>SSNR01000006.1:1859270-2068385 GCA_006937965.1 Callopanchax toddi
GGCTCAACATTTTTCTGCTTAATGCTCAATAAATTCAAACAACCTTTAACTCATGAGGTCGTTCTGATGCTTAAATAAAACTTTTAAACATATTTAAACCAGTTAAATATTGAAAAGCCTTCTACTAGTCACCTCTCCGGTCTGACAGAGCGATGACCCGGTTTCTTCCTCACTGCAGTCAGACAGCTGCAGCAGGTGAGGAGGCGTGACGATCAAGGTGTTCTGATTGTTCCTGACTGAGCACCGTTAATATTAATGTTCATTAGCTCGTAGAAAAGTCCAAAACAACACGTTATCTTAGGCAGAAATTGGTTAATCTGGTTTGCCATCAGGGAAGAGGATGATCAGCTGACGGGGGGATGGAGGATCGCAGCTCCCCGCGCGCGCACGCATCATGGATCAACAATCGACCAGTGATCTTTTGTTCTGGTCAACTAAAATGACTGATTCTGACAGAGAGAACTGGATATGTGATGACAAAATGAACGTCTTTCTCAGAGGGGAATTATTTATCAGCAGCTTGAGAGCGCGAGCTGTCGGGTCGGGGAGGAGTTAGTAAAGCGTGCGAGCGCAGCTAGCTGGATCGCAAACCGTGTCCCGAACCACAGAGGGTGATCTGTTCAGATCACGGATTAATTGTGACCCGTTGTATCCCTACTGGGCATGTGTGAGCTGCGTGCGTGGGTCGGACGTACTGTGATTGTGTGTGTGTTAAAGCGCGCGCCGAGCTGTGCATAATGGTGCATTGGGGATGCTGTGAGTGTGTGTGTGTGTGTGTGCGCGCGCGCGCGTGTGTGTGTGCGCGTATGTCGGAGGTCCTACCGTTTGTGTCCCCTAGCTTCAGAGGTCATGTGACCACTCATTCACTGAGCTGCAACAGGATGTGAAGCTCGTCAGCTCGAGGGTCTCCCATCGGGACCGCGCAGCGCTGGTCCGCAAAAGCGCGTTCGAAATCCGGTTCTCATGAGGACCAGCATACTGCTTGTGTGCACCATGCCTTGTAGTGGCGGTAAGCCCTCAAGTCGCGGGTAACACAATTGACATGCATTGTGGGAAATGTAGTTTTTGGTCAAAGTATGCTTTTTACCTATTTATTTTTGAATACTCAGACCTTTTAAGCTCTTGCGGGCCACATTAAATGACGTGGCGGGCCACATTTGGCCCGCGGGCCTTGTATTTGACACATATGCTGTAGGGTAATATTAGCACTAGCTCAAGAAAAAGATTTTAAAATATGAAAAAATTACAACAATTATACAGTAATTGGCTCGAGAGCCAAAAATAGAAGGCCCTCGGGCCGTATGCAACGCAATCAGAGCCTCCTGGTTGTGAAAGTACCAGGCTGAAATCCAAAGGAGACACAGGATTTGCTCCTGTGGTTCCCAAACTCTGGAACTCTCTCCCCCTGAGCCTGAGACCAGTGACTCTGGACTCTTTTAAAAAGCAGTTTAAACCTCCCTGTTCAATAGCTTTTCAAGAACTCCTGTGAATTAGCTATATATTACTCCAATGTCTGATGTTCTGCTTCTCATAGAAACGCTCTGTGTACATTTGTATTGTTTATCATTGTCTCGTCTGTTTATTTCTGTAAAGCACTTTGTGATTTCTGTCTTGAGAGGTGCTATATAAATAAAACATCTTCTCTTTACAGGAAAAGGGTTTATAAGAAAAGCACACCTTGATAAAATTAGTTTTCACTTCTCCAAGTTTTGAAATATATTTTTTTCAAGTGTGAAAATAACTTGAGGCCTTAAGGAAAGACAAATTGTTTTCTTTTTCCCTTCACGGTAAACAAAACTGCCTTTGTAGATGATGAAAATTTCACTGAGTTCCTTCCAGTCTGTCGAATCCTCTGGCAGAATGTTTTAATGACGCAGCAGATGCTCTCATCCAATTTGAAGAGTTGCTTGAAGCCAGGAATCTGTGATTACTTCTGTCTTCCTGGGTATCTCTCACTACCAGAGTTTACAGACTCTGATTGGAAAGCAAACATTTAAATCTGATTTCATAGACTGACACATTTGTTCAAAGATCTTGTCAAACATTTCTGGTCACAACGTCAAAACAAACATCAGAAGATGAATGGAAATGCATCTTACAGCCAGTGATGATGCATGATAGCACACACCCTCAACCTTCATTTCCTAAAACAACCAAAAGAAATTCCCTTTATGAAAATTGTTTTCAGCATTCACATCAGCACTTCTGAGTAAATAAAAGACAGAAAGCTGTGATTCCATTTTATGGGATGTAAGCACTTTGGGAAACTTCCTTTCTTTAAATAAACTGATGTAATAAGTCTTGCATTGGCAGTTTTGCAGCTTTTTCATGTTCCTCTATTTTACTTTTTCTATTTCTTTTACTAAAATGCATTAGTAGATTTGTTTCCCAAGAAATGCAACTTGCAGGAAACATAACATGAATTTGCCTGCATGCAAAACTCAAAGCTAAATTAAATGAAAATACATCACCTCGTTCCTTAATATTAGTTCAGTTTTAGGGCTGTTATATGAAACTGAGTAAATCATGGGGGTTTTGCAGCATTATTAATGCATAACTGTCAGATTTTAAAGATCATCCATTTAATTTGTATGAGGTGCTTCTCACATTTAACATTTTTCTGTGGCCTCATGAACCGTGCTGCTCCTGACACACGCACACACACACACAAAGCCAGCCCACTTCACCTGCATGGAGAAAAAACACCGATATTCGTCTGACTGCACCTCAGTTTCAGAAACTAACTCTGAGCTCCGTCTCTCTGGGGACCAGAGGGAGGGAAAAGGTTCAGTGGATCTGATATGGATGAGCTCATTTCTGCACGGTGTGTTAAACTGGAACCAAAATACTGGAAAACCCCTGAATTCATAGTTAAAGTGTTCGACTGCTTTGTTCTGCACAGATTCTGCACCATAGCATGCAGAATAAACGCACAAACTCTACTTAGCTTGCTGATTTTATTAGTTTACAGTGTACCAAAAATATCTTCATGCATTTAAAAATAAATTCATGATAAATCATGATGAATTTGTGCTTCTGCAAAAATAATTTTACGGAAGAACCACTTTGTGTTGGGAAATCTTTCAGATTCTGTTGCAGCAGAGATTTTGGTTTTGGTTTCTGAGCTTTGAGCAGCACTTTTAAAAAATAAGAGGATAGAAAATAAAGAGCTGAACACTGTAGTGTTGTAGAATGCAGGTTTACTGTGAGAAAAGCATAAGACAAGATTCAGATTGTCTACCTAAATAGTTACAACGCACATTAAAATTCCTGCATAAAACTTGAACAATGTATTTCAGTATTACTCTAACACCTGCAGCTGCTTTAAATTCTCTGCTTTAGACTTTTTAACACAAGCATGATAAAACTCTTAAAGGTCATCAGATATTATTGTGGCATAAGATAAGTGAAATTTTGATTGAGTTGAATTTGAACTGAAATGCATCATGGGAACACACTGGTTTTGCTCGGTTGATTGGACCTATATGAAAAATGCCAGAACTAGCTGTTTTGTGCACTGGTTGTTGTTTAAATGCACATTATTTTATATGACAACATTCTAGTAAGTGTTTTGTTGTTGTTTACATGTGTATTTATATACATAAACAGCCAAATATTGCTTAAATCAGAACGATCACCAATTAGATCATAAATTAAAAATCTCAGCCCGGAGTCCGGCTTTTAATGGACGACAGATCCTGTATGTAAAAAAAAACATGTGTAGAGGTATTTTACACTCATCCTGTTTATATTTGTTATCAGACTGCTCATTAAAACTGATCTGTACTGAAACTGTATGTATGGCCAAAATATTAGCATATAAATGACTCTATATGAAGTTTAACTGAAATACAATCAAGCTTAAAGTTTTGAGAAAAGAAAAAATCAGGTTGTTGGAGTTTTTATTTGGTTTATTTTATATTAATTGTTCACAGATTTGATTTGGTTTGACTTGCCAATACCAGTTCAGGCACATCTCAGTTTATCTCAAATAGCTAAAAGTACCAGAATACATTTCCCCCAACTTCTAATCAACTTGAAAGTTGTGATTCTGGACGTTTGAACCATTACTTGGAAGATCTGTTACTTCTGGGTGAGTTAGCTCACAGGAAACATGTTAGTTATTTGCTTGTTGCATTTATGGACCATAAAAATCTGAATCTTGAGTTACAGATTGGCCAGTCATGCTGAACAACATTGTCCGATTCTCATCTCCAACTAATATTTTTGACGCATATCTAATAAAACGTGACCCTCACAGTAATATCGGTTCTGAAACACACTGAGTTTTTATAGTAAGCTGTATTTAATCTACTCATTCACTTGAGCTTTACTTTGTCAGATCCTAAAACACAAGATGAGGAACAAGTCAAGTTGTTAACAGCAACAATTAAATGTAGGTTTTGATGGTGATTCATCCTTTACAACACAAAAATAACATGAAACCCGTAAGTTTACACACAGGATCTTCCTAGAAAATGATGCTTATCAGCACCTGCTGTGGTGAACTTGTTTAAGCAATCTATTTTGGTCTTTATTAAGCCAATATTAGAGTATAAACTATTGCAGTAACCATTTTTACTGCAGCCATGTGGTTTTGTGCAGAAGAGAAAACGTGTGCATGAAGGAATTTTACCAAAGATTTGAGACTTTTGGTTAAATCTTACCCTTGATTTATTTTATTCAGATCGATAGAGAAACTTTCTGCAAAGCTTCAACGTAATCCTGAGAGGATGTTTGATTTATTTAACACATTCTTGTAATTTAGCATAAGGAAGACATGATTTATGAGCTGTAAGAGAGGAAAGTTGTGTTCACAAGTGAAAATGTCTCTAAATCAGGACATTAAATGTCCTCAAACAGCTGTTTTTCTGCTAACAGCCAGAGACAGCTGCAGAATGTGTTCTTATAGATGCTCCTCTCTGAGTTATCGCTTTTAAATGATCGTCTTTAAGAGACCGACTTCTCATTCATTACACATAAAACAATGAATTGACTTTCACATCATGAAGATCCCTCAGGCTGTTAGAACAAGAGTTTCCTTGTCCAGACTAGAATATGCCTCATCTTTAATTTGATCTCATTTCACAGACAGAAGTCTTGTTCAGTTGATTTGAATGTCTTTAAAAACTAAATAATAATTAAAAATAAGCTTCTAGGACTGTGAGGATTCAGCTGCAGTTATTTTCGTGCGTTTTAAGGTGACACTAGAAACACCTGTGACTGTCCTCAGGCTGGTTGCTTTCATCGTTTTTCTAAATTCAGCTGCGGTGGAGTCTGAGAGCTGGAGAGACAAAGGTTCATTAAAATATGGGTTTTTAAAAGGACCTTTTTAAATGAGATGATTCTTTTAATTCTGAGCCATAATAACATACTCTGGGTGTCTTTTATCTTCACATTTTCTTTGTTTCTGTCTCAGCGTCCCACATCTCCGTCAAAGAGACTTAATTAGAAAATTAAATGGAGGATTGTTTTGGTTCCCTACAAAGATGTTAGTCTCATTTGATTAACCTACACTTTCTTTTTTTTTTTTTTAAAAAGATTCATTTCCTCTCAGCCTCCAAACTCTTTTTATTTCTAATAAGATAAATCCATCTTTTTTCCATCGTTAGTTTTGTTTTTAAATGATTTTTTTTTCATGTAGATTCTTTGCACCCATTTAAAGTTAGTGAAAATAAATGAGCATGTTTCTATTATTATTTTTTGTTTTTGTGAACAGGTTTGAGAAGCTATAATATGAAGTATGTTCCAGTGGCTGCTGGGAAAAGCCAGATGCGCCCTGCAGAGTTGAAAGCAAACACTGATGCACAGCTGAGGCTGCAGCTGCGACAGCTCAGGCAGCCAATTAAACTGCTTAAACGCCCTTTGTATATATTTGCCACGATTTGCATCCTCGTGCTTTAAATAATCTTAGTTTCAATGCAACTTAAAAACTCAAGTATTGTATTTCACCTGTGGCTCATGAATCCACCTAGAAATCATTAAAACAAATTAGAAGCTAAAAGGTTTCCTCAGCAAAGTCCATTTGGTTCTTTGAAAGAAAAACTATAAAAACAACCTTTAAAACTCTTAAATGTTTCTGATTTTGTTGTTTCTACCTTTGATTGTTTTTTCAGCTTGTTAAAGGTTTAATTTATCAGCAAATGAGAGAAAAAAGAACCAAACCCATTGATCGCCCATACGATTAAAAAATCACTGGCAAAACAAAAGACAATGAGTGGCTATTAAAGATCACTTAGGTTAAAATAAGTTACCATTATAAGCAGGATGTGGGGCTGAAAATCCCACCTTCTCACACTTATGGTGTTTGTTTTAAACATCAAAAAAGTCACCACAGCTAAATGTATTGGGAAAATTATATTTGAACTTAAAGCTGCAGGATGAGAACTATGAGAGTTAACACAAATTAATAACAGGTATGTTTGATCTGAGTCAGGATAACATTCAAACTTGTACCGGAACCAGCCACTAGGGGGATTTACAGACATACTGTAATTTAGCCATTTGTCAAGGTTAGCTCTTAATTGGCTGAAAAAACCCAAATCCAGTCACAGTTTTATAAAATCCTCACAAATTTCTATAGATTGCATCAAAAATATGAGTTTATTTCTGATTTTTGTTCTTTGTTGTCTTGTATTTTACTTCACATTTTAAAAAATATTAAGCTTTTACACCCAAACTCCTTGATTGGGTTAGAGGAAACAAACTGACTCATTCTGGATTTAGAACTGTTTCATTCTTTAAACTTTGAGCTTGTCGTCAGAAGCCTAAAAACATCTAATTACTGCATCAAAATACAATATTAGAGTTTATTTTATTGTCGAGATAGACCACGAATGAAGTGGGTTTCTTGCTCTTATACAACAAACTGGAACGCATTTATCTCACTTTGCATGCAGTTGGAACATTTTACAGTTAACCTAAGCAGATTTAGCCAATAAATAACAATTGCTGGCTGCAGGGCGGATCTGTGCTAAACAGGTCAATCCGCTCAGAAGCCGGAGGCCGGAGCTGATCCAGCGCCACGTCCCAGATGGCTGCAAATGTGACTGGTTTCTTTAGGATCTATAGAAAAGGTGCAATGATCTTTAGTCACATCAGAATTTTATCATGAATATTCTCAGAAACACAGAAAAATTGGATTTTACAACAATGTACATTAGAATCAAATGTGCTTTTTAGGAGGTGTTGTGGTGGCATTGTATCCCGAAAAGACAATTTCACGCAAGAAGTAACGCGGTGAAAGAAAAATGTATTTGCATGAAAATTTAAATACAGTTTCTAAGCAGACGCTGTAGCTTTCCTGATTGTCATCAAGTCTGAATTGTCATAGGTGGAAGTAGATCACCTGTAAAGAACTTTCAGGATGAGGTTTTAATTTATGCAGCGTTTCCTGTACTCCAATCCAGGAGCTGCAGGACTGACCCAAAAAATGACACGCTGACCCAAATTTGGGAATTAGGTCAGAAAATGCTTGTCTTCCTCAGAAAGCATCAGAGGATGATGTGTCAGAGCTGAATAAAATGTTGCATAATTCTGACACAGATCCCAAGGCAACAAAAGTTTCATCCAAAATCTCATTAATCTCATGTTGTGATTAGATCAAACTACAAAACTCTGATTTCCTTTCTTCTGGCTTTAATCAAAACACCAAAACTCCTTATTTAAACTTTAATTTGTCTAACAACACATTGGTTAGGACTGCTCGGAAGGTAATGTTTCCTAATGGCAGACAGGAGAGAGAGCTGACACTTCAGAATGTGGTTATTTCCCAAGCGTGATGTGTTCAGACTCAGAATTCGATTGCACTGATTTCTGTCCTCCTCGCGTCTAAGTCAGCTGCTAATAGACACCCAATTTCATGGAAATTAAAAGGATTGCTTCCTTTTGAAATGTAAATTGGTTATGCAGATTTGGGATGAATCAAAATCTGCCTCCCTGGTTGACGCAGAGTGAAAAAAGCTCTTCAAGACCCGTAACGTCTGTGCCAGTCACCGACTCTCCACTCATTAAGGATCGAACGTGACTCTAAAACACTCTTCTCTTTTTTTTATAAAGGAATAAATGAAACAATGTAATTATTAGTTACAGAAACAAGTCACAGGCTTCAAATCATAGCTGTCTAAAATAGGCTAATCTCACAATTCTCTGAGATGAATATTAATATAAACTCAACTTTTTATTTCAATAAAACAAGGAGCTTCAGGGTTGACATTTTTAAATTGTCAACGTGTTTTTCTGTATCAAATATCTCTTCACTACCTGCATCAGCACAGAAGTTTTATAATAAAAACTCCAAGACCTTTGAGAGACATATATATTTCTTTTATTTATAGTTATTTGTGTGATAAGGCAGCAACTGAAACTAAATAGCAGCCAAAGACTCCAAAACACAAGCTGATCGCCCTCCAGTCTCCTGGGTAAAAGTCCTGCTTCACTTTCCTCTCCTCAGCTCTGAACTTCTGAAGAGAAAAGCTGGTGAATCGATGTATCTGTGTCACATTTTGATGTGTATTGATTCTCCTGAGCAACATTTATTAGATTCCTACTGGATTCCTGTTTTCAGCACAAAAGTTTTATTTATTAAAAAACGTGAAAGAGCAGTTTACACCAGTCCAAACCTTCTTATTTTAGCCTTATCATTGGGATGTACTGCATTAAAAACAATTTAAGACCAGATTCATTGGTTTCTCTTTTAGAAATTAAGAGTTACAATTTTAAAAAAAACTTTACATGAACAAATTTCAAACTGTTCACTCATTCTTGGAAAATACTTATTGGAAGCTGAGTTTCTATCTGTTTTCTTCTACATTTTAAGGTCAGCTTGCAAAAATAATAGATTCAAGAGGGACACCAGACATTCATCTCCACAGTGAATCTCACCGGCTCCTCCTGGGGTGTTCCCAGACCCGAAAAGAAAAATGATCCATTCAACAAGTTCTGAGTCTGCCTCAGAGTCTCCTAACAGTAGGATGTTGAAAAGAGGGTGATTAGGAGGCAGACCACCTCCATGAGGAAGAGCAGCATCTTGGCCCTGAGCTCCACCCAGATGATGGAGCTCCTCATTGTCTCTAAGGCTGAGGAAGCTCATTTCAGCTGCTTGTATCCAGAACCTTATCATGATCCAAATCTGATGGGATTGTAATGTTGGCAAACTAGTAAAAAGGATGTTTTTCTTTTGGCTCAATATTCTCCCTATCTCTTGCTCCATCACTCATTAAGATCATTCTAAAACAACTGTTTAACGTAGCATTTCTAAAAACACTCCATCATTTCCAGAAACATCTTCATCCACATGAAAACACTAAAAATAAGCACGCCAGTAACTACGCCTGGCCTGTATGTGGTGCTGTAATGCTGCTAGGTGTGGATTGTGTGCACACAGATTGCACACTTGGTATGACAGACTTACAGTAAGTGGCAGTAAATGCACTGATAATTAAAGTAATGCAATATTTAAATGTTTTGCTGAAGCACAAACACAAGCATGTATTATGATTTTCTTTTTCAAAGAAAACATCTTTAGGGGTCCTAGAACATTGTTTCCATGTGGATGCAAGGATGAAACTATAAAATAAAACCTATTCTTGGAATGCCATTCCCAGACTCTAAACTCCTGCTTGAAGCAGCGACTCATCCCCGACCCAGAGGGAACATTCCACCGTTTTCCGGTTCAGAACCATGACCTAAAGGAGCCGACTCCCAGCTGCTTCACACTAGTTTCCTTCCAACTTAATGAGTTTGAAAATGTTTTCTGCCAAACTCCTCGCATAATTACACAAGATGTTGTACTTGTCACAACCTGAACGAACTTCCATCTGCGTCTGTGATTGATATTCAGGTCATGCTCACCTATTTGCTTCCAGTCAGCCGACGGTCGCCTCACAGCAAAGTGATTTCCTAAGCAGATGATTCAGAGCTATTGTCTGCTTGAATCTATTAGCTGGAAGAGTTCCTTTTTACAAGATTTACATCCGTCTCTCTCAGCATGACTCAACAAGTGAAGCTTTGAATCTGTACTGCTCATGGTACTTTGATGAACAGCACAAACAAACACAGTTAGGAAGCAGTTACACAGATATCTCTGGACACTTTGGTTCTTTAAAAAATAGAGAAAGAAGCACAGTTTTTAAATATTCTATAAGATTAATCATGAGCTCTAGTGACCTTGGATTTGCAGACCTGTTGGAGTAAAAGCCAGACTATTACCCAGCGGCGTCCTCTGGGGATCGTCACACCCCGGCAATAAATTAAACACCTTTACTCTTCACGTCAAAACACGAGTCGGGATGTCAAAAAAGAAGTCAGCAGCATTCGAGGTGTTCTGAAAATGGGTCAGGTAAAATTTCTCTCTCTGCTAATGAAGTCCCTGTGCTCTGGGCGCCACACCTGCACATTCAATTACTGCAGTAACAGAGGAGAGGAGGTCCCAGCGGTGCAGGTTCAGCCAGCAGACGCTCGGGTGAAGCTGCAGTGTCATGTTTGGACTCTACATTCTGAACGTCCTCAGCTGTATCCCATTTATATGAAAATTACATGTGAAAGTCTTCATTTAATCCTTTGCAAGGTAATGCTGCTTTTGTTTATGCATTTATGTATTTATGCATGAAACTGTGTTTGGATCATTTGTTGTTTTAGCATATAAAAACTTTGACTTGGAATCCTGCACTTGTACTTGTATTTTACTAATATAGTATAACATAATATGTTATATTTTACTAACTACTTATTGTTTTTTCAGAGTTGTTGTTTTTCTCCCATTCCATGCATTTGAAGGGAGGAAAAAACACAACAATTTAGCAGAAGACTGTGTGTATTGACATTATTGGTCCATGTCACGCACAGCGGAGCATTGTTGATGGGATGTCAGAGTGATCATTATGAGGAGGGACCCATGCATCTGGGTGAAAATTCAAAAATTCACGCAGCGTCTGCGGGTCTTGTTGAGATACTGAGTGACGGATCTGATTTATGTACAGTACGGCTGCAGATTTCCAAGTAACAAGCTCCTCGGAGAGATGCAGTTTGTTTAACAAATTCAATTTTATTGACTTCAGTGTTTATTCAGCTCCTCCCAGACGTTTCTTCTGCCTATTGGTTCTGCTCTCCTGTGGGTCCGTTATCTCTGGAACATGCCTCTGGACAAGGCCTGTCTCTGAAAGGACACGGGCCATTGAAACCCACTGAGAGGAGGAGGGGGGATCAGATGCTTTGCCAAAACTTGCGGTCAGCCAAGATTATCTGATTGTGTTTGAGCTTTACTGACTTAGTGAAAGTCTCAGAGAGAGATTGACTCACAGGCTGATCACAGGCCCATCAAAGGAAGCAAAGCCAGGCCCGACTGGGCTGACAGGGCTTTGTTTCTGAAAGTTATCAGTGTTTTTGAAGTGGATGTCCATAGAAGAATGTAGCTTTTATAATGATCTCTTTTTTTAAATTACCGTGCAACTAACACTGCCTCTATATATTCATATTCATGGATTTCAGGTGTTTTAAACTTATTTGTGCATACTTTTCTGACACAGAGAGCTTTAAAATTCAGGATTTGAAAATTAGACACCAGTGTATTCCACATAGATCCATTAGACTGGATTTTAAAGTATTATCCAGCCCAGGATGTGGAAATGACTCATTTATTTTGAGGGAAACTTGCCTGAGGAAAGAAATGACTGTGTCCTAGAGACTCACTGAACAGAGACCCAAACTGTGGATATTAGTGAGTCTCCATCCTGTTCTTTCCCTGTAATTTTTCCTTCACTTGAAATTCTGAAATACTGCCAAAAGCAAAAGAGTAAAAGAAATTGTTTGGATATAAGAAATGGAGCATATTTACCAGATGCAGTCTTCTACAAAGGTTCAAATAACTCATGCTGCCTGTTATTAAAATGCATTTTTTGTTGTTATTTAGAACAAAATTGGTCTTAAGAGAAAAATGACACAATTTCCTTACTCTAAAAATGTAATTATCATTATAAAGGATCATTATTTTCATTCATTTTGTGCAAAAAGCACAAAAACAATAAATAATACACAGAATACACCTGGCATTGTGTTTTATTTTTGCTATAAGCATTTTAAAATAAAATGCATTCAAATGTTTTCTACACAGTTGATTCTGAAACTTTGTACATGAAGTGAAGCCACAGAAATAAACTCTCATCATGTTTCACACCAAGACCAAAAGCCTTCACTTCAGGAGTTTATTATGCTGCCATACAGTTAAGAAAGACTATTAGTGCATTACGTTCTAATATTCTCTTTTCAATGTATTTTCATTATTTATAATGGCATTTAATAAAGCCTTATGAGGATTTTTTTGGGTAACATTGGTTGTTTTAAAACATGATTTATAAGTAAAATGGAGTACTGACTAAATAAAACCTGTTTTCTCTTCTCATACTTGTAAATAAAAATATGCATTAAAGACTGTCTGACCAAGGGATTGCAGTTGCTTTTAATCATTTTAACCGCTACAGGAAGTAGAACCTGTGTCATCCAGGTCTGCAGCTGTATAAGGATTCTCTTTTTATAATCAGGTCCAATTCCACTGACCTGTCATTGAATTAAGTGGCAATTTCAGGCCATGAGAACGTTGCATGGTGGAAAAAAAAGTCTCTCGTAATTTGAGCATGTGAGCATATGAATTACAATGGTGAAACTCCCTTCTAAAAATCCATTAAACCCGCCTGTCTCTCTTCATTTACGCTTCTTGTTTTCATGTCTTTTCTCCCTACTGTTTCCTGTTTCCTTTCTTGTTCCCATGTTCATCATATCCTGCACATATTTTATGTAAAAACCCTGTCAGCTTCTCAGAAATGCAAACTGGTTTCAGGCACGCAACCTTTAGGTGATTATAATATCCTTTTCATGCCGTCCTGCCAATTAGGACATGCTGCTGGAACAGGAAGATGTATGTGCAGACAGCAGCTGTCTGATTTAGATATATCAGGGCTATTAAAACACTTCTCATGAACAGCCCTGTCGTTCACTGCGATTGCCATATTAATCTCCTCTATGCACAAAAGTCAGGACATCTCACAGAGAGATAAGGTTCAGAGAGCGACTGTTCTGCTGCAGATTGTGCATTGTAATCACGTGGATTGCACATGGGGATCATTGTGTTTTCGAATCAGTGACAGTCAGCGTTACTTAAGGTATACTGGGTTTTTCTCTCTTTTTATGAAGGTGACAGAAACCTTCAATTTATTAGGAGTCTTTGTCGTACAGGGAGCCCAAATCCTCCTAACATCAGACTCATTCATGATAAGACCATGAACAATAAACCAATTTTAAAAAATAACAAAAAGCATATTTCATAGGTTTTTGTTTCTCCTCTGAGTCTTGACATGAAATTAACTGAATGAGCAGGAAAATGAACAAACATTTGTGTATTTTGGGGTGAAATTGTGATGATGTGTAAAAAACAACCAATGAGATTTAGACAGCCTGTTGGGAAAACAGCTGGACACAACAGGGCTGTGAGGCTTCTCCTCCTTCTCTGCACACTGCCTGCTAATCTAATCAAAAACTGTCAGTCAACATTTCTGTTTTCTTCTCTGACTGCATGGCTACCCTCAAAACAAAAACTGGGGGGTCATTGCCTCGTCTCCCAGTCCATCTGTCATGCGAGCAGGAAGGTTGATTTGCTGCCACCACATACTTGATTGCTTAAAAAAAAATCTCTGCTCTGACTGGTTTACAATGGCTCTGCAGGCCTGATGTAAATTGATTCTCCCTGCAACTCGCTAACAAGTTTATGTGATTTACACATTTGCAAACAGATTTCAGAAGTTTTCTCATAAATCACTTTGCAGGAGTGGTCTTGTGAATGTATTTTTAGGGATCCAAGCAGCAAATGCAATCAGATTTCTTTGTATGAAATTGAATTTTTGATATTTTATAGTTGGAAAATTAGAAATTTAGGATTTCCTGCATTCTAAAAAACACTCTGAGTAAATAGTGAACCCCCATCCAGTCAAAACAAAACAACAGAATTTATAATAGAAAAAAGAAAGCTGCTTTTTAAATTCCTCACAGAGATTTTTGCAGGTTTCTAATTTGCAAAGATTCCTGCAGTAGAAGAAAAGACACATAAGCCACTTTAGACCTGTGTTCTTTGTTCAGCTGTGATCATTAACTCAGACTGAAACCCGCTGTGACTCAATGGACACACACAGAAAATTCTCCTGCAGACTTTAAAAACCCTCCTCACAGATTCTCTCTGCAAAAACCAGGAACTGAACGCCGCAGCAGGAAGAAAGTGCCTGTCGCCGCACAGGAAATCCTTCTGCTGTCACCTGTCTGAGTGAGCAGCAAACACAGCAGAACCTCATGTCTGATCAATAACCTACCAGCTATGATTTCTCTTCATTTAATTCACTTTGAAGTGACAGAGGATCTCAGGGATCAGACTTTCAAGCTGCTACCTGCTGATAACAAACATTAGGAAGTGCCATCCTTTCCTCTTATCTGATCATCCTTTGGATGTTGGAGATAAATCTTTAATAACACACTGCTTTTGACACTAAATCACGAATTCATTTCAGTTTCTTGAAGTTGGTTTAATTATTTTTAACTATATATTGCAGTAAGAGTGTTATTTTCTTCCTAATGAGCTTTAAACAGTTTTAACCAAGCGGTCGTTTTTTAACACAAACAAACTAGTGATGAAAGGAAAGGGAGGAAAGATGTTGGAGCTTTTTTATTAGTCTGGTGTTTAATATATTGTTGTGGTTTGTTGGGGAAGCAGCACTGGAGACTCCATGAACTTATTGGCTGCAGACTGAACTGGTTTAAATGGTGAACAAAATCATTACAAACTACAACTAATGCCGCATCTTTTTGTGTTGTACTTTGTTATTTGGTCATTTCTGTATTTACATTTTTTCTTTTTGCTTTCAAATTCAATGCAGCTGTATTGATTCTGTTTGGTCTGTTGCTGCAGCAGTCTGGTGTTCATATCAATCAATCAGTGCCAGCAGTTACAGTCAGGTTGTGAAGACAAGACCTTTTTCAATATCTTTAAACAGTTAGATTCCTTTTTAGTATAAAATAGGAGAAAACGTACTCTTAAAAAAACATCAAAGTGCTTTGTATAATTAAAACGATGAATTTTTGACTAATTTGATCAAGCTGAGCAAAAGAAAATCACATAATAATTCAATTTAATAAGAATTCAGCAGTAGTTTTAAAGAAAATGTAACTTAAAGAACTAATTAAGATCCTTAACACTTCACATGAGACATAAATTACATTTAAAATAAATGAGTGGTGCACAAATTAAATGTAGTGAAATAAGGGATGGAGAGCAGGAATTTATGGAACACTTTCATTTCGTCTATTAACTGATAGATATAGAAGATAAAATGACGCCCAAAACGATTAATGTATGCCAATAAAAAGGAAACACTGTAATTTTTAGCTTTTCGTTTGTGTGAGGAAGCGTTTTGGGAAGATTCTTATAAAACGTGGCAGTTTAAAAAGTTGTGATTTATCACTACATGAAGCAGAGATTAGAGCAGACGATCTCTGCAGGGTTTTTAATAAAAGCTCCATCCTGATGATCATTTTGAGAAGCTTCGAAGCAGCAGGAAGCTTCGTGCCTGTCTCTTTTCGGATCTTAGATGTCAAGTGTTGCAGCCTGACACATTGTGATTGATTACCCTCCTGCCATCCTATTCATTATGGATCTACTTCTGGTGTAATATCCTGTGCCTGAATAGTAATGACCCTGATAAACAATTAAAGTCTGTTTTTGCAGCAAGTGTCCAACAATGACAACGAAGGTTGTGCAAAGTATTAAAAAAGACCCCAAAAAAACGTTGGTTATTGTTTTGTAAAATCTGGAATTTTCTACTTAACTGAGTTTAACAAAGCTTCTCTGGCTCATCGAGGGAAGCACAACAATGGCAATCACACTCGCCAAGTGAGGACGCATGGGAGCTGATCATCACTGTAGCGACACACACTTCCTGTCAAGCCTGAGTGATGGTCACACAGCAGAAAAATCACATAAAACCATCACAAAGTCCCACTGCACCCCAGTCTGCCGTTCACAAAAGTCATCAACAGCTGATTTCTGTGTAAAAGAAGCACCTCTTCGCTTTTGGACAAGTTGCCTTTATGCATTGAGTGATACCGCCGTCGTAAGCCACCGACCTTGACTGCAATGCAGCAGGCGAAACGTTGCACCTCGGCCCCACACCACAGCATGACACGGGCCGGTATCTCAACACAGCAGACCTTTTTGGAGCGCTCAGCGTGGACCTGGGGAGAGACTGAGCCTCAGATAACATAATAAACACAGCTGCTGAGAGCTCATCCTTCCTGCTGGAGTGCTGAATGTCAAGTCTTTCACACAGTGCAGGGAAGTGGATGGAAGGGAAAAATGAGGAGACAGGTCGCAAACAAAAAGAAAAAAAAGAAAAAGAAAACCGAGTGGTGCAAAGAGACCACAGTGGCGTGCAGGAGGGATGGAGGAATCCTCTCTCAGCTTTCAATTAGGAGTCAGTGTCTTTCAGGGGAAACCAATTCCCGCTCCGAGGCGAGGTCCGAGAATTTCATCAAGGTGAGCAGCATCTGTTCTGTACAGTTTCATTAGGTGGACACGGATTCACCCGTGGCTCTGGTGTACAGTATTATTAAATACAGACAGAGCAAAAACCCTTTACAATCCTCTGAATTTCTAGGCGTCTTTAATAATATACAAACCCAAAATGGATGTTTCCTATGAAACATTTTCTCCTGATTAACCCATGTTCCTTCAAACTGAAGCAGCGCTCTCTGAGGAAGGCTTCATCTCCCCTGAGCAACGAGAAAACAGAGCAACAGGAAGGCAAGGAAAGATGAAACCGGCTGAAACTCCCCTGACGGCCAGGCTCTTTTGATGCTTCTTAAAACTGCCTCGAGGAAGTGTCACAGGATGGAATAGTACAGGATGAAGACAAACAATAGATTCTGAGTTAAATCCTTAAAAAAAAAGTAAATTACAGTTATGATTCTGCTGTTTCCATGAGTCAGTTTTCTCTTTAAATATCAATATTTTAGCTCCATTACTTCAATGTTTTTAAAGTAACATATTTTACTTCCTGCAAAAATAAACGGACACTTTTCATTAACCCTGCTGTAAAGGGTCACATTAGCACATACTGGCCCAAAGATAAGATTTAAAAATGTTTAAAAGTTACATAGTGTGCCTTTAAGTGATTATACCTAATTTTGTAAGGAGCTAGCATGAAGTCATTTCCATGTCATCACTTTTGCTTAATGCCAACCTTACACATCTGAATGAAACCAACAAAAATATAATAATTTATGAAAAAAACCTTTAACAGAAAAGACAAAGATGGTGAATGGACATCATTTACTTCAAAGATCTGGACTGTAAAACAGTGGAAACTACATTCTCCTATTGTCATCTTAAATTTTAATTTTACTCAAGTTCATGTCATTCCTAACCAAAGCTGTTTCAGGAGGGCCAAAGAGCCGCGGGTTGCAGACCCCTCCCCTGCAGCTGGAGTGTTGCACGGAGAAGGAGTGTCATGGTCTCCTTCATGGACCTGTTACTTCCATGACTTGACCTTGAATAAGCAGAAGAAAAAAGACACATAAAGTAGTGAAGGTATAGGCAATAACTTTTATTCAAATGTTTCCTTTTTTTAAATTAATTGGTTATTTCAGTGCATGCTTCAAAATGATATAGGGACTTAAATGAGCTCTAAGACCTGTTAAAGGGTTAAAAAAAGGTGACAAATGATGTTAGGAGGGTTACAATAATGCTGATTACACTCACTGTAATACAAAGATTCATAATTAAAGCTGAAAGAAATGTTAAATTCACTAATTTTCTTTAATTATGCACAGTAATAATTGTTTTGTAGCTTTACATGTCTGGTAAGATCAGTGAACTCAGACTGGAAAGGGCACAGTCCAGATGGGTCGGCTCTAATTTATAATCACAGGTTCCTGCTCAGGTCCAATCATCACGTATTCATCTGCAGTATACCATCCACCTCCTCTCCCAGGCTCCACGTGTGCTCAATATTCTCTCTCTTCAGGTTCGAACAGCTGTTCCTGCTTCTGAGATCAGAATATGCACATCACGTTCTTTCTGTACATGCACAAAAAAAGGAGTCAAATTCAGGAAGTCTTCTTTTTTCTCTTAGCTGGATTAATGAGTTTAAAATCCAAAGTTTCGTTATCCTGTGAGCTGAAACACTCAGGGATCTTTAAATTAGAATATAAATCCAGAGCTTGAAGATAATAAAAATTTCTGTTGCAGATCAAATTACTGAAAAGGTCAAAGAGATGAACCTGAAATGTGGAAATCTGCAGCCCAAAGACTTCTAATGAAACAAAATGGACACTTTTATCGGAATGTCCACTCTTGACCTTTTTGGAAACATTGCTCCTTCACCATGTTCCACTGGAAACTCTCCTTATTTTGCGCCACTTAGTGAACATTACAGGGTAATAAGTATTCATTCCCTGTGCATGGAATGTAATTATACAGGCAAATAAGTCTGTCCAAAGGTTAAAGCTCCGAGAATCACTTCCACACACTGGAATTAAGCCCCCTGCTTAGCAAGAAGGCCGACGTGTCCTTCACTGAAAACATTTTAGGGACGTATAGAAGCTAACAAGGTGATTCGTCTTCAGGACAGGCTGATACAGGTGCAGAACTTCTACTATGTCTTTAATGTTACAGGGCTCGTTTCACTGAACAGGTAGACTGAACGTGTAGATATGTGACAGACTGATTTTAACATGTCAGAATGTGTTAAAATCACCTGTTTGTGCCTCAAATTTTTTTTTTTTTTCATGCACAAATTTTTTGGGTTTATATTTAATTCTCTGTTGGACACATGTGCACTGTTGCCATTTAATTCGTGCATATTCTGCATTTAAAGGCTTTTATAAAAGTATGCATCCTGTCCTTCATAGTCACTGAACTCAATTTATTCAGCAGCTTTTTCTCTTTGCATCATTTATTCTTCCTTTCTATAATTTCTATAATCATATGCCAAGAAGAGTATTAGTGGCAAAGTGGTTTCAGTGTTTTAATCAAGGTCACTTCAGTATGTAAATAAAACGAGGTTGTTGAACAGCTGACCTTCTGGTTGAGGGTCAATCACTCCATCCACCTAAAAAACCCACTCAGGCCTCGCTACTTCCTGTTATTTACTGATTTAATGCATCAGAGCAGCTCTTTGGGCTTAAATGTTGAATTATGTGTTCATCTAGCCAAAGGTTATGGTTTAAGGTTAAAAGTTAAAGGTTAGCTTGGCTTTTTTTCCCAGTAACTTGTTAAGGATTAACATAAAAAGTAGTTTCAAATGATGTGACCAATCTGGGAAAATGCTTATAATCAGTGTGAAGGTAACAAAGCGGATTCATGATGACCCTTATTGCCTCAAATGAATCAAAAATTCAAACAACAACACGTTTTTCATTGCTTTTTTGTGTGGAAGTTAAAGGGTTAAACGTGAAGAAGCTGAGCTGCTAATGAGCGCCTGACCATAACATTAGCAGTCGTTCTGCAGCGCGACACAAGACAACACAATCTGTCTCCGCTTTATGAGAACTGAACACAGTTAAATCTGACTTCTTACTGACCTCCAGGATGAATTCAGTTTCAATTAATCACTGATGAGATCATTTTTAATGCATTTTTGGCATGTAAGAAAATAAAGTTTTATGTGGGTCATAAAGTGTGACAAAACACAGTTTTTTTGTTTATCACCTTGTTGTCTACCACTCATCCAGGTCCAGGAGGCGGGGCCATTAGGGAAGCCCAGTCCGTCCTTGGTCACCTCCCTAAAGGTGTTCTCAGGACAGCCTGCAGATATATTATTCCTCCAGCGTGGCCCAGGGTCCTCACGCCTCCCCAGGGAGGCGTCCAGGACCCACCTCAGCTGGATCCTCTCAACGTGGAAGAGCAGCAGATCTACTCCCAGTGTCTTTCATTAGAAGCATTTAGAATAACATGAAAAATCACACTGAAGAAAAACATTTATTTGTTGACTTTGTGGTGAAAATTCCTTCTTTTTGTTTGCTCTCTCTGTACCAAACAGAGATTTCAAAGTTTCCTATCTTTTCAATAAGCACTGACTACAAAAGTTTAGTGTTTCAGGTGAAGAACTGTTAAAGAACAGACTGTTTGATGGATGACCCGTTAGAGGTACCACCTAGCAGGTTTTGCACGAGAAAGAGAAGGTGACGTGAGTGCTAAAGAAAACTCAATTCGTTCGTCATTCTTCGTTTCAGTCCTCACCTCGCCAGCTTTGAATAACAATAGAGTGAAGGAGGTTGCGGATACAAGCCGCCGTAATGAGTTTTCTCCACTGGGTGGCTGCTCCTGTTCTGTGTTAAAAAGATCTCAGAGATTCTGTGAAACTGCTGGCTCTGAAACCTCTGCATTGTGCCGCAGGTCCAGGCTGCTAATGTAAATGCCAGGTTCTGTTTGCAGGACTCCTCAAGCATGACCGAAACCTAAAGGCAGATATTCAAAGGATTTTATTTCCTATCATACCTGAGAGAGCTGAATATGTCCCCATCTTTTTAGTCTAAAAATGTACCTCTTTGAGTGATAGCACACACATTTCTTATTATTAATAAACCAAATTCTGCTCAGATTTCTCTGACCATCCCGTCACGTGACCAGTGTAACTTAGCTTCATCTTCTCTGAACTGCTTGTACTCTGAAATTGATTTTTTTTTTTCAGTCTGGAGATCAGCGTGTGCCCGCTCCACGCTTTTTCTCTACACTGACAAAACAAGAAGCAAAATGCAAGAGAAGGCACATCTTTCTGCTATCTTGTGAAGTTGTAAAGCAGAATGAAGAACAGCTGTGGAATTTAAATTGTTCTCTAGAAGAAAACAAGGATTTCCTTATTCCTCCTCACAGCTGCACAAAACCCTCTCTGAGGCTCTATCATCGCATAGAGGAGAGTTTTCTAAAATGAACAACGTGAAAAGTCATCTTATGTTTTACAGCAGCACAATTTTGTTGCTGTTCTTTGTCACTTTAATGCTGCAGAATTACTCAAACACACATTGACTTCCTTTGCAGGTTTCTCTTTTCTTGTCAGTCTTAAATGTCTCAGATCAGCTCATTAATTTTCAGTATCAAAGATAATCTAAATAAATACAAAATGCAGTTTTTAGATGTTGGCTAGATTTATTCATGGGAGAAAACTCATTTCTAGTGATTTTTGAATGGCTTATCGTGAACGAAGAGAACTGAGTCCTTATAAAGACGTTTGAGGTCGGGAGGCAATATTCAATGACGCTAAATTGCTGAAACAGAACGGCTCTTTTTTTAAAGCAACATCAGTGAGCATAGCCTCAGTTCTATCGGGGAAGCTAATTAGCGACGCACACACGACGCAGGTGTCACAACAAAGATTGTCCCTAAACATAGTTCCACATTACATTTTTTTTTTTTCAAAATATTGCCCAAAAATGTTTTAAACTCTTTGAGGTGACCAGCTCCCCAATGAACGGCTCCCTAAAAGAGCTATACTTCCTCTCTTGTTAAACCACATTTTTTACAAAGCACACACCCAGGCCCGATTACTGTGAAACCTGAGAAATCCCTTCAATTGGGGATATGGCAACATGAAGTAGGCTAAAAGATCTCAAAAAGCAATACATCATGCCCAGTTCTAAATAAATTCAGGGGAAAAAACAGAACAGAACAACCTCTAATCTCTAGGATCAAGAAGATGGTGTTTCAGGATTGATGGTTTTACACATGGTGTAAACAGAAGGTTTTAAACTAAATTAAATGTCTGACCTTTGACCTTAAACCGGCTGGAAACCCATTCAATGGCTGAATGAATATAACGAAATAATTCTGCAAATAAAAATTCCTCCACAGCAATGTCAGAGACTCATTAGGAGACGTTTAAAAAAGCTTGATTGAAGTTGCTGCTGCCAAAATTATTACAACCAGTCATTCGGGTCAATTACTTTATCATTATTATCATTATTGTCCCACGGTAGTGAGGGAGAGCTCTGCACTGACTGCAAAATAATCAGAAAATTGAGTTTCCTCATGAAAGAAAAGTGATCAACAGATCTCACACAGAGCTGTAACCAGATGAGACAAATGCAAACAAGATGAAATGGATTTCTGATGCTCAAACAAAAGCTTGTCGACTCGAATGTCTTCCAGCAGCAGTTAGGAAAACGATCGAGGAGGAGAATTTCATTCCCACTGAAGAGCTGGTAATTAATCCTCATAAACACCTTTCTAAGTAAGCAGAACAAATCACACACCCCATCAGAATTCTGTGTTTATTTTGAGTGTTTATTCAAGCACAAGCAATTTCCCCTGAACCTCGAGAGTGCGTGTCACTCAGAAGTGAGAATGTAGTAAAGGCAGAGTGCTGCACGTGTCTAGGATGTGTCTGTTTGTTGAGAGGAAGAGGCAGACAGGTGAGGAGAGAGATGGAGAAGGAGGGAGACGTGTCGCGGCACCCTCAGGACGTCTCCTCATTCTGAGCAGCTGTTGTCTGAGAGCTGGAGGCAGCACTGCGGCGCCCTGTCAGCTCCTTCTCCCATAGAAACCCCCCCATGCATGCAAAACAGGAGCAGGCTGCCCTCTCTCCTTGGCCGCGCGTTTTTCCGCCCCTTTTTGTCTCCGTATACGACCCACACACCCCCTCGTTTTCTCTCCCACCCTTAGCCTTTTTATTCAAATCAATTTCAAGCCGTCAAATGGAGTGGCGCACAAACACAAACACACAAGAGCAGCAAAGTGTGACAATTTTACAGGGAAGAGCATTTCAAGGGCAGAGGCGGATAATGAAAAAATATGTATGTTTTTTTTTTACCCCAATTGATTATACACTACTAGACGCTTCAGCTCCTCCGCAAGGAGAAAATAAATGGAAACGCTCCTATTTGTTCAAATAGTGACATCCTGTTTTACACTCAGCACCCAAAGGTCACCGATATGTGTAGAAATAGACAACAGTTAGCATGTTTTTAGTGATAATAGGGAAGTAGAACAATGAAACATGTTGTTTCGTGCACTGGGTAATAAACAAATAAGATCATAAACATGTAAATCAGGTAACTTAGAGATACATTTATTCACAAAAAGAGATGATTTTGCAGCCGTGCCATCGTGATGACTTTGTGTCTGTCTGATTAAATCCAGGCGGCGCCCTTCATGAATTGCAGGAACATCAGAGTTGCACCCAAAACACATTTCAGCGTGCATCAGTCTCAGCTTTCACACAGCCATCGATCTGTCTGACAAGTTTTATATGAACAAGTTTCTGCAAACACCAACTCTGTTGCACCATTTGTCTTCAGCGACTGGCTTAAAACAAGTTTACGTCAGATGCATTTTTCAGGTATTGGTCAGTCTTCATTTCAGAATTCTGCGGAAAGTTTCATCTGGACAAAATGACAAACAAAACAGAAATCCTTTCTCCTTTTCTGCGCTGACTCCCTGTTAGATTCTGTATTGATTTTAAAATCTTAGCTCTTACCTTTTGAAGGCGTAAATGACCTTGCACCTAAATGCGTCACAGATTGTAAACCCTCCTGACCGCAGAGATCCACAGACAGCCTCTCAGGTCTTAGTTTGTGGCAAAGGGAGATCAAGTGTTCTCCATTTGAGCCTCCATTTTATAGAACTCTGCTTCAGAACATCGACACATCAAATCTTTATCTCAAACTTTAAAGTTTCTTTTTTGTACAAGACTTTGGAGATGTTTGAGGTTTTTTCACCTGCTCTTCTTCACCTTTGTCTCAGCAGCTTGAAGCCGAACAAATAAGATATCCGTTAAAATAAAATCCTAGATTATGCTGTTGTTTTATCTACTTGTATCTCTCTCCATGAAAAAAGACTCAAAACACCCACAACCAGAACAAACAATCTTAAAGTGCAAACATTTGATGTATTTTAGTTATCAATTAACAGCTGCAGGGTTAGAATTTTCAGAATAAAAGCACCTGAATAAATATATATCACTTGAAAAACACTGAGGAAAACATTAGAGCATGATGTAGATTTGTGGGTCAGTAGGTTACTACGATGTTGCAGCAGGTTTGTAATGTTTGACACTGTTTGTATTTCTCAGTATCAGAAACATAGATGGTTTCAGGTTATGTTCAGGCTAAAACAAGCATCTCCAATGCAACAGTGGTGGGGAATAACCAGTTGTTATATTAAATAAAATTCTTCTCAACTTTCATTCACTCAATAATTGAGTAGCAGGACTTAAAAGCCTGAAATCTTATAATGTCCTACTGTGTGAACACAGTGAGAATATTGGATTAGTCTGAAAGAAAGGCAGCCTCAGTGGATTTGTCAGAGCGACCTGGATAAATTAAAAGAAGGAATTTTTAACTCTTCATTTGTCATTGCTGCCCTTTAGGAAGTAAAACTGACTGATATGTGGTGGACAGGGGGAAAAAAAGTAATTTTATTTAGTTCAGTTGTGCTGCACGTGACGCCTGTTGATTCACCAATAGAGTGACAGTTATTGGTTGTAAACGGAGGAGACGATGCAGCATGACAGCTTCATAAACAACAAAACAAGAAAGGTTGGGATGAACCGACTGAAATAAGGCAGAGTGATTAGCAAAGCTTTAACACACCTGAACAAGAAGTAATGGACCCAAACATGCAACCTGTTAAAGGACGCAGGATTTAAAATGTGTCTCACACACACGCACGCACGCACACACACACGCACGCACACACACACACACACACGCATCTGAAACCAATTTATAGATGAACACATGCAGGGACTCCCCTCCCAAGTTTGTTCTTTTGCTGTTGCTGCCCTCATGTGGTGAACTTTAGTACTACACGCTCTTAATGAGGGTTTTAAAAATATTTTATAGGTTTATACAATATATTTATCTTTGTTTTTACTGTTTTACCCATATTTCAAAGTATATTATATGTGTTTATTGCACACTTTCTAAGTCCAATTTATGATCATGTAAAATCTGTCTTTTTTTTTTAAATTATTATTGTGTTCTTCTTGGTTAGTTTCACTCTGCTGGTTTTGTTTTCTGCCACACACACACACACACACACACACACACACACACACACACACACACCAGTTCCTCATTTTGTAAAGATCAGATTGTCAGTCATTCATCTCCTTCAGAATAAAGCCTCAGTTCTTTTCTGTTTCCTTTTTTTTTGTTCATAATAAAGTGTATCCCCACCCCACCCCACATCATCCAGCCTATCCTCATTTATCTCTGTGTGACAATTTCTTTGTGTTTTTAGGAAATTTCAGATTGCTTCGAGGAATATTTGGACAAAAACATGTTTTTTTATTTTTTAGAAAGGATCTCTTCAGTGACTCACATGGAGAAGAGCTGAGTGTTTATTGCATGCAGGCTTGATAACATTTTGTCAGGTCTTTAAATCAGATGGCCTGAAGAGCAACGGGCTTAATGGTTTTCATGGGCGGCAACACTTGTAGCTTTAAGGTTCTTATCTTTTTACAACATGTGAACTAATCTCACTGTCTGGTGTTTAAATACCATAAATGATTAAAGTCTGAGGTGGACAGAAGTCACCGTTATCTGATGCTGCTCTGTTTTAGTTTCAACTTTTAAAATGTCAACTTCTACTTTCTGGCAATTATTGTGCAACAACCAACATGGGTCTATTTCACAAATAAAAAAAGTTACAAAGATTGAGGCTGGTTCATGACTTTTGACGTCAGAATGAGCTGCTGCTGTCTGCAGGCAGAAAATAAAATCTCTACTGACAGAACACTTAGATGAGCGAGGCTGTATCAGAATAACATTTAAACTAACACATGTTCTGTGGTGAAAAAACATATTTGGAAACTAATTTTTTAAAAGCCTAATGCAGTCATTTGGCCTGAGCCTGAATACATTTAAAACATGAATTAACTGACGAAACAAAAGGAGCAAACACGAACCAGTACAACTAGAGGCTAATATTATGAACATAACATTACCAGCTGTTCACTTCACTGCTAGAGCAGACGCATTTTTATTTTTTAAACAAACTAAACTGACCTGGCAGCAGACAGCAGTCATAACCGTGCTCCAGCTCCAGCAGATTGTTTATTTAAAGATTCTTTTTCACTGTCGGTGTTTGGACTGTTTTACACAGTTTTCCCATCAAACCCTGCTGGATCGACCTGTGTTTACAAGTTCAAGACTTTCAAATACTTCCAACCAGAGCATTGACACTTAGTGCTCTGCAGGGTTTGGTAACAGGTGTTGAATTCCCCGTTTACCTATAAAAACCATTTCTGCTGTTTGGGGACATTATTTGTCAGGAGGGTTCCTCCCCCAGAACATCTTGTTGACTCATCTTATTCTGATCTTCTGGGACTCCATCCCTTTGTGCCTCCTGACCCAAGATCAACAAGGGAATGCCTTCTGGCACGATGCATTCAGGGTCTGTATCAATAGAAGCAGGCACACCAGCTAGGCTGAAGAGCAAGTAGCATTTTGAGATTGTTTTTATTTAGACCTTATGGGGAGCAGGAGCAAGACCAGGGCCTGAGATCAACCCTGTAGACTCTCTAACTATCAAATGGCTCCACAGACTGAGCGGTGCCCCAGACCTCTAACACCCTGAACAATATTCAGCATCTCGGATCTTGTTCCTGCCCTCAAGCCTGTATCAAACACACCAGCAGACCTTCACTGATGGATAGAAAACTTTCAGATGATTTCTGCTCAGGATATTGTCTTGCATGGGCACATCACGCCACGTACCTCTTTTATCTGCTGCATTGCCAACTGCATTTTTTATCTGCCTCAGGCTCCTGCCCTAACAAGACATCTAATTTGATGTGGATGTAAGCTAAAAAGCAGGAGAGTAACCTGTACTGACATGTGTTGCATTGTAGCCATACCATGTCTGCTAGATGCTCAGTCCAGAAAAGTTTTAAAGATATCATGAAAAGTCCATGCTGTATCTCTCACATTGCACATTCCCCTGGCGATGATGATGATGATAAGTCGTTGTTTTCTTTACCTCATACAATTTCTATAACTCTGGAATCACCTCCCTCTCAAAGTTCCTGCTTTGATCCACATGTAGTCTCTGGAACATCATATTTCACTCTTTAGAAGAAGTTTGGCAGTAGTATCAGCTTTTTAAATGTTATTTTATTTGACCTCGCTCTGTTCTGGCAGTTCAGGCAGATAGAATGGTGGATCTGAGTGAAATGTGTGATGTACTTTTCTTGTTGCACATTTAGATTAATTGAATCTGTGGCATGACATGAGTTAGGCAACAGAGTGGACATAAAAGAGACACAACAAGCAAAAAAAAGGATAATAATGATTTAGAAAAATATATTAATAACCATAAATAGACAAATACACAAACTAAAAACTGGATATTTGCTTTACCATAAACTGTGAAATTATGAGAGGGTCAAATTAAATAGAAATTGTTTTAGATATATGTTTAGATTTTATATATTTGTAGTTTTTAAACTTTTATTGTTATTTGAACTTCAGAATAAACGGAATAATAATAATATAATTTAGTGGTGTCTAAATAATCTAAATTTCTTGTCTCATAATAAACAAACGCGCCTCAGTCAAACTAAAACGTCACCCTGATTTAAGCTCGTGTCGTCATCAGGTCGGTTGTTGCGGAAGTGGCGCTCGGTGCAGAGCAGAGGCTGAAACCCGCCTGGCATTTTCCACTCAGTGGGGGGGGAACAGGTGTGAGCCTATTGGATCTGAAACACAACGACAGGTTTGGACATGGATTATTCTGAAACATGATCGCATGAGATCCTGCTGAAGGTTGAGGCGGACTGGAGCCGTGAGCAGCGATGGGAGCGCTCCAGTCCTCACTGGGTCAGCCGCAGTCCGCCGAGCTGTCAGAAAGAACAGGCTGTAAGTCCACTTAATGTTGTTTTAATGTTCAGCACATGAATATAACCGAAAGGAAACTGTATCATGACTTTTCTTTAACAACAATAGATCACTGTTACTTTAAGGCGTAAATAATCACGCGTGTAAATGAGTCGGTTTGCTGCAGCTGTAAATAATTTACAGTGAAAGTTAACGGAAGTGTAACTGTAGCCTCTTATCAACACGGAGGGTGCTGCATGTCTTTATTATTAGCTGCTTCTAACTACCTGTAGACTCCAGCTCTAACCCAGAGAGTTTTGCATGTAAACAAATGTTCTGCTCTGAGAGCCTCTATGAGGCACCAGTGCAACATGAGTTCAGTTTAATGAAAACACAAAATAAAAGGTGATTGTGTTATTTGTGTTTCCAGTTTCTTCTGAGCAGATTGCAGTCCTGCATAAAAGATTCAAACAGCTGAGTCACAATGAAGACATTTTACGGTAAGATCAACCTTTTCTTATTTAAACACTTAATGATAGGACTTAGTTAGTTCCCTAAAGGCATTCTTTTTTTATTAACTTTTTTATTGAGCTGGAAACCTGCTAGGCAAACTCCATGTGATCTTATATAACAATGTGTTTCATATACGTCAGGTTTAAAACGTCTAACATTATCAAAAACCCAGGCTTCCGACAAAAAACAATGCAACGACTTCTCATTTTAATCACGCTCATGAACTGGAGAAAGGCATGGTCAAATCGGCATGTGTTCTTGCAAACACTGCTCCAATCCTTTCTGCCCTCTCCTGCACAGAAACGCTGTTTCATTGAAAGCCACAGATAAGGCATGATAAACAGTCTGGGAGAGAAACTCCCTTTGAACAGAGGAGAAGGAACAGATATCACATTTTTCACAGGACAAAATGTTCTGACATTCTGAGATGAACTTTTCTCCATGGAAGTTTAATAATGTCCCACTTTCAGACTCGACAATTATAAAAAATACCTAACATTCTCCACCCTTTTGGTCGAGTTTGAAAGTGTAAGGAAAAAGGCACACAATATGATTCCATTTTCTAGTCTTTAAAATAAGTTTCTACCCCTCCAGGAGGCATCACTTCGATGAAATCCCAGATCTCGCCTGCAATCCCATCCGGTCACAGATCATAGAGGCTTTCTTCGATAAAAGGTACAGAGATGATGCTCAAATAGAAAATACTTTCAACCTAAATAACAACACACTGCACCAATTCAACCCATCAAATAATAAAGACAACACATCAAATTAGGAGGAGCATTTATATTTTTATTGTATTCATTTTAAATTTGATGCCACAATTTAATTTAAAATTGCATGAAAATAATATAGATTTTTGCAGGTATGTATTATAAATAAAAATTACTAAAATAGGGCTGAAACGGAGCACAGCCATTAAAATAACTCCAATATGTTAACATAGTGGTTCAACACAAGTTTATAAACCTTTATACCTCAATCAATTTTTCATTAAATGGTTAATCCAGCAGATAATTTATGACTTTTCTGCCAGAAGTGCTACATCATAGCTGCTGCTACTGTTAGCTTTTGCAAATAGCTATGAAATTTAATGTAAATGAAAATCAAAACTTTTTAAAATAGTGTTGACATGTACCTCTATGATAATTTGAAAATTCGATGTGTTTGCAAACAGCCGTTGCTGTTAGTTTATCAGTCTGACCAGAACTAATCCGCTTCCCCAAACCTGAGCCTGTTCAAACAGCTATCTAATAAAGGGAAGATATTTACTATCATAAATTTTCCACAGAAACCCACTTGGAAAATTTTGAACTCAGGTGACCTGAAGCAAAAGGGATAATCTTCCTGTGGTCTGATGGAAAAAAAAGTTAATTTGTGTCTAAAAACCTTGAAACATTATATATGTACAACATACTTCATATATATAACATACTTCATCCCAACATTTGTTATATAATGATGCTTCGTCAGCGCTCAGATAAGTTGTCTTTAGTCTTGAGTCTTTAGATATGGTCCATTCTAAATAATAAAAACATCTTCTTAATATTTTAAAGGCACACAGGGTAGTTTTGGTTTGTTTTTAGCACCCCCTAGTGTCTGTTTTAAATCACTGTCCTAAAAATGAGCTGTTTCCCCCTCCCCCTGCTGAGCGCGCGTGTTTTTATCATCAGATAAAGATTTTCTTTGTTTCTTTGGAGGCTGTGTCATGATGAACGTGATACAATAGATCTCTTAGCTCATATATATGACATCTGTGTCTTTAGCTCCTCTGTCCTGAGCAGGTTCTGAGGCGTAAACATGGATTGTCTCAAACTGTTTCTTGCGATATACGTGACTTTGTGAGACTTCAGGTCACCAGACCAGAGACTCTGAAGTTCCAAGTGTGGTATTCTGGATATAAGCAGCAGATGGGGCTGAGTGACTTTTCATTAACCCTGTTATAAAAAGTTACATAGTGCGCCTTTCAGATTAAGCTGGAATTTTTTTAAACCAGCAAATGAGAAGAAAGTGATCTCTCTGTTTCAGCAAGAATTTCAAGATATGGCAACACAAACACTACAAAGTTAAAGATAAATATATAATTAATATAACCTAGATATGCACAAAATAAAATTTTAATTTATAAGGGTTCATATATAATATTAAAGTTATACATGTTTAATTTTTAATGTCATCCACAAAACACAACATTTTGAAAATAAACTGGAACTCTATTCCATTTTCTGGCTTTTTCACAGTTTCAGATGTACCTGATATAAATATTTATCAGAATAGACAAACAACTCATGTGATACATAAAAAGAGAACAGTTAAACATTTTAATTTAAAAAATAAAAAAACATGTTCAGTTCATTACATTCACAAAGTGTAAGAATAAACACGTCTTGTTGACGTCAAATTTCCTACGAGCTCATGGTTTTGGCTCAATCATAATAAAAACATTAGTTTTATTTAAAGTTTTACAAAATATCTGAATATTAATAAACATATGTTATGTTGTCAGTGCATTCCACTACCAATTTGTGTATTTTTTCAGAAACTTTTCCAAAGACAACAAGGGAAAAGTCAACGAGATCGGCTTTGAGGAGTTCCTGGTGGTCATGTCTCATTTCAGGCCTCCGTCTCAGAGCGTGACTGAGGACCAGCGTGAGAACGTCCGCAGGGAGAAACTCAGATGTGTGTCTTAAAATCACCCAACGTTCATTTCTGTGGCTGAACAACTGCTGCTAAAGTGAAATGTGTGTGTTTTTCCTGCAGTTGTGTTCAACATGCACGACACGAACAGCGACGGGACAATAACCCTGGAGGAGTACAGACACGTAAGCTCCTGATTACTCGTAAAAGACCAAAAAACACATACAAAATTTACATCCGTGTACATTTGGAGTCATAAGGATTTGTCTCGTCCCTGAGCTCTAGGAGAACAGTGGTTTAAACTTTATTACTTTACTATAATTTAAGTTTTAATTCCTCCATTGCTGAATCTATCCAGGTGGTGGAGGAGCTTCTGTCTCGCAGCGGCGCTCTGGAGAAGGAAACGGCTAAAAGCATAGCTGATGCAGCCATGTTGGAAGTGGCCAGTATTTCAGTGGGTCACATGGTGGGTGAACTGGTATTTTAGCTTTAAGTTTGATTTGTTCTGTTTGGACTTAATAAAGAACATTTACCTTTTACACACAGGAGCCTGATGAATTTTATGAGGGCATCACGTTTGAGCACTTTCTCAAGGTTGGTACACAAACTGTGGATTTTACTATATTTTAAATCAAATTAAATATGGAACCACTTCATTTTTTTTCTACAAAAACTCTTGCTAGATAGTCAACATATATTACTGTGCAAAAGTCTTGAGTCATCCCTTGTTTTGCTGGCATTTTGCTGCAAAAACTGTGAAATCCTAATAGTCTTTTGAGTCAAAAGCAAGCAAGACGTGTAAAGAAATCTACTTAAGTTGTTTAATACAGCACTACTCTTAATACTGAACCCTTTCACAGATCTGAAATCAGTCTGAAATAATGTCAAACTGTCTGTTGCAGCTGCTGGAAGGCTTTGAGATTGAATCAAAAATGAGCATTCACTTTCAGAACATGGATGCAACAACCCTGTGTAAGTGAGGTGTCGCACTAAAGCATGCAATCCCTTTAAGGAATGAAAACTTTAACTTCTGCAGTCTGTTGTTTGCACTGACTCTAGTTCCAGCAACTATGCAAATTCAGTCCAATCTGAATGTATTAGATGTAGTTTAGTTTGATTGCAAGCAATAATATTTTATCACTGCAGGAATGACTGGATGAAGCAATAATAGTATAAATACCTGTGCATACAAATATTTAAGCGTGAGGAATATTTAGGAATGCTATTTTCATAAATCAGATTTATGAGAAACTAAAGTTTGCCTGCTGGATGTTTTATATTTGTACTTTAAAGTAAAATGTTTATGTGCATTCTCTGGACTCTGCACAATAAAACCTGTGAAACAGACCTGAGTTCAGCTCATTGGTTGCTGAGAGAAAAGGAAATAAGAGCTGTGGATTCCTGTAACACCGTGAAGACTATAAGTGTTTGTTTTGTGAAGATGATGGCAGTAATCTGGTTTATTTATAATGCACCATGTTGTATTTTTGTTCTGCTTCACTATATTTTTTATCTTATAAAGTTATTCATGGTGATTAATGGGCGAAACCAACATAAATAACAGACATTTGAGTTAATAATGTTTATCAGTACATTCATCATCTACTTAAGAAAGAATTATGTAAAAAAAAAATTCCATTAGACTAGAAGAGAAATATTCAGTTTTACATTTTCTCACAGAATACTGTAATAAAATATAAGCAAACAACAGCAGTGAATTGTTCATCTTTTTGAAAAGTTGCAAGGTTTTATAAAAGCGGAAAATAAATGAAAGTTAAAAACAGGAAGTTTCTGTTTGAAACCATCAGTAATAACCACAATGATGTCATGCTTTTTCTCGTTCTATGTTTCTTCGTTGTTGCGTTTCCAAATAAACGAAAACGGTTTCAGTGATTGTTTAGAGCAGTTTTAATTTAAACTACAAATATGAGTCATTATTCTTTCGTATGACGCTGTTTTTAGTCACACCGTCCTTGTGTTTAACGTCAGCCTTTGTCTGTTAGCGCAATATCTCATGAATATCTGAAGAAATTATGAAACTTTCTGAAAGTAATCATTGGATCTGTTACTGTTTGGAGTCAATCCAATTCAAGATGGATCCCTGCAGCTAATGTTAGCAAAAATATCTCAAACTTTGTCAGTTTTACAGATATTGAGCCATAGTTTGATGTGTTATTAGCTGAGTATCATTCACAACACCCTGAATGCTAACAGATCTTAAAATATAAAGAGGGTGAATCCTATAACTTTAATTTTATATTATGTTCAGCTAACTGAATGCCCTGCCCCCTGCTGGTGGAAACATGTGTAGCGTTTGGAAATTACTAGTTAATGTAGCTACACCCTCTTCTAATAGATATTACCCTCATTTACAGATTAAGATGAGAAGTTATGAACTGTAACATTTAACCTTAGGAAATGGATAATATTGAAGGTATCTTTAGGTTCTTTTGAAGTTGGTAACGGTGAATTGAATACCTTATTAATAATGTGAAGCTGAGACAAGGTAAAGATTGAACAATCATTTAATTTGAAAAACCTAAGAACGCAGACAGATAAAACAGTTCTGAAAGTTTGATGTAAACACAATTAATATTCATAAACATGATGATGTTTAAAGATGGTTTTAATTGTGAGGTTAACGGACCGTAGCATATGTTTTAACACCTAGGGAAGTTAGTTAATTTAGTTAATCTAGTTGTGACTTTAAAAGTCAATGGGGTTTATGCACGGTCACTTCCTGGTTGCGATAGAGGCTGCCGCTCCCTTCCGGTTCAACGCTGTTCCCACACAAACTGGACAAAATTGATTTTTTTACCCGTTTTCTTCAAGACCTGCCGCGCATCACGGTAAACGATGTCCACCGAATTTTTGAAAAACACACAGAGACGTCTGCGAGCAAGCGGGTGAAGGACTTTAAGCTGTATATAACCAGCTTTATTCATGAAATTGAAGGTAAGCTAACAGCGTTAGCTCGTAGCTTCCATCATCAAAAAACAGTGAGACAGATCTATATAGCCGTGATCGTGGGCTCCAACTGCTTCCCAACTTTCAACTTTCTCTGGTCTAGCTCTACGTTATCAAACACCAAGTCTTCATTCACCAAAAGAATAGTTGTTCCAGTGAAATTACACACGAACGGCGCCGCGCCTCCTCCGTTAGCCTCCTCCACTCGGCTCTTTGACTACTGTGCTGCAAAGTGTGGACTGCAGACACGGTGTGGTTAGAAATGATCACGTTTTCTCTTCTTAAGTTCACAATCCTTCCTTTTTGTAGTTATTTATTCAGTGGAAATGTGTGGAAACGGACCAATGAATTATATTCAGCTGATGCGGTACACAACGGAGCACAGCAGTGTTCAGCTGTCAAGGCTTCCCGTCCGCTGATACTTATATGATGGCTTCATTTCTTAGTGCTATAATATATATATCATTCTGTACTATACTATACTATTACTCGTTTTGATTATAAACAATATCTTTAGCTGGAAATGCACTCTAACTCTGGAAATCTTCACGTTTCAAATGGAACCGGAAATGGTCCCGCGAGGTAATTTTAAACCGGAAGTTCTACTAAGTACTCTGTGCATAAAGCCTATTGAAGGCTATTTTGAGGTGCTATTGAATTTGGATGGCTTAATTTAGTGTGGAAGAATTAAGCTTTATCAAAGCAAAGCCTCTCGATCAGAAAGTGGGGTTTCGCTTACTGAGTGTGGACGTTCCTGGATCTGGCAAGCGTCGGTTTCTCGACGAGCTGAGCCGGGGGGGGGTCCCCAGACCCGGAGGGTGGTCCTGGAAGGCGTGGCCGCCAAGAACTTCGCCGGACAGTCCGTGGATACGTCCGGTCAGCGAGGGAAGCATTCCAGCCGGCATGCTGAAATCATTTCTGATCGGTCCCCGTAGTGAGGGAGAGAGACTAAAGGTGTCTGCTCTCCGGGGAGAAAGCTGAGATCGGCCTGTGGGCTAATTACCACTCAGGCAAGGCCGCATCTCTGGTTCAGCTCGAGACTCAGAGGCAAGGCTTGAAAATCGTCTGACTGAAGGGTGACGTGGAAGTAAACTAGTTTTAATATAATAGCCACTCAGAGGATGGTAAGTGTACCAATCAAACATGAGTTAGTGGACTGGTGGACGGCTCTGATTGGTTAGGGGAACTGTGAGGGGTTTTTACCAACTCACATGACTTCAGCCCGTTAACGCTCAACTCATTAATTAGATTAAAAAATGAATAAAATAACAGGAGCCACATTTATAACACTGAGCGAATGCCCTTGAAGAAGGAACACTGCAGGAGACTGTTCTGTAAACAAAGTGATGACAGTTTGAATACCAGTCTTTGGTTTTAAGGAAAGAGACATCTTTCAAGATTGTTTTATTACTCAGCTAGTGTCCAGTTGAGGTCACCTGGGAAAGTGGACACCTGAAAGTGGACGGTTGGACACCTGTAGGAATGTTGAGTCAGGTTATCAGAGATTAAAGCATGATAAAGAGTCATTATAATCCAAGTTATTGGGAAAAAGAGGATTACTGTTTGTGTGATGGCCAAGGGGTCAAAGGTCAGAGGAATAGCGTACTTGATAACGCTACACGTGCAAACATATGAAATGATTTAGAACTTAAGCCTGATTGTTATACTTATAATGATAATAAAAAGTTAGGTTTACTAAACAGATAAAAAGATGCAAACTGATCAGTCTTTGGTCACATGATGTTTGAGTCTGCAGAGGAATGCTGCTGCTTTTACAGAATTCACCAGAATGCAACAGGTGGTTTCCATTTCTAAGAATTCTTAAGACTAAACTCTTGCGTGTCTTTAAAAACAAACAGCTGTGGATTACTGTTTGAAGTTCTTTAGAACAGTGCAGTTTTGCTTTTAAATGCTGCTTTTGCATGCTATAATTCTTTTTACAGATCAGGCCGTCCTGCTTAAAAACATGCAAAAACAAGCAAATGTTGATCTAGTTTTTTTTTTTCCAGCAACAACAAAAGGTTTTGGGTTCAGTTTCTATCCAGTTAATTTAGAGTTTTCGTGCCCTTTCTGTTCTATTTTTTGAAAGATTTTTGAGAAATGCACAGGTGACTGATTTCCAAAAAAGCAACAAATAGGTCAGATGGTTATACGTCAGTGTTTCACAGTGACGGTTGTATCTGTTAGGTAGACTTTATCTCCTCTAAGATCTGAATAGGAATAAAGGCTGAAACAAAACGGATGCCCTAAGGTGCCCTCTGGGTTTGAGCTTTAAATAAAACAGATTTATAAACATGGAACTTGATTCTTGACCTAGAGTGAATCCTCCATCTACTTCTAGTTTCCCAAAAGCTTGTGACCTGAGGAAAGTTTGGCTAAAATTGCCTAATTTCAGTGGAAATCTTTCTCATCAACATGTTGAAAGCTGACAAATTTGTTCATTCCTGGCTTGTGAATGATCTATTTAAAGACTTCCGCAGGATTTCGTCGTCCATCTGTACAAAGATAGCAAAGTGCAAACCACACAATGTTCACAAATAAAGTTATCTGATCCCTACACACACACACATACACACACACACACCTTGTGACTGACCAGACAGCCCGCCAGTTTCATGAAATCTTTCCTATCTGATGCAGCTTTGAGTTGAACTCATGTGTCACTCTGAGTTGATATCACGCAGTCAGCGTCTCAGCAGCTTCCTGATTTTCTCTTTAATTCCTCCTGATGGAAGGATTCAGTGCAGAAAACAGCACATGATACTTTTTTTTTTTTGGTTGTTGTTGTCGGTTAAAAATACAGCAGACTTGTTAAAGTTGCAGAAAGCAGTTTTTATTTCACGTTTTCTCCGTTCTATCACACACAATCCGACAGTTTATATTTCTGTGTACAGCAAGGGACATTTACAAAAACATCAACTGAACCTGCATGAAGATGGTATCTCTCCTTCCAAATAAATATTAAATACCATAAATAGGTTCTATTACAGTGATAAGCCTGACACCTTCATAATTATTTACCTTTAAAAGTCTTTCATCAACAGATTGAGTAAAGTGCTGCTGGGACCTGACTGCCCGAGGCCAGCCTCAGGACATCCACTGAAGACTATGACACTATTGCATTTGTTTTCAATCCACACACTTTGTTTTTTACAGTCCTTCGTTCCTTAAGAATATTCGCAAGGAGCTTCTTGTAGGTCGTCAGGACCACGCAGCCGTAAACCTTCTGCTGGAAGACATTCTGAGGTGGAGGTAGTGTTGTCGGCCCGCCCTCTGGTAGAGGCAGGTTTGGGAAGAAGTTGCGATAAAAGTTCTCAATGCAGCGAGCCAGTCTCCTGCTGTTATCCTCAACGATGGTGAAACTTTTTAAGAGTGGACTCTCAAGGGGTTGTAAGTCTGTTTGCTGCTCATGTACTCTCTTCAAATGAGGGAGGAAGGCATCAACTTGTGTGTACATGCTTGCTATCCTCTCTGAGGGCTCCAGCCCGGAGATGGTGGGGTCAGGGATCCCAACCACTGGAGCTCTGCAGAAACCTCCCTGGAAACCTTCTCCTTGATATGTTTTCTAGATGAAAAGGGAGAAGAATTTAATTCAAATTATGATTTGATGTCTAGCATAACCCTGAAAGTGCATGTGGTTATAAGGATAGAGATTCTGTTTTATGAATCTACTCACATATAGTTTGAGAAGCCTCATAGTTTCCTTGTGGACAAGTCTGGTTATCAGCAAAGTCTGTTGCATATCCTTCCAACACTGTTGGTTTCTGCTCACCGCCTCGGTTTTTGTTGAATCAACAGCCAGAATCAGCAGGAAGTAGAGTAATGCTGAAGGAAACAGAAATGGTTAGTATGGTCATTTTACCTCCCATTGGTGAGAGGTTCATTCTGAAAACCAAAAGTGAAGTGCAAGCAAGCCTAAGTCAACCTCCTCCCCCATGTGCAGAAAGGAAAAGATTATCTGATGCCATTTAATACATTATAATATTTTTAACACAATAAAAGTCAACACCAGTCACAAATATTAGCAAACAGCCAGGAATGATGTAGGAAACTGCAAATTTCAGTTACTTTCACAGCAGCTTTTAATACTAAAAACAGCATAGCAGCAAGAAAATATATTTAAAATCATTTAATGCTGTTTTAAAAAGCTGTAAAGAAATAAATGTTGTTAAACTTACTTGCTACTTTCTCCAGGATCTGTTGAAAATGCATTTTCCTTACATGACCATTCATTCTTCTCCGTGGATCGCAGTCAAATTGCGCAGACCTGTCATGATCACGCTCCTTTAAGACGTCTTTAAAACACAGAAACCACATATTTGTCACAGGAGGAAATGACGTGCTCTTTGTGAGGCAACTAAATTTCCCAGAATTTCTTCCTCTCTCTAAGATGTGCTTTTTTTCTCTCTCTAAAAGGGGGCAATACCCCCACATGCCTATACCCTCTGGACAGACAGACATGTAGGGGCATGATCCCATGGCACATCATTAGGACACAAGATTCACAAATTTTAAAAACAGAACTTACCCTTTTTTTTGCATGGAACATAAACACATTGACTTTGAAAAAAAAATTATACACTTAAAGGAAGAAATAAGTGTGAAAACACCTACATGATTAATTAAGGAGCTGCAATCAACCCACCTTTGACACAGAGATGAGCTCACTGTCACCTCTTCATTCAAACTAAATTCTCACATTCTCCTTTTTGCTCAGCAGAGGGCGCTAAAAGCACGATGGGAGGGTTTTGCAAAAGCAAGAGAATTAGAAATGATCTCAAAACTTCATATATTTGCTTGTTATATGTATTTTCTAAGTAATTTTCTTAGTAAAACAGAAAAAATACTATTTTTGTGTAATTTTTTTGAAGTTTGAGCAGCTTACATGTGGCAGATAATTCAAGGAAAAGCCTCACTTGTGGTCACTATATTTACTTTGATGCAATCAGTAGTCATATGGGACAAACCAGTGTTTTATGCAGATTTTTTTTTTTTTTTTTTTTACTTCTGTTGAATTTTTACTCAGTAGTTGTTTCACCCACTCCTCAGATCACAAGTCTCTTTTTGTCATGCAATATTTCCATGAGGGCATTTGCACAGGAAGCTGGTAAGGTCACAGGAAAAGCGTTTCACAATCAGAAACTTTTACAAACACGCAAAGGAGTGTATCTGCTAATGTTTGTGTCATCACAACAAAAAGTTGCAGCTCCAGGCAGTCGGGTCTCAGGTTATCAGGATGAGTTAACCATGGATGACATTCTGCAGCGCTGCGTCCTCCAGTAATTTGCTGAGTTAGTTTGTAGGGAGGTATGAAAATAACACAAACTGGGATGTTTTTGTGATGCTTAATCCCGCTGACTGAACCATGACAAACTCTCGAGGAAAAGCTGACATTTTGGCTAGAACCCACCCAAAACTTGGCCTATAGGAGCAGAAATCAGCTAAAAAAAAAAACTCCACAATTCAAAAAACACAGCTTTAATTCCACATAAGCATTTTGTCTACTGTCTTTTTACTGCTTTCTTCCTGTTTTCTTGCTTTAGTTTAATCTCGTGCATTACATGGAAAATTTAAATTTAAGACTGTGACTGGAAGCCCGAGGTTAACTGAAAGTGAAATACCTTGCTGTGAGCTGACATGACCTGCAGGTGTTTTGCATCTTGGTTTCAAAAGAGTGAACTCTTAGATGTTGCCAAACCGCCAACTACTCAAGAAAAGACAGCAGAACTCGATGGACCACCAGGCACTGCTTCAGGTAAATGCTAAGCACTCTGCTGCCAACCTCGGGGCTTTCCATTTGCCCCAGGGGGCTAAAAGTGTGTTTGTGGTGAGCTGGGTAAGGTGTTGCTTTCTGAGGGTGACAGTTCAAGGAAACTAAAGCGGGATTCCTGCCAGCATATACAATGCAGACACCCCCAAAAAGATCAAAATCAACACTTTAAACCAACAAGTTTCCTCGGAAGTCAAGCTGGACACAACTTCCCTCTCACCACTTCTTCCTTTTTCACATATTATTTTTGACCTGCATTGAAGTTTATGAATTATAGAAAAATAGCAAATGATACATTATAGGTCACAGTGGCTGTTTTTGTGTGTGTGTTTTTTTTTTTTTTACCAAAGAAACGTGAGAAGTTCTGCACCACATAAAAGGGTCACTGCAAAGAAATTCAACCACATTCACAACTAAGAATTGCAAAGTCACAACAGGCAGGATGTCGAGCGAGACTCCTTTTTTTTTTTTTTTTCAACAAAATTTGTTTTATTTTGTCTTCGAACTGCACAGGAAATGGTGAATAAAATTCTTTAGGAAAGTCCCCTTTTATTCTATCTAAATACATCTTTCTAGTAACCTAAAATTTACACAAATTGTTCTGAAGCTCTCAGGCAAACAAGCACCCCAACAGCACTCTTTTGTTGTTGTTGTTGTTGTTGTTTTAATGCAACCATTTGTCCACAAAGTTTCAGTAACGTGTGACCAGACTAAGGGCCTTACTGCATATGAGAAACATTTTCATCAAATTTCAGAAAGTTCATGAAAATGGAAAAGTCTGGAAAAAACGTCAGAACTGAAGGATTTAGCTTCTATTGCCATCAGAAATGGGATTTTTAACATTTTTTTGAATTATTTTGTAATTTAAGGGGAAATTTGACCCAACATAAATACAAGCATCTGCTGTGAATAAATCAAATATAAAAAGAACAACACCTGGTGAACTTTAAACCACAGTGAAGCCATATTAGAATATTGATTGCCTAATTCTTTTGGAGAAAGTGACTGTCTACATGCGTCACTGAGTCTTAGTGTTGTTTTGACTCAGAGGGCAATTTGTGAAATTCAATCATTCTCTAAGACAAAAAAAAAAACTGCAAGGCTAAAAGTGGTTTTAAAAATTAAGCACCAAAAAACCCTCTTCCCGTTCACTATGAACGGAATAATTGTGCAACCAGTTCAATGATCGTAATGAAAACAGTGAAAAATATCAGACACCAATTTACTCAAATGCAATCCCGACCCACGTTTGTTGTGTTTGCTTTCCTCCACACTGATATTGTAAGAATTGTGTTTCCATTCACCAGCATTTATACAATCTGAAAGTCTAGTGGTGTGACTTAGCAATATATTGAACTATCGTATGACCATTTATTGATATTATAAAAAGAAAAAGAAGCAAAAATCTTTATCGTTAAGCTCTGTTATCAGTAATAGACCAGTGTCTCTGTATATTCTAGCTATGTTCTCATGTACAAATATTCATATCAAAAATTATACAGCACAATTCTCACCATTTTTCCTTTACAAGATTAGTGAACATTAAAATGATTCACAAGTTTGGACGAACGAAATGGTGCCGGCCTAAATCAGGTAAAATATAAACATGAACTTAAATCTGCTTCAGGCACAACTTAAATAAAGGCATTTGTGACAAAAAAACAAATGAATAAAGATGTCAAACATGGCGCTTATGTTCAGTATCCGTAGGCTTGATAAAGAAGACAGAAAAAAAGAAACGCTATGACCACTTATTTACAAACAGCTAAAATCTCTGACAGATTCATGCTTCACTTCACAACCTGAATTTGTCCTTAAAGTGCATGCAATAATAAGCAGTTTTACCAAGTGGGATCTTGACTTGTGAGAGGATTAACAGGTCGGTCGAGCCAATTGATTCTACATATGAACAAAAAACATAAAACCTGTCACCTGGAAAGAGTGAGGGACCACAGTATACTGTATGCATAAGCACAACATGGAAGAATGATTGAAGTCAAAATTAAATAATATAATAATAAAAATAAACCCCAGTGACCCCCCCACCCCCATACAGTAATTTTCACATTCAGAGATTAAAATAAAACACAACAAAATTCAAAAATAATCCAAAATTTAAAAAATCGACAAAGCAGCTTAACACCACGGGGGAGTCCGCAGTTCACATTCCACAATGTCCCTCCATGTAACACGCTTTTTAAGCATCATATGAACATGATGGGTTAAACATATCAAAGTGCCCATTTTTACTAAAATTTCCTGATTTGTTAATTCGTTTCATACCAAAAAAGAGGAGATGGTATGGAGGAAAAGAGTTGTTTTTTTGAGTTAAAACGCTGCCGTTTAACGGTTCCTCTGTTCCACTTTCTCTCTTCGAGTTTCACAACAGGAGCTCCCGCCGACGCCTCGACTCCAACATGTGACAAGAGAGAAGAAAAGTAGAGGAGAAAGTTATCCAGTTTGGTCACCGCGGGCGTGACAAACGAGTGGTCGCGTGGATGTGAGGAGGGCACGGATATGTTGTCCTTTTATTTTAAAAAGATAGATCCACTTTCATCTGTAGTCTTCTTTGGGGAAGTCCAGAGATCCGAGGCTCCCGAAACTGAGGCTCCTGCTTTCTGAGTCAAAGGTGCTGATTTCTCTGTCCTGACGTTCCAACAGGTGCTTGATCTTTTCAGTCCGCTCCTTCTGAAGTGCAGCGAGTTCCTCTTCAATCTGCAATCACAAACATCATGGCTGTAATTTCACTGTTTGTACATGTAGCACACATAGAACATGCAGAAAAGGTTGAATAATATCACTAAGATTGAACAAATGAATGAAAGTCAGGTTAGTCTACCTTGAACATTATTTGGCTGAATATGATTTTTTAAATGTCCCATAAATAAGTCACATTTATCCTGCTTTATAATCAGTCTCTGCTGCCTTTAAAGGCACACTAGGCAGTTTTTGCTTGTTTTAGCACCCCCTAGTGTCCGTTTTAAGTTACTGTAATAACTGTTCCTGTTCTGATTCATATCTGGAATTGTGCATGGTGTTTCCGCTTTTATTATTGTTATTGGGACATTTTGATAACTATCTTAGATTTTGTAGCGTATTAACTGTGGAGGTCCCACCCTGTTTGATACACTTTGCAAAACCAGTCGGCCTGAGAATTTTCTGAAAAAGTTATGGATCCATGTGTTTATTCTCCTTTGTATAGTCTCTTAATTAAGACGCTTCCTTTAATAGTTAGGAAATGTCTTATTGAAACTTTCTATATTTTTATTTAAAAATTTAAAATAACGATCTTAAGGGTTCCCAGCCACTGGGTCAATACCAGTCCAAGGATTATGTAAAACAAAAAATGTAAACCTTTTTTTTTTATTTTTTTTTATTCATTGATGTGCAGGGTGTTTTATTTTGCTAAAATTCCAAAATGATTAACCATTTAAATCCTGAAATATCAACTACTGATTGGCTAATATTAATACAAAAACTATAATGCAAATAAGGTGCATTTTGTTTACATTTGTAATATATGTGTAAAATGTAAATTGTTTTGATATATGTTATTGTATTGTGTGAACAATCAGCCCCACGTCCCACTGGTCTGAAGAAAAGTAATTTTATACAAAATTGGATCATGATGCAACAAAGGTTGGAGACCACTGATATATTTTAGGAATTTGCAGAAGTTTTCCAGCTGATTTCATAAGTATCCACATAGGCTGATCTCCATCTGTCACTGACGGAGTCAAGAACTGTCCTCAGAAAAGTGAACCCAAGCTCTTTGCCTCTGTGCTTTGAGCCATTTGAGGTCATTTTCTGAGGTATTTTAATCCAGCTTTGATTTTAAACATACCTTCTGTTCAAGGTGCGCTCTCCGTATGGAAACCTTCTGCTCCAGTTTCTGCTGCTCCCGCTCATGTTGGGCCTCCATCTGCGACTTTGTTTTTTTCTGGTAGGCGTCCAGGAGCTCCATCTCTTGCTTCAGCTGCTGCTTCAGAGCTAAGCACTCGCTGTCCTGCTCTGCTTCCAGTCGCATCTGGAGAAAAGGGTGTAATTAGAAAAGAAGACGTTGAGGTGAAAACTAATGTTGAGCAGTTTGAAGAGACCCAAACTTCTCCGTACCGCTTGTGAAGCCATCATCTCGTTGATGCTCTGTTCGTACTGCTCAGCCAGTACAGCCAGCTTGCGCGTTTGTTCCTCCTTCAGGTTCTTCAGGAGGGTTTTGTGGTCTCCTTTAGGAGACACTTCCAGCTGATGGTTCCTAAGAGCCTTGTACTGCTTGTTCTGCACCTTACAAGTATCCTGGAACTGTTTCTTAATCTGCATCTCCAGCGTCTGCAGAGGCAAGATGGAAAAAAAGTTGTTCAAAAATGTTTATTCATCTGGATCAATTGAGCTCAGTAAAAGAAAAAAACTTAATTCATAGAGTAACTCCTTCAATATTTATTTTAACTGGCTTGTAGTTGAAATTGAACATTTAACTTCTCAAATGAGCTTCTCGCCACACTAAAGTTATATAAATGGAGGGTGAATTATTTACATTTGTGAAAGATGTCACATGTTTTGGAAGAAGCAGTTCTCATGGCAACAGGATCAGTGTTTTTTCTACAGATTTCTTTTAGGACGGTACAAATAAATCTGCATGTGAAGCACATTTCAAACATAGATAGGACAACATAAAAAAACTCAATCATGTTTCATCAAAACATGAAATCTCGTGTTTTTTGAAGCTATAAAACACTTTGAAATTAAATGTCCTAGACATAAAATACAGACGTCTGGAGCACCTTGAGGTTTCTGGGCTGCTGCCGCTGCTCCAGAGCGTGTTTTCTGTGCAGTTCTGTTTGCCGTCGACTGTTGTACTCTTCTTGGTTTTCGAGCTCTGTCTGGTGCTGCAGCCGCATGAGTTCCACTCGCAGCTTCTGCAGCATCTGCAGCTGCCTGTGCTCCAGGTCCTGGGTGGACTCGTCCTGCCGGATCATCAGGGCATGCTCCATCTCCTTTTGTGTCCTCTTCTTGTTCAGCTCCTGGGACAAGAAGATCAATGAGATTCTGCTATTTGGCAGGGTTTGTATCTTTATGCATGTTTTTGTTTGCTTCAAATTGCATTTAAACTTGTGTTTAAGCCACATTTTTCTTAAATTCTCCAGGTAAGTTACATTAATCTGACCAACAATCAAAAATAACGGTTATAATGTTGTCATTTTGGTTACTGTCTACATATGTTTACATTATTACTGGTTACTGCATTAGGCCTTTTTTAAATGTCTAATAATGAGGCTCATTTCATCTTCTTCCACCTGTCCAGGTTCAGGTCAAGAGGGCAGTGAGGGAGTAAGGAGGCCTTTACTGTCCATCAGTTTGTCCCAAGGTGTTCTCGGGTCAGTCTAGAGATAAAATCCCACCAGCGTGCAAAGACACGTCTAATATACTCATCTGATATTAAGTAAGTTTCTCTGATGCTCTGCTGTGAATTCAACATCCAACAAATACTCAGTCGTCCTGATATCTGGGGACTTTAGAAGCCAAGTCAGCAGCTAAAGATGTAACTAAAACAAGTATTTGATCAATTTTGCAGAATGACATAAAGCAGATCCACACAAAACCAAGCCGATTCACTTAAATGTGGAGAAAAAGTCAAATATTAATCAGCCACCTCTAATAAAAAACTGTTAAAAAGTGGAATTTGTTTCAGCGACGTTAAAAAAGATCATAACAGACTCATGTCTATGTATCTTCTGCAGCACGACCCTGAAATAGCATCAGTCTTTTAATTTCACAGTGATGTCAGGAAACCACGTTACCTCTCTCAGCTGCTCCTGTTCAAACTCATGCCGTCTGAGGAGACTCCGGCGTTTCAGGGCCCGACAGCTGCGGTCGTAGACCAGCCTCTGCTGGGCCAGCAGGTGAGCTTCCTCCTCAGCCTGGGAGCGCTGCACCGTTTCTTTGTACCTAGACAGACGCTCCTGCTTCTCCTCCTTGGTTGAACAAGGGTCTTCACTCATCTCCTATAAAAGAACAAAAGGCTGAATGATCTGAAGGAACGCGCCACAGATTTTATGAACTTATTTGGTGGAAATGATTACATCTTTGATCTTGTCTTTGCAAAGCCTGTACTCCTTTTTCTGGTTCTCTAAGAAAGAAGTCAGCTCTTTCTTTTGTTGAGCAACAATTTGCTGCTGGATCCTCCTCTCTTCTGCTGCAACGGACTTCATCTGCGAAGGGACATGGACATGATCACTTTTCAAAAGTCCCTACAGGCTTAAATCCCTCTTTAGTTGTGCCCCTCTTTCATAACTGCTACTGAAGCCGTACCTCTTTATCAGTTTGAACAACATGGCGTTTGGCCAGTCTTTCCAGCTCAATGTAAGTGTTGTTCGCATGTGTTTCTAATTCCTTCTGCAGCCTGAGCCTATGCTCATCCATCTCGGCCTTTAGCCTATTCTCCAGGGCGATCAGCTGCTTCTGGTGCTGTCGCCGCATGCGCTTATACCCAGACATCTGCTCCCGCAGCTCAAAGTCCTGCTCATGCTCCTGGATCTACCTGATGCCCTGGACAAAAAGAAGGCAGAAAGCAGGATGTGAAAGGAGCTGAGCGGGCAGAAAGAAGCAACTTATTGTACAAACGTCAAACTAAGAATTCTACAAATAATCCACAGTCAGACTCTGCTTTTTAATTGTGGTTCAACAGAATATTTATTTAAAAGTAAACTATTTAAACTGGCCTGGATGATGGTTGCTCAACCTGTTGAGGCTATCAAGTGATTTCTGTAACTCTCAATGGGATTTCATCACTTGTCCTCTGGTATGTTGACCTACTTCTCTTGAGCAAACTGCTCTAGATGTCTCAGGTTTGAAGGCTTCCTTCTCCAGATGTTTCAGCTCCTTCCACTGAACAGGATTTAGATGAGGTTATTTGTCCGGTGTTGGGTTCTGATCCCTTCCTGGATGTTTTAAATTGTGGGTCATTATCCTGCTGGAGGACTGCTGCGACTGAGACCAAGCTTTCTGACACTGAGCAGCACATTTTGCTCCAGCATTCCTTGATAGTCTTAAGATTTAGTCTGACCCTAAACAGATTCAAGACTCTGAGTCTCCTCCACGTTTCACAGCTGTTCTCTCTTTGTATGCATCATTTTTGTGTCTGTGAGCATAAAGTGGATGTTTTTTGCAAGAAACCTCCAGTTTTGTCTCATCTGGCCAAAGAACACTCTACCAGAAGTCCTAAAATTGTAAAGAAAATTACAGGTAACCTTTTTCTAATTTACGTTCTACAGCGACGTCCTCCTCAGTCGTCTTCCATTAAGTCCACTTTGACTGAGTGACGTATGATCTGACACTGATGATGACCCTTGACCTTGGAGTTCACCTCTGATCTCTTTGGAAAATCTTCTAGATCCTTGGTAACCATTCATATCCAAACCTGTCATCAGTGATCCTCCTGTGACCTCATCCGGAGGCTGACTACAGTCACATGGACTTTAAACTTTTTATTAAAACAAACTGTAGTCACAGGTTCATCAGGCTGCTTTTAGATTGTCTTCTAGTCTTTACCTTTAACATCCTGGACAATAATTGTCTTTCTAAACTCGTGAGACGACTCTCTCCTCAGGTTTCTGTGGTCCATGCTCGATGTGGTACACACCCTGATACCAAACAGCCCTGTGACTACCGTTCAGCCTTTAAATAAGCAGACTGACTCATTATAGGACTGATTTAAACTTTTTCTATAGGAGTACCATCATGTTTTGTTTGTTTTTTAAAGTTATTCTGAACCACAACTCAAAAGGAGTCTGATTTTCATTGGTTGATTTTTGGTAGTTTTGTCCATTTAAAGTTATTTCAGTGACTACTGTGGATTTTTTTTCTTTAATGAAATGATGCCAAATATGTTGTCTTCTTTAAAAACACAAAACCATGGTTGTAACTCATTCATTTCCACCTGAGAACAAACGACAAGAAGTATCTGATGTGAATCTTTTTTCAAAAGTAAATATCCTTTTATAGTTTGTGATTAAACAAAATCTTTGTGATGAAGAACATCAGGCAGAGATTTATTCATACAACAGCAATACACACACACACACACACACACGCACACACACACACATATAAAAGCAGAGGCAGAGAGGGAAGCTGAGGATGGAAAAAAAATGACATCCATTAACAGGATCTGGTTGCCATGACTACAGATGTACAGCTGAGAACACAGACACCTCTTCCCTCCCCTCCTCATCCTCGCACGCACACATGCACGTGCACACGCGCGCACACGCGCACACGTATTTTCATGCAAACGGCGACGATCGGCGGCAGCGTACCAAAGGTGCTGATGTGATGGTGATAATGTGTCCACAGATCTTGCAGTCGAGAGACCGGATCTTGTCAGATGTAGGCCGCAGCTCTGGCCTGGTGTCCCTGTGCACGGCCTCATCCCTCACGCAAGCATGCTCCTGCAGGGGGGGAGGAAAAGGGGGAGATAGTGGAGCTGGGTGCTTCCCAGGCCCTCCGCTGGAGCTGCTGTAGGTGCCGAATCTCCCTGAATGCAGCACACATCCAGCGTCAGGCGCATCCTTGGTCCCCCGCTACTGTGCGCAAGTCCTTCCTAAGAGAGAAAAGGGCATAGCCAAACAATTGTAGGCACCGCCGGAGAGGCAGCCTCTGAATGGAGTCGGTTTTCTGGCGTCCCCCTTCTTTGCAAGCAGGAGGAACCAAACGGCTCCGGTGGATGAGGGTGAATTATGCAATGCCTACCATTGATAATCAGAAAGATGCCACCGAGATGTCATTCACTGCCACTCTTCTTTTCCGTTTCAAAATGCAGGAAACAATTGGGAGGAGAGACAGTTTCCCTGTGTTCCTGTAATCGAAGGTGGCACCATAGTGAGAAACACTTGCTTCAGATAAGGCACATCCAAACATGATTTTCCCTCGAAGATCTCGCCCAGTGATCCGTTTGTATTCCACTCGAATTTCTGTCCTACATTTACAGCGCACTTGGTCATGGTAGGTGGTTCTGGTGCCTTCTATTCATCTCTTTCCTCTCTGTCCCTTTTCTACACTCCCCCTTCCTTTAAAGAGACACCACAACACTACATCTCAACAGGGCTGAGGTAATTTCTCAAGGAATCTCATCTGTGTCCCTTTTATTCTAGCGGTTTTACATTTAGAGGAATAATATTTTACACAAATGGACTATAAATAGAATAAAAGCTGTATTTGTTGGTGAATTAATTTTGTGCAAAAAATATGTATATTTTGTTTGAATATAAAAAGGTAATGAAACTGTGGGATTGGATGGGATATTTGAGCGAACTGTGCTTGTATATTATAATGGAGTAAAAGCGTTAACCTGAATGCTGTCATCCTTCATTCACATCTGCACCATAATTAGATCAGATCATCATCTTTGGACATCAAACCCCATGATTTACTAAATATGGTCACTAGAATAAATTGGGGTGCTTTGAATTAATAAAAAATGTTTCTTTAATTATTTGTAATGCACCTGAAGTGCCTTATAGCATAAATTATGTTGGTAATGCATCTGGAATTTCATGCACTATCTGCAGTTAAAATCACCTGCAGCCAAAATATCTGTTACATTAAGCTAAAGGTGAACCAGAAGCAGCCAGTTATCCATAAAACCCAGCAGACAAAGCAGCATAACTTCTTCAATAATTAAATATTCCCACTGTCTTTAATTGCATGCTGAAAAGATTTATTTAATGTGAGAATTGTTGTGATTTGTCATTATAAACCAGGAATTGTGTTTAAATTCCAAAGCAAGATGCAACAATCCATTTTCACCCAGTTGGGTCAAGGAGGTCCAGAAGTGGGGATCCCAAGAAGTTCCTGGACCAGAATCCCTTGAGTGAGTTCTGGGTTCCCGGAAAACACCTAAAGAAAAGCATCCATCCATTCATCCACTATACTACCATCTTTGTGCTGGTCAGGGTTGGATCATCCTGTACAGACTGTACATCCATCACAGGTCCAACCTAGACATACCTGAGGTCAGTTAACACACTTGTTTTTGAACTTTAAACCTTCTTGTTGTGAGGTGAAATTACCACACTATGCAGCCCAATTTAAATCCTCATTTAGAAAAAAAATCATTCTTCATTTACTTATTAAACTGTTCGTTTTAGTCCCAACACATACAGTCTTTGGTTTGTTTCAGGTGTTCTGTCACTCTGAAAATCTATTTTTGACTTTGGACTCTGTGGTGCAGCTGGTTTAACTCCTGCGTTCGACTGTGAGGTTGATGAGATAACAGTTGGAGGAAGCTTGTGTTCGTGGACATCAGTGATGGAGCTGCAGCAGAGAAGACCCGGACTCAGTGGGTCACACAGAACCACTGCTGGACGTGTTAATGCATGCTAATCTCATCAAACCTTGTTCTCTTTTTTTATTTGGCCTTTTTTCTTAAGCAGAATGTGTGGGTCAGAAAGGACAAAGATTAAAATAAGTTTGTAGCTTTTTTTATTCATGAGGTATTTCAGGTTGTTTTTATGCATTTTGGATAAATTCATATACTTTCACATTCTCAGAAATTTAATTTCCCTTTGTAAATTTAACTCATTTATTTTCAAAGCTCAACCAAGAGGTCATTGATCAACGTGTCATTATTTCTGCCTCAGAAAGAATTTGTGTTTCTTTCAGTTGGGGTCCAATAAGTGAAACACATAATCTTTTCTTATATATCTGATACAAGATGTGTATTTATTTTTTAAAATCTGAATTTACTAATATTCTTTGTCAGCTCCTTTCAAGTCTATTCGAAAAAAAATACTGTGTTCACGTTTAAAAAACTGCATTTTACTGTATTTTGTGGTGTAACCTTCTTTTCTGCCACTAGATGTCACTCTTGACCTTTAGATCATGTTTTTACCTTTAGACAGCACTTCATTATTAAAGTTGTTAAAATCCTCATTTAAATCCTCCTAGATACTCAATAATTGTAATTTTAACTTATTAGGAAATAAATATGTACATAATTTTTTCTTTCTTTCTTTGAATTGGCCAGCTGTTTGTAACTGAGCCTGAATAAACGTAACTAATCAAGATGGGTGTATCCCTTGCGCCGGAACAAGCTACGTGACTTCAGAAGGTGTTTTAAAGGGACGTGAGGGAGCTTTGAAAAATAAACCTCATGAGCGCCACGCCTGGCGCTGCGAATAACTGCAGCCCTTAACGTGAGCGCGCACAAACTTCTCACTAGTTCATAAGGGTTCAACCAAAGGCAGCCGGAGGCGAGTCCATAAATAAAAATACATTTTATTAATACAAAAGGAAATATAGTAAAACAATGCCCCGCGACGCACACACACACGATCAGACTGAGGGAGCCGATCTAACAGAGCTAATTTCGCTAGCTGCTATTTTCCAGTCCTTCCCAGCTGCCTGTATTGCTAAAAGCTTTAATCAGCCGGTGTTCTCGGACACCCGGAGGAGAATTTGAGAAATCTAGCGTGATAGAATCATGCCCTGCCGCGTATATCACCTTAGATTTCTCAAATTCACATCACGGAGTGGAGCTCCGTAGCACCCGGAGGTCCGTGCGCAGCAGAGCCGCCTTAGATGCACTGTAAGCGGACTGAGGTCCAGCAAAAGGTCGGGGATTTGCGGCCTACAGTGCCGAGACCATAAACATGGACAGATTGCTGTGTGGTCGCCTATAACAGCACCTTTAGCTCTGTGAAACCCTTATAATCCATCAGAGAGGTTTTCAGCTCCATAAACACTGCCAAGATAACACCAGTTTTATGAGAAAAACCACTGGTTTAGACAAGGAAGTCCGCCATTGACTAGCAACACTACACAAAGGTGCAATACTGCCACCTACTGGATATACATTTATTATTACTTTTTTAGCCCGAGAACGCGCAGAAGCGTCAGTTGACGTCACATCCGTAGGACAGCGCGGGAAATTCGGACCCCGAATTGCAGAACATTTTACAGCTCACAGCCTGTTCAAGATAATAGAATGATACATGGGTGGCCTCATTCTTTTTTATTTAAAATGCTTCATCACTTATTAACCTAAATAAACTGAACATGCAATTATTACTTTTCTTCAAAAGCTCCCTCATGTCCCTTTAAGTGACGTTCAGAGACAACATGGCGGTGACGTCTGGCAAGCAAAACTGTACTGTCTTTATAGGGAAGTCCAAGATCAAAATATAGCTTAATTAAATCTCTAACTGGCATGTCCATAACAAAAACACAAGCTTAACAGTACTTGATTTGCTCTTGTGCTCATCAAAAGGTTTCTGGTGCGCACGGGATAGTATCTGGTGCGCACGAGATAGTATCTGGTGCGCACGGGATAGTATCTGGTGCGCACGAGATAGTATCTGGTGCGCACGAGATACTACTTCAAAATAAAATTTCTTCCATGTCCCCTAAGGGGCTCCGTACAGCCTGGACCCCATGAAGATGAATTTTTTGTTTAGTCAGCCTTGTCAATCACAGTGAGTGGGTGGGCTGCAACCCAGTTTAAATTAGACCATGATGCACTGCAGCAGGAAAATCATGAATTAATTCAATGGATACAAAAATAATAGTATTTGTTCCAACCATAACAAATTATCTGTATATGTGATTTGATTTATTTTAAATGTAATTAATTATTTATATACATTATTTGTGCGACTTATGTCAAGTTTAGGAAGTTACTGATGTTTTTATAAATTTATGCAATGCATTATTTTCCATTTTCCTTTAAAAAATGACATAAAAGTAAATTCTTTATGATTTTTTTTTATTGTGGAACATTTGACGTTCAATATAAGAATCATTATTAGTCATTAGAAACATCAATGAAAACAATTCTGATTAAAACTCACAAAAACATACTTGCTTCTCTGCCTCAAAGATAAAATAAGCAGGACATTAATTATGCTTTACTAATGTTGATAATGTACAAAGTTTTAAATATTGTAATTGCAGGAAAATCAAACTTAAATCAGTTTTGTTAAAGATGCAACAACCCGGCGTTTCTTTTCTAGGTGTCAGTTCCTAAACACACGTTGGAGGATGTTTTCTCACTTCTCGTCTTCCTGTGTCTGTCTGATCTGAACAGGAACGACCATCTCACTGCTCGGGTTGCTGACAGACGTCCCAGGAACGGGAGCCTCTATAGACAGGACTCCACCGGACAGAGATGAACTGATGTGCTGCAAGTCCACACCCTGTGGCAACCTATGAGAGAGACGATCAGCCGGTAACGATTCTGGGTATTTCTTTATCACTTCTAGATATTTTTGATACATTTTAAGGATTTGCTGAAGACTTTCTCATTTGTTTTGTTAATCTTTTGCTTTCTCCAAGTTTCTGTGCAACAGATGATGATATTTCAGAGACTTAATCCTGGTTAAATTTTGCTCTAATGGCCTGACAACTTACTTGTATTTACGAGTGAAGCACCTTGAAATCAGTCCGTGCTCATCCTGCCTCTCCTCATGATTTCCTTCACAGACAAATAAATATGTCATCATGTAAAACTCATAAAATGTGCACTTTCTTGTTGTTTATAATCAATCTACCTGAGATATGCAGATACCCCTCCTTTGTGGTGATGGTGATCTCCTCTGGTGAGAAGTGATTGATGTCCAGGTTGACCTTCCAGCTGTTCTGTCCTGTCTGGATCTCTGACACTCCACTGGTCAGCTGTCTCACAGTCTTTGGATCCAGCATCCCGGGGTTCTGACCCGCAAATGGAGGCAGAAGGGGAGACTGGGTGAAACCCGGCCAGGAGAAAGACGCCAGCCTCTTCTTCGCCCAGTCGAGCCAGTCCAGGTCACTGGGCTCCAGGAAAGGAGGGATTCCAAAATCCTGTGCAAAGATTCGACTCGGCTGAGTCCAGTTTGGGAAGGGATCCCAGTTCACATCTCGACGGAAGATGGGACGGGGTAGTATTTTGTTTTGCTCTTCCATGTTTGAAGGAATCAGCCTAAACTTGTGAAGGAGAGATGTTAGAAGTGGAAGGCCTGTAGCTCCACCCTGGCAAGCAAGTGTGAGGACCAAGACACTGAACAATGGAGCAGCTGTATTTATGTCCCACATGTAACAACAAGTGAGGAGGAGGAGGAGGAGGAGGAGGAGGAGGAGGAGGAGGAGATCAGTCTAATCACACACTTTATATATGCAGCTGATTCATTTAACACATGCACAGCAGAAATGTGACGTAAGAGATGAGAGCAGGTTGATATACGATGATCCGGGGTGTTAGTCCTCTGTTGCCCCGGGACACGGACAGGACAATGCTATTTATTTGTCTTTCTTCTCTGTTTCTGGTAAGTTTTTGGGGAACGACTCCGGAAAGCGGCCAGCAGCCAGTTTATTCAGCAGTGGCCTCTGCAGTCTCGTCACATACTGCTGCTCTTTGTCTGCAGAAATTACAGCCGTGTGTTATTTTGAGGCAACATCACGTGCATTTAAAGTCACACGGTAAACAAAAATGTTCAAATTAAAGGTTCAAACTAAAAGGATGAATAAGCAGGACAAAGAAAAACAAGTCAGAGTGTTTACAGCGAGAGGGAAGTGATGGATGGAATAGCTGGAGCGTTCGAGTGGTGCTGAGGAATTTCACAGAGGCATGTCTGTGGGCGACAAGTCGTTCAAATAAAGAAACGATCATCTGAGGATAAATCAGCGTGCCTTCAGAGAGGAATAGTATTTATTAATGAGGCAATAACTGAAGCATCTTCAGCTGTGTTCAGAGATATTGTCAGAAAAAGAGTGAATTATTTATTTATCTGGTTTTTATGGTGGAAAATAATACATGACAAAAAATAAATAAACACAAAATAAGTTAAGAGCTATGAGTTTATTAATGCAAAGAACTATTTGTCTCCTTACAGGCTTATATTTTGTCAATTAGATGTTTAATTTTAGAAAATACATTTCAATAAGATAACCTGTCAATACAAAATGCACTTTTCAAATGGTGACTTCATTTAGTCAAGAAACCATGGCCCTATGGGGAAAATGATCTGGCCTGTTTGGTAAATCTTATAATTAATGAATCAATAAATTAAACTTAAAGAAAAGTTACAATCAAAATTGTATTTAATACAAAAATATATGGTAATAACCTCTAATCAAAGGTTGAATGAGAGTTTCTTTTATTCTTGTTGATAATGAGAATACCAGCAGGGGGCCGCTGGACTGAATTTGATTAACCTTTTTAACATTTAAATAAAAACCTCACCTCTTTGTTAATCCTATTTTATAGGATACAATAGGACACAATAATGTAATTTATCATAGTCCAAATAGTACTAGTCAAACTGAAAATATAGACATCCACAGGTATTTTGCTACTAGTAGAAATTCTATACCCAACATCTGCACTGATTTGAATTAAAACCAAATCCATAAAAAAACTAAGATGGTCACTTTAACATTCATCAGTCAGACTGGATATGTATACAGATATCTAAAAATCACTTCTTGTGAGAAAATCTGTTCCCCTGAAATACTCTGTTCCCCCTGTGTCTGGAGCACTTCTGATTGATGTCTACAACACGTCATGTCAGACTTGTTACTTTATTTAACATTTATTTTTATTCTTACACTGTTTTTTTCCTCTCATCATCAACAATTTGTCCAGTGAATATGGACAGATTTGGTATTTGCAGGGGGAACAGAATAAACAGATTTTCTCACAAGACCTGAACTGAAGGGGGCGCTATATGTTCTTTTTATTTGAGAACTTTGAAAACAAAAGGTCAGAAAAGGTCAAGGATTGTGAGGGTCATGACATGACAGGAGGGAGAAAATAATTTTGACGACTCAGGATAGGACATACTGGGTTAAACAGCACTCTGTTCATGATGGGTGTTAGGTTTCCTGATGAGGACACACTCTTTTATTGAAGTTCTGACAAGAAATATGGAATCATCAAACCAGTTTGGAGAGTCCTCCTTTCCCCTCGTGGAACAGCAGGAATCTGGCTACTGAACTCCAGAGTTAGTTACTGTCTTTGTTATGGCTGAAGGCTGGAAATCTATCTGGTTGTCATGGTAACTATCTGCCCGGCTCCAGGTGCTGGGTTGCTTTGGCCTTGCCCCAGTTAGTATGTAGCCTTCTTGTTTTTGTTAAACTGAGAAATGTGAAGTCCCAACATGGGAAAAGTGTAAGAGCAGACTGATGTTATTGAGGAAACAGTGAAACATGTCCTGCTGTTTTGTGATTAATATAAAACAGAAAAGAGAGAACTACATGTCGCGGTGCAGGACATATAGGAAGGGAATAGTCTCTGTTGGGTATTCTAAGCATGGCTGGGGAGGCAGAGGATTTAATTAGGAGGACTAGGAGGGAACTTCTGTACTTTGTGAGGCAGACGCAATGTGGTGGACATGTGTAGGGTGTTGATGTGACATTGCACACTCAGGTACAGTAGGTGGCAGTATGCACCTTCAGTTGTTTGCGATCCATTTTGTTCAGAAATCAAAAGGAAAGTGTCCTTGTTTACATCAGTTCAACTCTCTATAGTTGTCTTTGACTATATTTACACCAAATGTCCCACTTACACCTATAAACACACACACACATCACTAAATGAACATGAAAATAGACATTCACCCATTCACATAATTACAAACATAGCCCAATTTCTATACATGCATGTGTGAATATACACTTATACATCCAAATATTTTAACAGCCCTACACCAATCATTTGATCTCGTCCAGTCAGACGTTAAATTTCATCATAAGTCCCTAGGACCAACTCTGGACTGGACTCTGATTCCTGTATGGTGTCCTGGACATGTGTTCGTTCATTATGTCTTTGATAATAAGTGTTGTTATGTCTTCATTGCTTGATAGGCTTGTTCATGTTTATGTTTATTTACTTAGCGGACTTACAGTAACGCACCGATCAGACTTGTTGTGATTTTTGTATTTAATTTTTTGCGCTGTTGTAATTTTCACCATCAATTCGACACATCTTTATTTACAGATTCTGAAGCCATAGGGAGGTTTTATTCCTTGATCCTATCAGTAGCACTGGCTTCAGGGATGAAAACCACATCAAAACATTCTGGGTTTATAGGAATAATTTGGACAATGGCACCTGTTCAGTGTCCTGTCTTGTAACAACAGACTTTAGTGACTTTATTTTTAATTTAAAATGTAATTTATGAAAAACATTTACTTGTCCATAATCAAAAGACCTAAATTTGTAATGTAGCTTACTTTTTACAAGGTATGTGTTAAAGCTAAACCATCAACAGACTGTTCTGTCTCACATCATTCTTTTATTGTTTTTTTTTTATTATTATTTAAATTTGTTCTTTGGTTATTTACATTGTGAAAGATGCTTTTATTAATTCTCACATAAAAACTTTGCATTATTCCTTCTCAGATAAATCAGTCTTCATCTGTCTATTGGAAGATGGACGGACTTTGTTGCCAGTGATGTGAAGGTGAGATGTTATGGGTGGACACTTGTGGTTCTCGAGAGCCACTGTCCTGTTTGTTTCCATCCATCTCTGCTGTCAACGTTTCTGATTGGTGCTGTGGGTGAGAGCAGGGAGGATTGGAAAACAATAGCTCTTGAGGAAAAGATTTGGATTGTTATAGGTTCCCATTGTGGGTTAAATCTAGTCAATTAAGTGTATTTACTTTATTTTACATTTTTTAACACAGGGATTGCCAAAACAAGTTTTTTCCAACAACTGTGGAATGTTTATAGAGATGGAGCACTGTCACGTCCACCACTGCCACCTACTAGATGCACATTGATGTTTGTATTGTATATATATACACCGGTAATAATTACATTTTTCTCAACATTATGCACACTACTTTGTGTTGTGAGCACCTTTGGATTTTACTGAGGTCACAGATAGAAGTAATAGTTTCATGGTGGAGACTTTTTTCACTGATTTTGAACTGTGTCATCCACAGATAAATATGATGAAGATACTACAAGAAAGGAGGAATGGTTGCAGAGAGCTGTAAATGTGAGTGAGGTAAGGTGTAGCTATATTTCAACACTTGTCATTTCATTGTTAGTATGTAGTGTATGTGTGTATTTTTGTGTGTACTGTTGCACTAGGTTTGTGTTTTAAGCAAAATAATAATAATCCAACAATCAATAGGAGCACCTAGCAATGATGATGATGATGTTATTTGAAATTTGCTTTATCTTTGATGTAAAAACGTTTGATGTTCAAATGCTCCTCCCTGAACCGTCACCTTATCGTGGTGGAGGAGTTTGAGTGCCCTAACGATCCTAGGAGCTATGTTGTCTGGGGCACTTGTGCCCCTGGTAGGGTCACCCATGGCAAATTGGTCCTAGGGGAGGGGTGAGACAAAGAACGGTTCAGAAGACCCTTCATGGAGACACAACCAAAGAGTCTGAGTACCCGGCCCGGAGGGTTACCGGGGTCTCACCCTGGAGCCAGGCCTGGGGTTGGGGCCCGTGGACGAGCGCCTGGTGGCCGGGCTTTCGCCCATGGGGCCCGGCCGGGCCCAGCCCGAACCGGAGACATGGGCTCATCCAACTGTGGGCCCACCACCTGCAGGAGGAGAGTGAAGGGTCCGGTGCAATGTGGATCGGGTGGCAGACCGAGGCGGGAGCTTTGGCGATCCGATCCCCGGACGGGAAAACTGGCTATCGGGACATGGAATGTCACCTCTCTGGCGGGGAAGGAGCTGGAGCTTGTGGAAGAGGCTGAGCGATACCGGCTAGATATAGTTGGGCTCACCTCGACACATAGCTTTGGCTCTGGAACCCGAGTCCTGGAGAGGGGTTGGACACTTTTCTTTGCAGGAGTTGATCCGGGTGAGAGGCGGAGGGCTGGGGTGGGCTTTTTGTTAGCCCCAAGACTCTCTGCCTGTATGTTGGGGTTTACCCCGGGGGACGAAAGGGCAGCTTCCCTACGCCTTCGGGTTGGGGAACGGGTCCTGTCAGTTGTTTGTGCTTATGCACCAAATAGCAGTTCAGAGTACCCACCCTTTTTGGAGTCTCTGGGACGAGTGCTGGATAGCGCTCCTACTGGGGACTCCATAGTCCTGCTGGGGGACTTCAACGCTCACGTGGGCAATGACAGCGTGACCTGGAGGGGCGTGATTGGGAGGAACGGCCCGCCCAATCTGAACCCGAGTGGTGTTCTGTTATTGGACTTCTGTGCAAGTCGCAGTTTGGCCATAACGAACACCATGTTCGAACATAAGGATGCCCATCGGTACACCTGGTACCAGGGCAGCCTAGGTTACAGGTCAATGATTGACTTTATAGTTGTATCATCTGACCTGAGACCGTATGTTTTGGACACTCGGGTGAAGAGAGGAGCGGAGCTGTCAACTGATCACCACCTGGTGGTGAGCTGGATCAGATGGCAGGGGAAGATGCCGCGCAGACCTGGTAGACCCAAACGTATAGTGAGGGTCTGCTGGGAACGCCTGGCAGAAGAGCCTGTCAAGATGGTCTTCAACTCCCACCTCCGGCAGAGCTTCGACCGCGTCCCGAGAGCAGTGGGGGACATTGAGTCCGAATGGGCCTTGTTCCGCTCTGCGATTGTTGAGGCGGCTGTTGCTAGCTGTGGTCGCAAGGTAGCCGGTGCCAGTCGTGGCGGTAACCCCCGTACCCGCTGGTGGACACCAGAGGTTAGGGGAGCCGTCAGGCTGAAGAAGGAGGCCTACAGGGCGTGGCTGGTCTGTGGGTCTCCAGAGGCAGCAGACAGGTACCGGCGAGCCAAGCGAAGTGCAGCAGTGGCAGTTGCCGAGGCAAAATCTCGGGCGTGGGAGGAGTTTGGCGAGGCCATGGAAAAAGACTATCGGTCGGCTCCAAAGAGGTTCTGGCAAACCATCCGGCGCCTCAGGGGAGGAAGGCAGCAACTCGCTCACACTGTTTACAGTGGGGACGGGGAGCTGCTGACGTCAACTGGGGCTATAGTCGGACGGTGGAAGGAATACTTTGAGGAGCTCCTCAATCCCACCGACGCGCATTCCGAGGAGGAACCAGAGCTGGGAGACCTGGGGACGGACTGTCCAATCTCTGGGGCAGAAGTCGCTGAGGTAGTCAAACAACTACGCAGCGGCGGAGCCCCAGGGGTGGATGAGATCCGACCTGGGTATCTCAAGGCAATGGATGTTGTAGGTCTGTCGTGGCTGACACGTCTCTGCAACATTGCGTGGTCATCGGGGGCAGTTCCTATGGAGTGGCAAACCGGGGTGGTGGTTCCCATTTTTAAGAAGGGGGACCAGAGGGTGTGTTCCAACTATAGGGGGATCACACTCCTCAGCCTCCCTGGAAAGGTCTACTCCAGGGTACTGGAGAAGAGGTTCCGGTCGATAGTTGAACCTCAGATCGAAGAGGAGCAATGTGGTTTTCGTCCTGGTCGTGGAACTGTGGACCAGCTCTTTACCCTCGCTAGGGTGATGGAGGGGTCATGGGAGTTTGCCCAACCAATCCACATGTGTTTTGTGGATTTGGAGAAGGCTTATGACCGTGTCCCCAGGGGCACCCTGTGGGGGGCGCTCCAGGAGTACGGGGTGGATGGTCTTTTGTTAAGGGCCATTCAGTCCCTGTACCAGAGGAGTGTGAGTCTGGTCCGCATAGCCGGCAGTAAGTCGGACCTGTTCCCAGTGAGGGTTGGACTCCGCCAGGGCTGCCCTTTGTCACCGGTCCTGTTCATAACCTTTATGGACAGGATTTCTAGGCGCAGCCGTGGTGTGGAGGGGGTTGGGTTTGGTGACAGGAGAATCTCGTCTCTGCTTTTTGCAGATGATGTGGTCCTCCTAGCTTCATCGAGCTCTGACCTTCAGCTCTTGCTGGGAAGGTTCGCAGCCGAGTGTGAAGCGGCTGGGATGAGGATCAGCACCTCCAAATCTGAGGCCATGGTTCTCGACCGGAAAAAGGTGGATTGCCAACTCCGGGTCGGGAGAGAGGTCCTGCCTCAAGTGGAGGAGTTCAAGTATCTCGGGGTCTTGTTCACGAGTGAGGGAAGGAGGGAGCGGGAGATCGACAGGCGGATTGGGGCAGCGTCTGCAGTGATGCGGACGCTGAACCGGTCTGTTGTGGTAAAGAGAGAGCTGAGCCAGAAAGCAAGGCTCTCGATTTACCGGTCGGTCTACGTCCCAATCCTCACCTATGGTCATGAGCTTTGGGTAGTGACCGAAAGAACGAGATCGCGGATACAAGCGGCTGAAATGAGTTTCCTCCGCAGGGTGGCCGGGCTCAGCCTTAGGGATAGGGTAAGAAGCTCGGACATCCGGGAGAGACTCGGAGTAGAGTCGCTGCTCCTCCATATCGAAAGGAGCCAGTTGAGGTGGTTCGGGCATCTGGTAAGGATGCCTCCTGGACGCCTCCCTCGGGAGGTGTTCTGGGCATGTCCTGCCGGCAGGAGGCCCCCAGGTCGACCCAGGACAAGCTGGAGGAAATACATCTTCAGTTTGGCCTGGGAACGCCTGGGCGTCCCAGCTGAGGAGCTGGTGGACTTGGCCGGGGAGAAGGTGGCCTGGGCCACCCGACTTGGAATGCTGCCCCCGCGACCCGGACCCGGATAAGCGGAGGAAGGCGAGGCGAGGCGAGGCGAGGCGAGGTAAAAACAAATGTATTTGTACAAAAGACACAACCTACTTTACAGGTTAGATTCATTTTTATTGTCATTTAATTTCTGAAACTTTTACTATGCACATTTGTGTTGTTTTTCAGGAGGTGGTCCTGTGCTCCAGCAGGTGGTCTGAACACAGGGAGATGCAGCTGACCTCACGTTGGCATTGACCTGCAAGCAGTTTCACCCCATTGTTTCTGATCCAGGTTTCAGGATGAAGGCCAACATTGCTTTTACTGAACGGTATTGAACTCTGATATGTGTTTTCACTTAAAACATGTGAAATTACATGTAATCTACATGCTGTTTATTTGTTAACAGGTGAGATGAACTGGAGTAAATTTTCACCATCGTTCAAGTCTGAAAACAGATTCCCTTTGTGGTGTCGAGATGTTCTTCCTGCAGCCGACAGTACAAAGACTGTGGTCTTCACAGGGAATGGAAGAAGAGGAGAGGACCCTTGTTACTATGGTGACGGCTACCTGGACAATGCCCTGACTGTCAATACTGACAACATTGGGAATATCCATTGCCTGTTGTTGTACATATGTTTCTTAATTATATATGTTTTGTTTTACAATGAAATTAAAATCTTATTCAAGTAATAAAAGTTTGTTTTTTGTTTTTTTCCTTTATTGTAAAAACAAACATATGCAGACAGAATTCCTCTTCCAATATCCTGAGAGAATAGAAGTCTTCATTAAATATGAACATAGCAGAACATGAAAGCCATGTGTAAATAAAAACTACATAACATTAAAACATGTAAATAAAAATATTAATACGAGGGGTCTTCATTTTTATTACCATCTGGGTACATTAAAAAAAAAACAGGACAAACCATCACAGAGGGCAACATTTTTTGTTTCAATCATTTTTAATGATCTGAAGAAAAGCTGCATTGCTTTTAGAAAGCAGAAGGTTAGGAGAGACTTTTAAACATTTGCAGTTGTGTAAATGTTAATTGTATTACAGTAACAGTATTTAAACTGCTAGCACTGCTCAAAAGGAAAGGGGATTTTGTGGCCACTTGGCATACCTCAGTACAACGTAGTGGAATTTGTTCTCTGCATTTGACACAACCCTGAGGGAGCAGGGGGCAGCCACACTCTCCCACATGGGAGGTGATCTCTTGCCACTTTACAGCAACATCCACTATAATACATGATATGTTAAAGCATGAATCAGACTGTTATACTAAAGTCAAAAGCCAGTGAGGAGAAATCAACTCAAACTTTCTTGCGTTTCTCAGTGAGAAGGCAGGCTGCAGCATTTTGCAGCAGCTGCAGACAATGGATTAATGACTGATCAATGCCAAAGTACAGGGAATTACAGTAATCTAGACGTGATATACACACATACACTAATAATTATTATAATATAATTTATTTTATAAATGTTCAATAAAACTTTACACTAGTGATTTCAGCCAAAAACATTAAACATAATGTGTGGTGTGCACTTCTGTATGGTGGGAGGGGTTAGGCCGGCTTGTATATGTCACTGTTCACTATCTCTCTGTGTTCTATAAAGGCTTCTGTAACAACATTGAAAATGCTTAAAATCTGTCATTTAAATGTTCTTATATTTGTTGTATAAATGCAAAAAGATAGTACAAGTGTTTTTGTATTTACAATGTACTGTTGTAATTGGTACAAAGACATTAAAGTATATTTTTTCACATGCAAGTAGTCCCACAAGTCTTTCATCCTTTACACTATTAATAGATTTGCCAGCATGTGCAAGGTAGAATATAGCAAAGTAATGATAAAGTATATTGACTAGTAACTACAAAGTATGCTTTTTAGTATTTGCAATGAACCAAAAGTAACCCTAGCACAGTAAGAATAGATTGCATGTATAAAGCCTATATATTTTCAAGACAGTGACAATTAATTTTTAATGTACTTATAATACAAACAAAAAAATTTAATTTGACTAATTTGTACATATAAAACCACATACTTTAAGTATACTAAATGTACTTTAAGTTGTTCCATTTTAGCATATAAAAGTATATTAAATCTACTTCAAGTTGACCTTTTCTACAATTTCAATTAAAATATATTTAATACAAAATTTGTTCCAAAATAGCATGCTTAGTTAAATAACCATGAACACACTTGAAGTATAATAATGATTAGGGTTGCTTCAAGTACACAAAAGTATGTTAAATCTTAGCATACTAGTAGATTTATTTTTCACCAGCACCCAGGATCCCGTCTAAACACTCAAGGTCATCATGTCTAACAATTCTGTGGGAAATTACAAAGCTGGTCCTCCTGACCAGGTGCATGAAAACATCATTTTGTCTTTTTTTTTCTGTGGTTCCAGAAACATAAAGCTGCAATCTCCTCCTCAGTGTTTGTGACCGATCCAGTCCTGCAGTGACCTAAAATAAGTTCAGCCTGTAAACTGCTGATTCTTCTCAGGACTCAGTTTTCTGACTCTTTTGCATTTATTCAAATGCTTCTTTCAGATCTACCTTTCTGCCTCTGTTCAGCCTTCACTCCCAAAAACCTACATGAGACACATGTTATCAGAGGTCGGTTCAACTCGTCATGACTTGCTTTACATTTAAATAAATTCCTATTTAAATTAAGTCCATTTGTGACACATTAAGTGACACTGTTGGAGTTATTTTAGTTTATGTAGAATGAAGAACATGTTTATATGATTTTGTTTCTTGAGTTGTTTTTAGACAAGTGTTATCTGTTATCAGCTGAACCTTGCTGCAAGTAATAAACTGACCTTAAGACCAGCTTGGTTGCTTCAACTCTTTATTAAGTATTGACTTAGGGTCAATAGATCAGACACTATAGAAACGGGGCCCTTTATATTTTGTGTGCTTGGTGTGATAAAACGTTCAGATTGGTTTTCTGAGGGACTAAAAGTGAGGCTGTAACAGCAGCAGGTCTCACAGTGCAAGAGGTCTGCAGCAAAAACTGAGAAGGAAGCAGAGACAAATGCTTGTGCAACATGAGATACAGGAAATGTATCACATCCTGCGATGAGGCCATTAGGGCCAGCAAGAACCCTATAAAATCAGTTTTATTGTATTCCATATTCCTTTTGTGTTTTTATTCTGAACTCCAAATTTTCAATCCAACTATATTTACTAACCAAATAAAGTGTGTAATTATAAAGTTGATCCAAAAAAGGGTTTTAAATAAAGGCAACTGGACTTATTTGGTTCTTTGAAGGCGTTTTGCTGCTCATCCGAGTAGCTTTGTCAATTCTGTCTACAGTAAAGGAGAGAATCTTATAAACTGTGCTTATCTTCCTCTGTCTGACACACCTCCCTCCTGTTTGCTCCACTGTATTCAACTGGAGTCCTGGTGGGGTGTTTTGATTAGAAGTGTGAATTGTCTGGGAATTAAGTTCAGAGCAGATTGATAGGTGATGGAAAGATTAAATCTGAATCATCCTCCTCTGTTTAATGTTGTTTTTTCACATTTTATATAGATGGCTTCTTTAACTCCTTTTACTATAGACAGAATTGACAAAGCTACTCGGATGAGCAGCGAAATGTCTTCAAAGAACCAAATAAGTCCAGTTGCCTTTATTTAAAACCCTTTTTTGGATCATCATGACCTGGATGACTGAGAACCTTCACCAGCTTAAAGTTAATGACAAATAATGTCACCTGTTGCACCTCGATTTTGATGAACTTCCTTTAGTTTTACACAGTATGAGTCTGGACACCTTTAAAAAGCAGCTAAAGACCCAATTATTTAAAACTGCTTTTAATTAAATTTTTTATGTTCTCTTATTGGTGGTTAACCATCACTATTAGTACACTGATTATGTGGTTTTAATGTTTTTAATTTGTTTTATTTGTTTCATAGCCATTTATTTTATCTTGATATGTTAATATGCTTTTTTTTGTTTTGTTTTAATACGTAGTCTTATTTTATCTTGATGGTTGATTTTTCGTCTTTAATCAAGTTTTAATTTTGATGTTTTGAGAAGCACTGTGTGGTTTATTTCTATGAAAGCTGCTATAAAAATAAAATGTATTAACTTTAACACATGGTTTAGCTAGTGATTGTTTTTGCAAGGGATTAGGGATAGTATTTTATTTGTTTAAAATGTATGTGCAAATCAGATATTCTAGTGAGTGGATTTACCTTTATTCCCCCAAAAAATATTTTTTTGTAAAATAAATGTCTCAAAGAAACACAAGACCTGTCAAGATAAAAACTTGACCCCTGCCTCTTAAACAGGATCTCTGTTCATTTTTACTTCTTCCATCCTCTCCCCACACACACACAGATAACAGAGCAGAAAAAAATAAATAAACTGACAACAAATGTGAAATTTGTTTATTGTACTTAAACATTCTAATCAAACAACTGCGTGTGTGACAGCCGGAAAAAAAAAGTTGAAAAAAATAAGTTTTAATTAAAAAAGTTGAAAAAAATAAGTTTTAATAAAAAAGGTTGAAAAAAAAAAGTTTTAATAAAAAAAGTTGAAAAAAATAAGTTTTAATAAAAAAGGTTGAAAAAAATAAGTTTTAATAAAAAAGTTGAAAAAAATAAGTTTTAATAAAAAAGTTGAAAAAAATAAGTTTTAATAAAAAAGGTTGAAAAAAAGACGCTGTGAATTCCACAGCGTCTTTGTGAAACGTTACGAACGTCGCTGATTGTCAGCGCTGTGGAGTCCACACGCCTGCGTTAAGGCGTGATGTGGAGCGGAGCAGAGCGCGGTTCCGGTGTGCAGCTCTGTCCCAGCTGCAAGCAAGCAATCACTGCACTGATGAGTCTTGAAAGGAGGTCCGTCTGGATGAGTGATCGGTCGGCGTTCATGGACACGGTGCCCAGCTAGGTGACGATCGCAGCGGTTTATGGCTGCCAGCGACGAAGACAGCCAGAGGTGAGCGTTTTTTGTGTTGGGGGGAGGTTTACCGCCTATGTTGAGTTATAGCCAGCGGGGCTGTTAGACGGACGCCGTGATCCGCGCCGGTCATTTAGGATTATGGCGAGTTTGGACGACGGACATTATTTCTACAAGGTAAGTTGTCGCAACGCCGCCGTTAGTTTTGGCGCCATACAGAGAGATTCTGAGACGCTGCCGCCACTTCGCCGCGTCCTCTCTGGTCAGCAGTGATGAAATCCCTCTGTCGTTTAGGTTTGGCTACGCACTACGTAGTGGCTGCGTAGCGGCGACGGTGGGGCCGTGGCTTCTACTGGTCGGAACCGTCCCCTTCCGCTCGCCTGCGAGTCAGCGACGAGAACCACCGATTGACGACGAGCGCCAGCAGCTGCGAGCGCCAGTAGTTACTTGCTCCGTCGGTGCCAGTAGCGGCAAGTGCGATTAACGGCGCCGTCAGTGCCAGCAGCTGGGAGGTCAGCGCCAGCGGTGGCGGGTGAACGTGACGGCCAGAGGACCCGTCAGCTCGAGAACCCGGCGGCGCGAGGACCAGGCGGTGAGAGAACCCGGCGGCGATGGAACGAACTGGCGAGATGTGGCGAGGCACGGACGGTTCTACCTCCACACCTGAGCGCATCCAGCGTCTCCACAGCTGACTAATAACGTTGTTGAGCGCAGATCTCGTTATCTGGAACTCGGTGTTGAGAACCGGACCGAGCCTCCTCCCCCATAGGAATATTACGACGCTTAACCGGTACGTCTGTGCATCAGTTTCATAAGAAACTGAGAGGCACAGGCACAGACTCCTGATCTCGATGTGCAGACGTCCAGAAGCGGAAAATCTTCGTTGCCAATTGTCCATTATCCGTCGCCGCTGCCGCTGCTGCGGATACACCGTCGCCGCTGCGGATACACCGTCGCCGCTGCTGCGGATACACCGTCGCCGCTGCTGCGGATACACCGTCGCCGCTGCGTATACACCGTCGCCGCTGCGTATACACCGTCGCCGCTGCCGCGGCTGCGGATACACCGTCGCCGCTGCGGATACACCGTCGCCGCTGCCGCCGCTGCGGATACACCGTCGCCGCCGCGGATACACCGTCGCCGCCGCTGCGGTGCTCCCGTCGCCGCTCTAGTTGTCGGTCCACCGCTGACGCTCCAGTTGTCGGTCTACCGCTGAGTGCCGCTGTGAAGAGCCGGCTGCTCTCCGGCACTTTTATGCTCGTTTTAGGGAACCGCCCCCCTGACAAATGTTCCCGACCGAGCAACTCTTCAGCGGACACTTCGTAGACACATTTCAAAAAAATTGAGGGGAAAAAAAAAGACGCAACCATTTGAACTGCTCTTTGAGGAGAACGGACTTCAAAAACGTCCATTCGGTTACTTGGCCAACCTTTAAAAACCTGAAGATTAAAGACATGATTTTTACACACATTTACTCACCTTATCAGAGGCTAAACTAACGGAATCAAGCTCTCCTGAGGTGTGTGTGGTCCTGAAAAGGACCTTTTGTGTTCTGCAGCCAGCAGCAGCGGTTTACTTGGAGCTGGTGTACTTGGTGACAGCCTTGGTCCCCTCAGACACAGCGTGCTTAGCCAGCTCTCCAGGCAGCAGGAGGCGGACAGCAGTCTGGATCTCCCTGGAGGTGATGGTGGAGCGCTTGTTGTAGTGAGCCAGGCGGGAAGCCTCGGAGGCGATGCGCTCGAAGATGTCGTTGACGAACGAGTTCATGATGCTCATGGCTTTAGAGGAGATTCCGGTGTCGGGGTGGACCTGCTTCATGACTTTGTAGACGTAGATGGCGTAGCTCTCCTTCCTTGTCTTCCTCTTCTTCTTGCCTCCTTTGCCGGCGGTCTTGGTCACGGCTTTCTTGGAGCCCTTCTTGGGCGCGGACTTTGCGGGTTCAGGCATTTTGATCGATTCACGAGCTGGTCCTCGTGGAGAGCAGCTCCTATTATGCAGGCTGCATGGAAACACGACTGTGCTGTCGCCAGCCTCTGACTGGCTGAGCTCGTGGAAACGCCTCTCGACTCGCTTTCACGGAAACTGAATAAAATAAATTAAATCCCACAGACAGCGGTTTGTGTTGGTTTTCTTTTTCATTGGTTATAACGGTTTAATCAACATAATGTCGCTATTTGGGCAGGTGACAACCGGCTGAGAAAAGTCTCTCTGCCTGTTCCAAAACATTTTGTTATCTGAATCTGGCCTCCGAGTTCAGCCTCCTTGAGCTGAATCGTTTCCAGCAGAGATCTGCAGCTGCTGTATCCTCCTCCTGCTGCAGCTCTGCCAGTCAGCAGCGGAAACGATTTCCCGCGCAGTAGCAGCTTTCGGCGCTCCAGAGCGCGCCAACCCTTCCCCCACAAGTTTTCTAGCAGAAGCAGAGCAAAAGCTGGGGTGGGGGTTGGGGTTCTGACAGTACCGGTGTTTGTTTTAGACCTAAAACCTTTACATCCTACAAAGAGCCTCCATCCTACAGTACAATCACGATTCTACGGTCACTCTCAAGCACACACCCTCCACTATGAATGAGTCTGTGTAGACTAGTACTAGTAGACTGCATTAGATATTTAAGGGTCAGTGGGTGAGGCTGGAGGAGTCTTGACTTGTACCTTCTGTTTTAGCAGTAGGGTGGTGCTGCAGTCATAAATCCAAGCAGGCTCGGAAACAGATCAGCAGAGACTAAATCTTCACTGAAGTAGATTTTCTGAAACCAGACCTACTTTTCTGGCTGATAAGTTCAAGTATTCCGCATTAGATTCATTTTAAAGAGTTGTTGTTGAAGTTATACATCTTGAAATTTGATCTGATTTCTTTATTTTCCTTAACATTTGCTGTGGACAGATGTGTTCAATATTTTGTTTGATTTTAAATTCATCAACTGATGGTTTCAGAAGGTGATCTTTTAGTTTAAGCTCTTTTGCAGAACTGTGAAAAAGTTTCTACACCCCCTAAAGATTTTTCTGTTTATGCTTCATTTAAATGCTTCAGATATGAAAACAAATGTCAATATCAGACGAATAACTTGAGTAAATATAAAATGCAGTCTTTAAAAGATAATTTAATCTACAGAGTGATGTGAAAGGACAGACTATCACTTTTTTTATTTAATGCTCCAGGTGCTCCATCCATGGGTTGAAGTTAGAAAGCTTCATTTGTCTCCTCTTCTTCTGGTTCTGCTGTTTTTCTGAAACACAAAGTGATGAAAACTAATTTGTAGATAAGGGTGTAACGGGACATTATTTTGAAAATAATCAAAGTATAAATGCATATTTTCTTTTTGATCAGGTAACAGAGCTGTACAGTACCTTTTCTGGTTTTTGGAGTGCAGGACAATAGCTGTTATCATAAGAATCAGTGACAAAGCTCCAATGACTGAACCGGCCACAATTCCTGTGAGATTACCTGAAACACAACAATAACTTCAACAGGAGGTTCCCTGCAGAGTCCAAGTCATGTGTTCAAAACGGGATTTAAATTTTGTCTATTTTATGTGTAGCTGCACTATAGTTCAGAATGTACTATGTTATGTATAAAATTCATTTAGAAATGCTACTGTGGCTGCAGGGTGGTGCAGTGGTTAGCACAGCCTCGCTGTAAGAAGGTCATAAGGTCAAATCCTGGCTGTGGCCTTTTGTGTTCTCCCCATGCATGCATGGGTTTCCTCCACAGGTCATGCCTCATAGGTGCATTATTGTAAGTCGCTTTGGATAAAAGTGTCTAATAAATGAATAAACATTGCAAATACACCTTAAGCCTTTGACTCTGAGAACATGAGATAACTTGGATGATTTGTCAGATATCAATGCTTCATGCTGAGCACATTTACTCATTTCAGATTTTTATAATTTATATGGATGCTTCAGTTAAAGCCTCCAGATGAGAGAAAACTGACTTATTTTGCAACGTAATGCAGTCAAATTCTTCACAAATTTAAATACCTAGATTAATATACTCTTTTACACAAATTAATTCCTGTTTAACTGATTTTCTATTTACAGTGTTTTTTTAATCTAACATTCAAGAGGTTACATAAAGTTGTGCAGAGGTTGAATGTTTTAATAAATCTTCCGATTCGTGCTTTGAATCAAACACTCTTTAAAAAAATATATTGTTGAAATAATTGTACATAAAATGGCTTTCTTAAACAGCCTCACTAGATGTGTTTTTCCTTAACGTACTTTTTGTCTCAGCAGTCATCATGATAAAGTGTGTTGCAGGCGAAGGCGTGCGTTGTGTGCAAAAGGATGTAGAAGCAAAAAGCACCTGCCACCCACATCCTGGAATGGAATTTTCCGTGTTGATGAACAAGTCTGTGTTAAACTGTAACTGTGACTCATACGAACATGTGTAACCTGATGATTGTGAAACCAGCGCAAAGGAAATAAAAGGAGGATGCAGCAGATGCTCAGCTGCTCTCCTCGATCGAGTAAAAGCTTGTGTCTGATTCTCTTGTGTTCTCTCATGTCTCTCCAGAAATATAATGTTTAGGTGGTTAACCTAACATATATATATCTCAAATTGAAAACCTATAAAGTTTTTGGATGTAGTAAGAAACAATCAGGAGTCACATCAACAGCTGCTCTGATCTGGAAACGTTGAATTCTTTGATTATTGTTTGTTTTTATGCAGCTTCACTTTTAACCTAACGGCCGCCTTTTCTGCAAAACCTTGTAAATATGAAAAACAAATTACATATTTTTCAGAAATGCTAGATTTCCAGATGAGAGAAGCAGGATGCTTTTAAAAAAATACAGATAAACTAAATCATATAAATGTGTTTCTGTTCTCTTTTTCATTCCATTTGTGGAAATGTTTTGTTTCAATAGACAGAAGGAGACTGAAATGTTTGTGTCTGACATTAATGGAATTCTCCTTCAGACTTCATGTTTGTTTTACTGTTTTAGTAGAAATTCTTTATTCCAACGTGACACTAAATAACTTCAGACTGAACCTAAATGTTGTGATTTTTAACTTCTGTGTTCGTCCATGTATCAGAGCTGATTTGATGAATCAAATGACACACACACACACACACACACACACACACACACACACACACACACACACACACACACACTCACACTCACACACTCAAAATCAAATGCAGACTCGTTTGTCGCCACTGATTTGTTGATTTGTGCAGATCAGAGTTGTGATATTTATTGATTTTTCAGGTTTTCATACTAGAAGCAACGCAGCTTGTGTCGTCTCCAGACCACTGGCCGTTCTGACAGGAACGTTCTGCTGACCCTCTGAGTTCGTAGCCCTCGTCACAGGAAAACTGGACTTTAGCTCCTTGTAAGTAGGTGGTCCCCTGCTTTCTTCCATTGCTTGGTGGTGGAATCCATCCACAGGATATCACTGCATGTAAAGATGATCAACAGTCTGCTTATAAGTTGGACATATAGTTGTGGGGGTTTTTTCCCCTAAATTATTTAGAACATCTCACCAGGTTTTAGATCGTTCACAAGAGAAACGTGACTCTGGAAGGAAGCTCTAGTTGCATTTCCCATCGCTGGACTGCGACCTACCAGGATGTCATACCTGCAGAAACATTATCACTTATTTGTATTATTGTATTATCCTTGAGGTGAAAAACAACTACATCAGACACAACAATAGAACAAAACTATAGGCTGCCTTAGGATTTGTTAGGTTTTGATTTCTGTCCCTTTAACTGCATTGACTTCATCCTAAGTGACCACTTTACGTTTTTTCTGCTGTGTTCTGACCCAGATGTGTGTTTTTTCTCTCAAACCTGCAGAACTGAGACCCGTCTCCGGAGCAGATCTGAGCAGCTTGATCAGAAAGTGGATCATCTGGACTCTCAGGGACAGAAAACACTGGGAGGAAACTGCTGTCGTGTCTGGGTTTATAGAAGTAAGTGTTCTGAAGATATTCTGAATCATATGTGAACAATGCAGATGTGTTCAGCACCGCCCCTGTAAGACAAATATATTCCTGCTGACCAGTGAACCATCACATAGTCTGTTACAGGATGAACTCTGATCCCTTACAGCTCGCCCCAAAGTCAAACAGCTCCTCTGGATCGCTGTGGTTCTGCACAGGCTGCCCGCTAACAAACACTAGGTCGTCTTTGGCGTCACCGTTCATCTTTCCCAGCATTCCCAGAGTGAAGCCTTTGAACTCTTCTGGCAGGAGGACAGTTATCATCAAGGTTAACCCCCTCAGTCTCACTTCCACGCCGGCTCCGGATGGAAACATTACAGTCACGTTTGTAGAGGTCGGAGAAAACACAAACACACCTGCAGGAGATGTAAAGAGGAGAAGGAAAGAATATAACCCCTGACAAGTATATGATTGTTTTTGAGTCAACATTACTTTTTTTTTATTCATTGATGAAGGATTGGAGAATGAAACATAAATTATTCTTTATCATGTTTTATTAAAAAGTTCCAGAGCTGCACAGAAAGGCAGTTTTATTAAATTCACATTTGTTCAAAGATTATGGGTTCACACAGTATATGTATATTTATATACTTATCTTTTAGTTTCATGCTGGGATTAATAAACTATATTTTGAATTGATTTGATAAATACAAGCGTTAAAATTTAAATTCTCTGCCAAAGTAGACAAAACATTTTATTTTCCTTCATAAAAACTTTGATGCATTTTAGAGAGAACCAGAAAATCCTCACCCTGTAAGTCCATCCAGGTCTGCTCAGTGAAGGAGAGGGTTTTCTCATTTTGCAGCACTTCCAGACCATCATGTCCGCTGACCAAACGCACCTCAACAACATCAGAGGAAGATTCTCTCATGGCTACAGAAGTCAGCTTTGTAGCATTAATTGTAGTTCCTATAAATGTTAGAATCACATCATGATCAGTGATATCTTTGTGTTTGGATTCAGTGATGACTGTAAATATAGCTCATCCTCTCACCATCTACAGGCTCTGTTCTGCCTTGGATCGTCAGCTGTTTCTGCTCTGAGGCGACCAGAGTGTATTCCCCTTTTCCGTTGAACGTGTAGCTGACGCCATCAAACGTTATGAAGTGTGGATCACCAAACACCACAGCTGATATTAAAAAAGATTTTAAGCAAAATATGCTGATAATCTACAGCGGTGTGGTTGACGTACCTGAGGCGGGTGCCTGGTAACGCCTGCAGTCACTGGAGGGTCTGTGTTTGAAGTAGTAGTGGCAGTTATCAGACCAGAGGCAGCAGTAGTAGAAGCTGAGGACGTCATAAACCCAGTGGGACTGTCCAGGAACTCGAGGGGGTTTCTTGTAGGGAGGAGAGCCCCAGTCGTGACCTCGGTCTGGAGTACTACCCCCAATGGAGTCAGCTGTCAGAACCTGAGCCCCGGTGCTGTCATAGCAACACTGCTGTCCTGCTGCGTATTTAGGACTGGAGACAAATGACAACACTTAGAAGATACAAGGTGATATTCCTACAGCATGCATGAACGCTATGACTGATTTCTGTTCATGTCTAGAAGTCAAATAATATAGATTTTATATACATTTCTATTATCTTGCTAATCGTTTTTCATCGCATCTGTAATCACAAATTGGAAATCCATGATTTTACTTTCTTTAATGATGCTTTAAACAATATGATTGTTTTGGACCATGCATGTTAATTTTTTCATGAAAAAATAAAAGTTCCATCAATCAGTGTAAAAGCTGTGATTTTAATCATTCTAAACCTCATAATAAAGTTTTTATTGTGTTTTGTTAAATATGTGTTATAATGTATTTTGGAAAAAAAAAAAAGATTAGAATAGTTCAGTATTGGCTGCTATCAAGACTAAAAGGCAATACAATAAACATGAGGATGAACATTGTTTCTTTTTTAAAATTCAAACAATGTAAAAACATATTGTGTCGGCTTGTCCACAAACAGGAAAGACAAGAGTTCTTTTGACTGATGCTTACTGTGGTCTTGCCCTTTTTCTTTTTAATACTTTTAAACCACAGGTAAACCGTAGAACTGGTGAAACAGATGCTGTACAAATTAGCTTTCAACTTCTACAACTTTAGCCTGCTAGTGGACAAACCGATGGATATGAAAACATCTTTTCTTTGTGTTGTGTATAACATCATAAATGAGTCAATGCTTCAATTTAAGAATAATAATTAGGCCATAATTAAATTTATTATTTATTGAAGTTATTACATATAATCTTATAATCATTGCTAGGTTTCTTCTCGTGCATCAATGTGTTCTATAGAGGGAAGTTTTCAGCTCAGATGGATAGCCCTGGTGCTAAATAAATAATTACATTGATTTGGAACGATACAATACAACCTGATCAGTCTTCTATATTTTCAAGAGTTTATAAAAACTCACACTTATTTTCATAATAATATATAATAATCCACAAAGCTGTAATCCACATGCTAGGCTCAGTCTAATATTGGAGTAGAAGATGTAATATTGTGTGCAGGAATGTGTAGAGATGAGCAGACGGCTTCCCTCTTGGAAACATAAACAGCTGATAAAGTGAAAACCAGCAAGCCATGTTTATGTTTGTTGCTAGGGGTAACCAGCTCAGAGAGGGTTCTTATCTCCCTGGGAGGATCCCAACTGTGTGAACTAAACTTCAGACTGTCTTTGGTACTGCGGTTGTGTTTTTGAACACACGAAGCAGGCTCCTTTTGCAAAAGTATATTAAAAGCTGAAGATGTCAAAAGAACCGGGGATGAGACAGAAATGGCAGCTGCAACAGACTCCTGTCTACATTTGTCATGGTTAGGGTTCCTTTAAAACAGGAAGTGATGTCACCTAGACTTAACAAGTTTACTGCTTGATTTTTTGCTCTAATATAAAATACAATTACTTATTTACTATTATAAAATGACACAAAAATATTGAAATACTAAAAATAAAGTTCCTTAAAAAAACATGTTACACGAACCCGTTATTCATCAAATATAAAATAATGAAATTTCATGATTTGGTTAATTGGAAAATATTACAAACTATGTACAAAGCTAGTACTGACATTCTGCCTATAAATATTCAGAAGATGTTCGAAATGAGAGAAAGCAGTTATTTGTTGAAAGGAACTAAAGTCTTTAATAAACCTAGATTTAGAACCAAGATAAAGGAACTGAGTATTTCAATAAATGGTGTGAAATTGTGGAACAACTTAAAAATGGAAATGAAGGAATCAAAGTCACTTTATGTATTTAAAAGATGTTTTAAGTCAAATATTTTGAGGAATTATGAAATTGTTAATTAAGTTAGTGTCTGTGATTATTTAAGTAAATTTAAACAGTAGCGTAATTATAATGTATCTGTTTAGAAGATGAATGATTTAATAAAAAAATTTTATTTGTAAAGAGGGGCAGATTATATGATATTTGCTTCCTTCTGTCCTTTTTCATTCATATGTGTAGTGTAAATGTTTATGTATATAATTTTTTGTTTGTTTTGTGTTCTCCTTTTGAATGAAATAAATTTAATTAAAAAAAACTTTCTCTAGCAGAAACAGTTCCCCAGCGCCATCTAGTGGTGAAACTTCACATAAAATTGCTCTAACTGCCGTTACATATATAAAACAAAACACTTCTGATGTAAATACTCTTAAATCATCTGTTAAAGTGAGGGTTTAGGTATATGTGACTCACCTGGCCTGTATGGCTCTCACACAGTGAACACTCCCAGGGTGGTAGGTGCACACACTCCCCTTCTCTATATCACAGCCATAATCCGTCTGAGAACATAGAACAAAAGCACACAGGGTAACACAAGTTAACTAAAGTGAATAAGTCAGTTGTGATGTAACACATGCATGAAGATCAACAACTACAGAAATTATTTTATGATTTTGAGCTGTAAACCTTTTATAGAGCCAACATTGCCAACATATTCACAGAGCAAATTGAGCAATATTTTTCCCAGAAAAACTTCTTTTTTTTTTTTTTGCAGTCAAATATTATATGTTCTCCTCCTGACACCTACATGAAACCTCCCTGTGTCTGCTCTTGCTTGAGCCAGCGTGCAGGGACAGTCGACGATCTCACTCAGGAAGTTGGGCAGCTGGTTTTCCAGCTGATCCCAGGCTAAACATTTCTCCAGGGCCCAAGCTGCTGAGTGGAGCCTGAACTTTTCCTCCAGATGCCAGGCCAGAGCGTGGTCCTCTGTCCATGCAGCTTGGATGTTCCTGAATAACACAAACACAGCAGATGTCAAATTTAACTTTTATTTCTTGAAAGAAAAAAACACCTGAAATGATCACTCTTGTACAAACCACATGCCATCAGGGTAAACACTGGAGCTAACACGAACAGAACCAAGCTCCCAGCTTGAAAAGCTGCTTTCTGCTGGTTTAGGCGTGAAGCTAAATGAGCCACTGTTGGGGTGATCTTTTGCAAGTGAATACAGATACAGCCATTCACCCTGCCAGTGGTCTGAATACGGCTCTCCTGCAGAAACAAAACATGCATTTTAATTTTAAGGTTTTCTTTAATGAATGTAATCATATCCTCATTAAAGTGCAGACATTTTCCTCACCTGTCTCTCTGTAACCCCAGAGCTCTATGTTGACCTTCTCAGCGTTCACTAGAGAGGTGTTCCACGTCATCTGGAGACTGCCTCCTACATTTGGCGTGCCATAATACTGCCACTTTGTTGAATTCACCATAATGGCTTTAAATTGAGAATCCAGCTTCCCAGTATGAACTGTGGCAGCACAAATAAATCTGATAAATACTATTTTACATCAGCTGATAAACTGAAATCCATTCTTTCTGTTCAGCTGCATTACCTGAGAACCAGGTTCCAGCTCTGTTGAAAGTAGTTCCATTATCTGAGGAGACGTGCAAAGGAACCCATCCTGTCTCGTACAACAGCGGGGAGATGCAATGACCTCTACCGTCAGCATCCACATACCCCGCAGTGTCAATCCTATGGTCAAACCTGGTGGTAAAAATACACATGCTCCTGTTTCTGTATTCCAATCAGTCAGGAAAAACAGCTGAAATTAAAATCCTGAAACGTTTCTAACCTGCAGACAATCGGAGAAGTCTTGCTGAAATTTGCATCGAGGACAACAAGGTCTGTCCCCCCCAGGATGGAGCCGGAGTGCGGGGAGGTGTTCACACAGAACTCCTTGTAGTCGGTGCAGCAGTCCTTCAGAGATGCACACGTCGGGTGGCATGAACACAAGACAAGTTTTCTCCCACAGTTACTTTCACATGTCTGTCCTGCAGGATAAAGAAGCAGAGATGCTAAGAAATTCATCCTGTTATTTTGTTTAAATTTTTATATTCACTTAGTTTTTATTCTGTCTACCTGCTGCTGTTTTCTCCCTTTTCCTAAGTGAGGATGTTTGGAGTGTCTGGTGTGTCTTTATATTCTCAGCAGGCTAAAAGTAATATTTTAGTTTAAACAAACAGTATAAAAGATCAAACTCTTCATGGCGTGTTAAAAAAAAACTTCACTTGCTAATTTAACTGGGGGAAATGGGGCTTGTCCATCTTACAGCCCAACATAGAGAACATTTAATTTAAAAAGTAAACAGTTTATTTTTACTTGAGTGAAATTATTCATGTTTTATTTGAAAAGTGAGTTAAATCCAAATCATTAAAGTCATCTCAGCATAACTTACTGATTTCAGTCAGACTGTTTGAACAGATTTAATTCAAAATGTAAAAATCAAACCTTCTGTTATTGCTTAGGAAAATAGTATGAGGAAAATTCATTAAAATGAACTAACAAATTACTTTTTGGGTCTTTTTTTTTTTTTTTTGTTCAAAAATCTGTTGAAATCTGTGACAATCACCAGCAAGAAGTGGAAAGTTTTGTTATCTTTCAGCAAAAATGACACAAACTAAACAAGTCTGCAATTCTCACACTGGACTAGAGTTTCTCCAGTTCAAGGACACAGAACTCTGTCTGTCTTGTCCCTGACTCAGAAGACAGAGACAGGTTTGGAAACTTTAACAAATTAAAACAAGGGAGAGTTATTTCCATAAAAATAAACAGTTTTCTTCAAAGTTAATAGAAATTACTATAATCTATAACTAGAATTAGCAGAAATCTATGAGGGACATTATTCCAAATTACCTCTCATGCACACACATGAAAAAACTTGTAGTTTTACATGTTCTAACATGTTTGTAAGAGGTTTTTTCACAGGAGTGCATAAATGTTTTTTTATATGAGAGGTAACTTTTCTCATAGAAATCATACAGCTTTTTTATTCTTTGATAATTACTAAACACTGAATCATCCACCCATTCATCCATTTGCTCAACTGTTTTCATCCAGTGAGGGTGTCTACATTCAGCTGTCACAGGGTGAGAGGCAGGGGACACCCTGGACAGGGGGACACAGGACTTACAACCTAGAAACAACTAAGTGACTTAATGTTTTGGTCCACGAGGAAGCCAGAGGAAACCAGGCATGAGAACATGTTAACTCCACACAGAAAGGATGCAGCGGGATCTGAACCTGCAACCTTCTTGCTGTGAGGCCACGGTGCTGTCAACTGTGCCTCCATTACATGAAATCATTTCTGTGATAATTATATCTACTGATCAAAATAAGGAGATACTTACCTGAAGTCCTGCAGACACAAAAAAGCAGAAGCATAAAAACAGAAGAAGCGATGAGTCTTTTCATTCTGGCAGATTCAGACGTTCAGCTGCTCCTGGTCGTTTCTCTCCACGCAGACATGGCTCAGCGTTTTATTTTTCTAAACCTTGGACCTCTGATGACCTCCTCCTATAAACTTGTTTAATAAATAACCAGTGGTCATTATCAGTGTGTTCAGCTCACGTGTCAGACTTTAACTTTCTCTTTATCTAATCAGTTTGACCAGCCAATTAAGGGTTGTTTCACTGTATCTTTTTATTGTTTATTTAATGCTCTGAAGCATTTGTGTAGATAAAAAAGTAAACATCCTCGGATGATCTTTTTATTGTCAAATAAAAGTATTCAACATATTTACAAGACACTTTTTGATTGTGGTAACATTAAAATTCTTTGTTAAATATGGAAAGAACATAATATCATTTATTCAGAAAATCAAATTTTCTCTTTTTCATTGTGAAACCACGAATTACAAAGAAATAAAGCACAGAACTTTACTATTTTGGGTGTGCTAATAGGTCAGCATAAGCCTAACATGATACAATTTGATCATTTTCTAAGTTACGAGACAATTTTGCAGATTTTTGTTTGATAAAGCTGCAAAAAAAAACTAAACATTTTAAGGATTAAACAAAACTGCTTTAACAAGTGTCCAGCAGGGGGCGCTGCTATATGAGGAAACAAGCACCTAAATTAAATTTGCACTAAAACTGTTTATTAAAGATAAATATACCTTATAGCATGATTTAATATAAAGGCATGGCATTTTTAAGCTCTTACACATGTTAGAGTCATGGCTGCACATATTTTACTATAATAGCATCAAATACAAAAAACAAGCTTATTCTTGATTCTGCACCAGATTATTCAGAGGTGATTTAAACCCAGACATTTTTCTGACCAGGCTCGTCTAGTGCTCTAGAACTAAAATTATTGGCAGTATTAGTGCATAAACTTTAATTAATAGATGCTTAATTAAAACTCTTCTCAAGTTTGTGAACACAGCCTCTGAGCTGTGTTGCATGGTGGAGAGCTGTTGGTCCTGGTTGTCTTCATCTAGCCTTTGCTCTTGTTGATTCCTAGAAGACAGAGAGCTCAGTCAGTGGCTGATGTCTTTAATAATAAATGAAGTCCAAATGAAGTCCACACTCACCACCATCAAGTGGCCGTTCTTTGCCCGGTAGACCATGGACTCCTGGCCACTTTTGAAATCCACAAACCCCTCTCTGCCAGGCTGGATGTCAAATCTCACACTGAGAAGAAAACGTTAAGCTCTGAGAAGTTTTTCTTTTTGTTTGATGATGATTAAAATGCTGCATGAGATCATCTCTGTACCTTCCCTGGACCACTTTGATGCAGTTCTGCTTGTCAGCCACAGCAGTGAGTTTAGTCAGGGCTTCATACAGGTAGTCACACTGCAGGACCAGGTCCCCCTGAGAACACCAGACCCTCAGCTTTTATTACAGCAGCCTGATCACGACCAGTAAACAACTCAGCCAAGAAAAAGTCAACAAAAGCTTCCAGGCAGGTTTAAAACGAGAAAAATAATTGTGTTTTTAGTTAACTACCTTCTGTCTGCTGTCATCACACGAGACATGAAGGATGAGGACGTTGTCGCTCAGGTTGCTCACAGACACACCTAAAACAGATAGAACACATTACAGTTTAACATCATTATGAGCAGAGACTCAGAACAGCTGAGAGGATCATTAGTTGTCTCATCAGCTCCCATTAAACACACACGTAAATACATAATAGAACAAGCAAAAAAATGAAGCCCCTAGATGCCATTTAGGAGCCATGATGTTCTAAGGAGCCAGAGTCTGCAGACACATGGCTGAAAGTCTGGTCTCCTCCTGCTTTGTGAGAAATATTCACATTTGAACATTTAGCAGCAAGGTAAAAAGAGTACAAAGTCCCATGCAATTACATGGAGGGGGCGGGACTTAAAACATATACTGGAACCAGCCACTAGGGGGACAATCAATTGTTCCAGCCTTAGATTTTACATCTTGGTTGAATATCTATAAAATATCTATACACTGGATGGGACACAGTATTCTAAAAGACTCCTCCCACCCTGGGTCAAATATTTGTATTAATTTATTAAATGATGCATGCATTTCTAATGACATTACATTGTGTTTGTGTTCATGTGTTTTCTAAGATTTTGCACCTTAAGAGGACCATCTGCAATTTTGTGCATATACAAATAAGAAACAAGTCTTTTATTCTGTTCTATTCTGCTCAGCCCTTCCATAGATTATTGCGTCACCTTTCAGGGAGGAGTAATCAATCCGCTGCTTGATTTTGGCCTCTTCGATCAGGTAGGCAGCTTCCTGGGTGAAGATGAGCTGCCGGAGGCGAGGCCTGAAGCCGTTCCTGTCATACTTCACCACCGGCACGCTGTACTGTGGAGGAAAGAACAGGTCTCATTTTTTATTACATGACACCAAAGGATGTGGTTTAATGTGTAATATTTAGTTAAAATCAAAGTATCTGTTTTCATTTGAATGCATTTGTTTGTGTGCTTAGCAGACTTTGATTTATATAATGTTTCAACAGTGTTTTTAACAACACATGCTTGGTTTTGACTCTACTTTATATTTTGCATGTTGCTTTGAATCACAATAAAACATTTTTTAAAGAAAACGGGTAAAAAAAACTTTAAAACATAACAGAAATACAAAGATGCAACATTTGTTTACCTTGATGCGTTCATGTTGGATCATCTGAAGGACCTTGATGTTTATGTCTTCTAAAGCTTCATTTAATGAAAAAAAAATAAAGTGTAGAATTACTAAGAAAGCACTAAATAACAACCAGACGTTATTAAAGATGTCATTTTATCAAAGTAAAGAGACCACTGATTATTCTAAATTATATCGCAGCACTTAGAGGAATAATTGCAGTGAGCATTATGGTCCTTTTTGTGTTTTTGAGTCCATCTGACATCAATAAAAACAGCTGTAATAGCTGTCCTACCAATCCTGGTGTCTGCGAATGGTCTGCACACGCTGGAGGTGTAGTTTTCCTTCTTTCCTTTGAACATGGAGCTCGTCTGGACTTTTAACTGGAGCTGGGGAAAGTAATTTGTACAAGAGGACCAATGTTCTGTTTTGTCTGAACAGAAAACATTCTGTAAAATTCTAATTAAGATACAACCTAAAATTGCCTCTTTTTAGTTGCATTGCTTTTAGTTCATGTAAAAGATCAGCAAAGTTGATAAGTTACTCACTCCTATTAGTTTAACTGTAATCATCATCATATTCATTAAAGTTAAAACAATGGCGTCATTTGGTTTTATTTGTTCATCTTCAGTCTGTAAAACATATTCTATTTGACCACTGAAATCTAAATGAGCATTTCATTTTTTTTTTTTTTTAGTTAGTTTAATCATGATTCTGAAGTATTACCTGAGCTTTCCTTTGGGGAGTGAGTCCTCGGACATACCTCCTCACCAGGTAGCGAATGTAGACCTTCTGCAAGAGCTGAGAGATCTAAAAAGATTTGCATAGAGCTTTAGGCTTTAGCATCTTAACAGGATGTGCATTGATCTGTGCCGCTTTATGTTAGCTTTGTTTCTTCCTTGTGTCTTCCTCTGAATACTGTCTGTTCCACTCACTCACCCCTCTTTGATTTTTGGAATCAAAGCAGCTAAATCACTCACCTCCCTCATGACAGGAGGCGGGGTGAGCCAGGAGTCCTTCTCCAGAACGGTTTTGGGGAGGTTCTCCTTCAGCCGTGTGAGGTAGCTCTGCCTGACGTAGGCCAGGTATTCGCTGTTATCAACGCAGGCTGGTTGATTTCTGGTCATGAACCCTTTAATGAACCTGACACAAACCCCGACTGGTTACCTTCTGACACTTCATCACAGGATTACAGACATCGTTTCAGTCACACTGACCTCTTGATGACCTTCACAGCCCAAGCTCTCCTCTCGCGCTCCTTCCTCGCCATCAAACCTCTCCAGCAGGTCTCAATCTTTGTGGCTGTTTTGATCAGTCGAGGTAATTCATTAAAGCAAATTAAAGATCATGTTTGTCCTTTAGGTCTTTGATCCTCACTCACCGGCCTCTTTCTGCTTCAGGTAGTCTTCTTTCACCCTGTAGCCTTTGTATTTGGCCTGAATCCTCGTTGCTATAACGACAGATGAGACTTTCATACCTGATATTTGTCTCACAGCTGACATCACTGAGCCACGCCTCACCTAGCTTATGTTTGCAGATCTGAAAGGCGTCCTCTGTGGCAAACAGAGTTCTGGGGTGGCGGATAAAAATCTTTGTCCTTGAGATAACAGACATAAGGTTAAAAATAGTAAGTTTGAGTTTCTGTCCAGGTGATTCAGCTATGACGTCTCCCTACCTGCCCATCTTGTACTCATCAGGTTTGTAGCCCAGGTGTTTAATGAGGCACTGCACACCTTCTGCTGCAGAACCTTTCCAGTTGGGCCAGGTGTCTGGACACAGAGCCTTATACCTGAGAGATGCAACATGTCAAAATTAGAGAGGGGAATGACTTCATTACACACTCAGGTATTCTGTTACCTCTGGAGAAAGAGCTCATATTTGCGGCGATATGCAAAACCAGCCCTCCTGACTCTCAGGTGCTCCATCAGCCCCAGGTATTTAACCTGATGTCTCACCAACACGTCATCAAATTGTCCTACACACAAAACACCACAGCACAGCCTTCATACGCAGGCTGAACATATTATCATCAGATCTGAGCTTTACGGGGTCTCACCTGGCTGCTTGGCTTCGTTGGGTTTGATGCAGCGGACATACCAGGGTTCTTTGGACATTAGGATCTCCGTCAAGCCCACCAGGCTGTTCTTAAACTGAGTCACCACCTGAGAAGTCACAAGAAAATAGGAAATGTGCAAATAGTGATGTCGTTATGACGAGTGGCGTTTGCTTCTTACAGTTTCAGGTCTCTTCTTGCTGTCCGGTTCGGAGGAGGGAAAGCAGTTTATGATGATGTCATTCTTGGACTGCCTCATGACCTTATAGAGAACAGAAGAACTGTAAGTGAGTCCATCTAGGTCAGATGAGCAGCACACACCCTGATGCTTACAGAAGGTTGTTTATCTGATCTTACTGTAAAAGTTGCTTATGGCGTGTATCAGCATGGGTAAACACATTTTAATTTGGGGCCATGTTGCTTTAAACCTTACACAAATAAAAAAGATTTGACCTTAATTTCTTTTATTTTTAGTACTTTCCTCAGCCACTGAAGGAATAAATATCTATTTATCATGTTTGCATTTTTACGTGTCCTTCTTGCTCTGTGCTTTCTACATATTTACAACTAATAACAGATAAATTAAGGGGATTTTACCTCTTTTTTCTTGCACATTTGTTCAATTCATTAGAGAAATGCTAAAAGCTGTCCTGACCTTCATGATCATTATAAGCTAATTTAAATCCATCTGTATCCAGAACTCACATTTTACTTCTATACGTTTGTTATTTATGATTAAACGTTGTTTACTCTCATAAGTGTTCAGTATATTGACAGGATTACCAGGAGAAACATTCAAATAAAAAAAGAGAAATCACCTCTTTTCCATTTCGATACAACAGATTGTTGTTTTTGTCCAAGAATCCTGAAATGTTAAAGATCCAAGTTAAATGAAGTATTTTGTGGAAACAACCTGGTTAAAATTTTAAAAATAACTTGTAGTAGGCCTAAGAAATTTAGACCTTTAGGAAACATTTCTTGTTAAATATCCTACAGAAGTCATTTTATCTCCTACCAACAACACAGTATGTGACCTCTCCAGCGTAGTGCAACAGGCGGAAGTCTCCTCTCTCCAGGGTTTTTCTTGTGTCCTTGTCCCCGAGTTTATGTCTGTAAACATTGCATTGTTTAATATTTTCCTAATATTCAGGATTTTGCTTTCTGTAAAGACTCACGTCACAAAATGAGGATGGCCACCAATTTTTTCTTCCATCTTTTCCAGAAAGGTGAGATCTGTGGCTTCACCGGGGCGCAAACATTCCTCATCCTGCAGGATTATAAACATCAATTATCAGCTGTTTTTTTGGAAAAACATTTCCTATTAGTCCATTTGCTTAATTTGTATTTTTCTGTTAGAATGATTATTTAAATCCTTACCAACAAAGAGATGATTCCTCTGAATTTTTCCTCCACGAGATCACAGATTATCTTGTTGTTGAAATATGGCACAGGTTCCCACTGTTTATTAAAAATGAGAGCGGCTACAGTTTACTCTTTGTTGTGCATACATTTAAGAAGTCGTTCTAGTATCTGAGTAGTACTGTTATTACTTCAATCCCTTCCATCTTGTACTCCTCCTGCTCTGATTTAAGGGTCAGCTGGATGAAAAGCTGCTGCAGCTTCTCGTTGCAGTAGTTGATGCAAAACTGCTCAAAACTGAAACAAACCACGTCAACTTTTTAGGCTTTTGTCTCAGAAGAATCGACTGTAGAAGTGCATCACCTCACCTGTTCACACTAAAAACCTCAAACCCATAAATGTCCAGCAAACCGATCACTGTCTTCCTGGAGGAATCCTGTTAAACACACAGATTTAAGGATCTGGAGGTTTTCCTGTGCATGTTAAATTAAGAGAGCGCTCACCTTGTTAGCTAGCGATTCATTGATCTTGTTGACCAGCCAGTTGAAAGTACGTCCGTAGATGGCTTTGGCAAGAGCGTCCCTGGCATAAACAGCATGGTCCACCGAGAAGGGACTGAGCATCTTTAACATCAGGATAATTTAGACTTTTTAAAAATCAAACTAACAACAAAATCAATTGAAATTGTTTTTAGAGGTTTAGAAGTTTTACCTCCTCTGATTTGGCTTCTATCTTTCTGTGGGTTAAGCCCTGTTGTAGCACCTGATTAGGAATCCCCAACAACTGCGTAAGACATGCATGCATTAAACTCTTGCACGTGGACAGATGGAGGTTTTACACTGACGTTGGACTGGGTTTCACCTTTGACACCCAGTGCATCTCCTGGTTGTTGTTGAGAGTGGCGTATCCTCGAGCATCGGCCTCAAACTTTATGTTTCCCAAGTGCAGCACGCTGGCAATGATTCCAAATAAATCCTGCAAGAGAAATAAAACGTTAATTAATCACCAGAAAATGATCAGTACGCATACAAAGTTAAGGCTTCAATGCATCTCCTCACCTCAGTTTCACTCTCACTGAAGTCTATAACAGAAAGGGCTTTCCTCACCGTCTTCCAGTCACGTTTATCATTGATGGAGCTAACTTTGGCACAATCCCCCTAAAAGAGGAGGAAATCTTTTTTATAAGGAGTCATTTAGTGAACACCTCAATGAGGACCTGCCTCCCTCTGACCTGCACTAGGTAGCGGTAGTTCTTGCAGTTCCTCTCCAGGCCGAGCCATCGGAGCAGCTCTTCCTCTCCTCCTTCCACCAGCTGGTAGAAGATGTGGAAGTTTCTCTCGCCGTGGTTCTGATGGACCACACGGGATTTCTCCAGCAGGTAGCTGAGGATGTGACCACCAACAGCTCCACCCTGAACCCAAAGGTAATCCTTATTAACTTTTTAACTCATTTTTTAAATTTAGATGTCACCTGATGTACCTGATGGTCAAACTGGATGTCCATGTATTTCCCAAAGCGGCTCGAGTTGTCGTTCTTCAGGGTTTTGGCATTTCCAAAAGCCTGGAAGTTCATCAACAGATTTATTTTAAAGTATGTTTGTTTAACCTAAAGCCAGAGTAAAACATTTGCCACTAACTTCAAGCACTGGGTTGGAGAGTAGCAGCCTGTCGCGGACGTTGTTCAGGACTTTGGTGCTGGGGCAGCTGACGGCGTAAAACTGAAGGATTTTCTTGGAGGCCTCTGTCTTTCCAGCCCCGCTTTCCCCAGAGATCAGGATGAAGTGGTTGTTGAACTCTGACTTCATCGTGCGGAAGACATTATCCGCCAGCGCGTAACTAAGATCACAATTTTACCAAGAAAATTCAGGAACATAAGGATTAAAAAAAAGACCCTAACATGCATGTAATTGCTGCTTCACTGCAGAAAACATAAATGCTGAAACCATATTTGATCACTTTTATGGAAACCTTTCGGGTCACGACCCCTAAAATCAGTGGGATTTATCCTCTGAGGATCATGAATCTTCAAAAGATTTAATTAAAATCTATGAAAACTGACATGTGAGGCGGCAGCTCAAAGAAGTTAACTCCCATGTAGGTGTCCATTTGCTTCTTGCCGTAGACGTCCAGCTCTTTATACGGGTTCACCGACACCAGCAGAGTCCCAATGTAGGTCTTTGAAGAAGAGACAAGGACATGAACTCACGTTCTGCAACTCGAGCACATTTGATAACAAACATAACTTCCCATCAAATGATATTCATGCATCATTCCTGTCCTTATACTGTATTTGTCCTCTATCAACAGCAATAAGTTAAGTTAATCACTTGTCATGAACCAGTGACCTTTCTGGTGCTCGCTCTGCAGATTAACAGGACCAGAGCTGCTATCTCAGCAACACAAGGAGTCACATTCAGCAGAAGTCGTGTTGGGACGAGAAGGGTTGGAGGTTGAGGATGATGATGTTTGGTTAGGTGACACCGCACAGGAAAAGCACAGGAAATGACTCACGTAAATGAGATTCTCATGGAAGCGTTTCCTCAGGTTGTCCAGGAAGGCGCTCTCACTCGTGTAGGCGTCCAGGAGGACAAAGTCCTGGATGCCCACGCGATCCCGGGCCGTCAGGGAGGCCTCCATGTTCCTCAGGATCTGGTTGCACCGTTCCTCCAGGCTCTGTGACGGAGCGGCGACATGTCAGTGAGGATTTCTTCAAATCTAAAAGTGATGCTTTTAGAAGGTGTTTTTAGTTGGTTTTTTTTTTTTGCAGGATTTTGGCAGATTATTTTTGAATTCTTTTGTCAATCACCTGACCACTTTCAAGGGATTTTGTTTTTGAAGAATAAAAATGATTTCTAAACTCAAGAAGTGAAACATTCACAAAACAGAAAACTGCAAAAAGGTCACCCTCAGATTCTCACAAACACCAATTTTGTTCCCATTTCTTTAGTGGAATCTANNAAGAGACAGGCACTGCACACCTTCTGCTGCAGAACCTTTCCAGTTGGGCCAGGTGTCTGGACACAGAGCCTTATACCTGAGAGATGCAACATGTCAAAATTAGAGAGGGGAATGACTTCATTACACACTCAGGTATTCTGTTACCTCTGGAGAAAGAGCTCATATTTGCGGCGATATGCAAAACCAGCCCTCCTGACTCTCAGGTGCTCCATCAGCCCCAGGTATTTAACCTGATGTCTCACCAACACGTCATCAAATTGTCCTACACACAAAACACCACAGCACAGCCTTCATACGCAGGCTGAACATATTATCATCAGATCTGAGCTTTACGGGGTCTCACCTGGCTGCTTGGCTTCGTTGGGTTTGATGCAGCGGACATACCAGGGTTCTTTGGACATTAGGATCTCCGTCAAGCCCACCAGGCTGTTCTTAAACTGAGTCACCACCTGAGAAGTCACAAGAAAATAGGAAATGTGCAAATAGTGATGTCGTTATGACGAGTGGCGTTTGCTTCTTACAGTTTCAGGTCTCTTCTTGCTGTCCGGTTCGGAGGAGGGAAAGCAGTTTATGATGATGTCATTCTTGGACTGCCTCATGACCTTATAGAGAACAGAAGAACTGTAAGTGAGTCCATCTAGGTCAGATGAGCAGCACACACCCTGATGCTTACAGAAGGTTGTTTATCTGATCTTACTGTAAAAGTTGCTTATGGCGTGTATCAGCATGGGTAAACACATTTTAATTTGGGGCCATGTTGCTTTAAACCTTACACAAATAAAAAAGATTTGACCTTAATTTCTTTTATTTTTAGTACTTTCCTCAGCCACTGAAGGAATAAATATCTATTTATCATGTTTGCATTTTTACGTGTCCTTCTTGCTCTGTGCTTTCTACATATTTACAACTAATAACAGATAAATTAAGGGGATTTTACCTCTTTTTTCTTGCACATTTGTTCAATTCATTAGAGAAATGCTAAAAGCTGTCCTGACCTTCATGATCATTATAAGCTAATTTAAATCCATCTGTATCCAGAACTCACATTTTACTTCTATACGTTTGTTATTTATGATTAAACGTTGTTTACTCTCATAAGTGTTCAGTATATTGACAGGATTACCAGGAGAAACATTCAAATAAAAAAAGAGAAATCACCTCTTTTCCATTTCGATACAACAGATTGTTGTTTTTGTCCAAGAATCCTGAAATGTTAAAGATCCAAGTTAAATGAAGTATTTTGTGGAAACAACCTGGTTAAAATTTTAAAAATAACTTGTAGTAGGCCTAAGAAATTTAGACCTTTAGGAAACATTTCTTGTTAAATATCCTACAGAAGTCATTTTATCTCCTACCAACAACACAGTATGTGACCTCTCCAGCGTAGTGCAACAGGCGGAAGTCTCCTCTCTCCAGGGTTTTTCTTGTGTCCTTGTCCCCGAGTTTATGTCTGTAAACATTGCATTGTTTAATATTTTCCTAATATTCAGGATTTTGCTTTCTGTAAAGACTCACGTCACAAAATGAGGATGGCCACCAATTTTTTCTTCCATCTTTTCCAGAAAGGTGAGATCTGTGGCTTCACCGGGGCGCAAACATTCCTCATCCTGCAGGATTATAAACATCAATTATCAGCTGTTTTTTTGGAAAAACATTTCCTATTAGTCCATTTGCTTAATTTGTATTTTTCTGTTAGAATGATTATTTAAATCCTTACCAACAAAGAGATGATTCCTCTGAATTTTTCCTCCACGAGATCACAGATTATCTTGTTGTTGAAATATGGCACAGGTTCCCACTGTTTATTAAAAATGAGAGCGGCTACAGTTTACTCTTTGTTGTGCATACATTTAAGAAGTCGTTCTAGTATCTGAGTAGTACTGTTATTACTTCAATCCCTTCCATCTTGTACTCCTCCTGCTCTGATTTAAGGGTCAGCTGGATGAAAAGCTGCTGCAGCTTCTCGTTGCAGTAGTTGATGCAAAACTGCTCAAAACTGAAACAAACCACGTCAACTTTTTAGGCTTTTGTCTCAGAAGAATCGACTGTAGAAGTGCATCACCTCACCTGTTCACACTAAAAACCTCAAACCCATAAATGTCCAGCAAACCGATCACTGTCTTCCTGGAGGAATCCTGTTAAACACACAGATTTAAGGATCTGGAGGTTTTCCTGTGCATGTTAAATTAAGAGAGCGCTCACCTTGTTAGCTAGCGATTCATTGATCTTGTTGACCAGCCAGTTGAAAGTACGTCCGTAGATGGCTTTGGCAAGAGCGTCCCTGGCATAAACAGCATGGTCCACCGAGAAGGGACTGAGCATCTTTAACATCAGGATAATTTAGACTTTTTAAAAATCAAACTAACAACAAAATCAATTGAAATTGTTTTTAGAGGTTTAGAAGTTTTACCTCCTCTGATTTGGCTTCTATCTTTCTGTGGGTTAAGCCCTGTTGTAGCACCTGATTAGGAATCCCCAACAACTGCGTAAGACATGCATGCATTAAACTCTTGCACGTGGACAGATGGAGGTTTTACACTGACGTTGGACTGGGTTTCACCTTTGACACCCAGTGCATCTCCTGGTTGTTGTTGAGAGTGGCGTATCCTCGAGCATCGGCCTCAAACTTTATGTTTCCCAAGTGCAGCACGCTGGCAATGATTCCAAATAAATCCTGCAAGAGAAATAAAACGTTAATTAATCACCAGAAAATGATCAGTACGCATACAAAGTTAAGGCTTCAATGCATCTCCTCACCTCAGTTTCACTCTCACTGAAGTCTATAACAGAAAGGGCTTTCCTCACCGTCTTCCAGTCACGTTTATCATTGATGGAGCTAACTTTGGCACAATCCCCCTAAAAGAGGAGGAAATCTTTTTTATAAGGAGTCATTTAGTGAACACCTCAATGAGGACCTGCCTCCCTCTGACCTGCACTAGGTAGCGGTAGTTCTTGCAGTTCCTCTCCAGGCCGAGCCATCGGAGCAGCTCTTCCTCTCCTCCTTCCACCAGCTGGTAGAAGATGTGGAAGTTTCTCTCGCCGTGGTTCTGATGGACCACACGGGATTTCTCCAGCAGGTAGCTGAGGATGTGACCACCAACAGCTCCACCCTGAACCCAAAGGTAATCCTTATTAACTTTTTAACTCATTTTTTAAATTTAGATGTCACCTGATGTACCTGATGGTCAAACTGGATGTCCATGTATTTCCCAAAGCGGCTCGAGTTGTCGTTCTTCAGGGTTTTGGCATTTCCAAAAGCCTGGAAGTTCATCAACAGATTTATTTTAAAGTATGTTTGTTTAACCTAAAGCCAGAGTAAAACATTTGCCACTAACTTCAAGCACTGGGTTGGAGAGTAGCAGCCTGTCGCGGACGTTGTTCAGGACTTTGGTGCTGGGGCAGCTGACGGCGTAAAACTGAAGGATTTTCTTGGAGGCCTCTGTCTTTCCAGCCCCGCTTTCCCCAGAGATCAGGATGAAGTGGTTGTTGAACTCTGACTTCATCGTGCGGAAGACATTATCCGCCAGCGCGTAACTAAGATCACAATTTTACCAAGAAAATTCAGGAACATAAGGATTAAAAAAAAGACCCTAACATGCATGTAATTGCTGCTTCACTGCAGAAAACATAAATGCTGAAACCATATTTGATCACTTTTATGGAAACCTTTCGGGTCACGACCCCTAAAATCAGTGGGATTTATCCTCTGAGGATCATGAATCTTCAAAAGATTTAATTAAAATCTATGAAAACTGACATGTGAGGCGGCAGCTCAAAGAAGTTAACTCCCATGTAGGTGTCCATTTGCTTCTTGCCGTAGACGTCCAGCTCTTTATACGGGTTCACCGACACCAGCAGAGTCCCAATGTAGGTCTTTGAAGAAGAGACAAGGACATGAACTCACGTTCTGCAACTCGAGCACATTTGATAACAAACATAACTTCCCATCAAATGATATTCATGCATCATTCCTGTCCTTATACTGTATTTGTCCTCTATCAACAGCAATAAGTTAAGTTAATCACTTGTCATGAACCAGTGACCTTTCTGGTGCTCGCTCTGCAGATTAACAGGACCAGAGCTGCTATCTCAGCAACACAAGGAGTCACATTCAGCAGAAGTCGTGTTGGGACGAGAAGGGTTGGAGGTTGAGGATGATGATGTTTGGTTAGGTGACACCGCACAGGAAAAGCACAGGAAATGACTCACGTAAATGAGATTCTCATGGAAGCGTTTCCTCAGGTTGTCCAGGAAGGCGCTCTCACTCGTGTAGGCGTCCAGGAGGACAAAGTCCTGGATGCCCACGCGATCCCGGGCCGTCAGGGAGGCCTCCATGTTCCTCAGGATCTGGTTGCACCGTTCCTCCAGGCTCTGTGACGGAGCGGCGACATGTCAGTGAGGATTTCTTCAAATCTAAAAGTGATGCTTTTAGAAGGTGTTTTTAGTTGGTTTTTTTTTTTTGCAGGATTTTGGCAGATTATTTTTGAATTCTTTTGTCAATCACCTGACCACTTTCAAGGGATTTTGTTTTTGAAGAATAAAAATGATTTCTAAACTCAAGAAGTGAAACATTCACAAAACAGAAAACTGCAAAAAGGTCACCCTCAGATTCTCACAAACACCAATTTTGTTCCCATTTCTTTAGTGGAATCTACAAAAAAAATACTAAAAATAAGCAGGTTTCACACAAAAAATATGCATCTTCAACTAGGTTCATCAGCTGATTGATGATGCATATGGAGTCGTGTCAGGACTGACTGATTTTTCTCAAATGTGAATTTCAAATGGTTCTTTTTTCAGCCTTTACTTTTAAGGTTTAGGTTAACGATTTGAGAATTGTATGAATTTTTTCTCAAATATATCATAAAAATACAAAGGGAGGAGGGGTTGCGTAACACTTTAATACACATATTCCTCTTTTTCCGGTGCGATATTTAAACATTTTTTTTTCGGGATGCTGTCAGAGCTGGAGAAGGACACATTCACACACACACTAACAAACCTGATAAAATATGTCTCCCAGCAGGCAGGCGTCTCACTGCCTGCCTGTTTGGGCTCATATCTGTGAATTCCTGTTAGTAGCCTTGGCTGCATCCTTTATGCTGGTGTCAGATCTAAATTCAGCCTCTGTTATCTCATCTGTTCTCTACAAACCCGTCACTCCTACATGCACAAATAATCCATCAGTGTTCACGTTATTATCTGGTTAATTACAGTAACACCAGTATAAACAGACCCAAGTACATTTAAGAGGTGCTGTCAGTCGTTATTAAATGCATAAATAAACACAGGATATCTCCAGCTACTTAATGCACGCCAGGTAATAATCAGTAATCCGTTGCGCTTTAATTACGGCGCTATGAAGGATCCATCCGGCGTCACGTTTCAGTTTGGTGTCAAGCTGACCGAGTCAGAACTACTCAGGCTGACAGCTCCGGGAAAACCAGCTGCTGATCAGCAGGAAAACACAGCAAGATGAATTATATTTAAAATGAAAACATACTCAAACTAAAGAACCTACCTGGAGGATGTTTGACGTCTGTGTGCTGCAGGAGTGTTTTCCTGAACTGAACTGAGCATCTGGTTTTATTGAAGGGAACACAGGAAACACTGATAGATGACAGTCCCCGCTTCCTTTAATAGGAAGCATTAATTATGTAGTGAGTTTTCAACAAGGGATGTCAGTTTTTAGGGGGAATATTTTAAAATATGAACATTTCAATGACACATCCTGGCCTCACTTTCAGTTGCGATTTTAGAAAACTGATAAATGTATGTCTCTTCACAATTATGATCACTTAAAAAGGATAAATGCCAACAGCAGACGTTACAATGTAATTCTGCTTCCTTTAGAAATTTAGTATTTCTCTCTGGATCTCACAACTTTGCATTAAACCTTTGCACTTGCAGTTTTTAGGGCAGCTCTTTAGGTTTTTAGAATGTTTCAGGAACTTTAAAAATCCCATTTTATTCTGACAGACATCTCTTATTGGAAAAGGGTTAAGAACCTTTGAGGAAAAGAGAAAAAGATTAGTTTTTGTGAGATCAGTTACTTTGGTGACATTTTGTGTAACTTCACTTTGGGTGTTTCTAAGAACTCAAGTGCATGTGCCCTTTTCGTGGGATTTCATCAACATTTTCAGGGTCTTGCAAAAGAATCTCAAAATCTTGAACACTTTTACCAGATTCCTCAACAGAAACATTGAATTTTTCCAGCCTTTTTGCAGGATTTTGCAGAAAAAAACTGAACTGTTGCAAAAGAAACTTAGAATTATGCTAAACTTTTACAGGATCTCACAACAGTTAAATGCTTTTTATTATTTTATGACTTATTTGGGACTGTTTGGGTCACTGAAAACACTCGTTAGTGTCTTTTTTTTTACATGTCACATTTCTGATGTATAACCTCGGGGTCTGTTACAGTAAATCAAGCTGCTGTTGGCACATCGGGCTAATTTGAGAATCTGAGTTATCCAGTGTCATCAAGTGCAGGAAAGAGACTGTGTGCCCGTCAAAGGAAATGTGACCTTTGATGAACGCACAGAAGGAAGCATTACAATGAGATAAACCACATTACAAAAAGCACAAAGAAAGATGTTAACTTCCTGATTTGAACCAGATGATGGAAACTAATTAAATCACAAACCAGTGAGGAGAGCTCCAATAAGCCAAACAGTGCTGTGTGTTCAGGCAGGAGCAGGAAAGTCTATCTGACCTGGAGAACATCACCTGAGAGGACACCCCATTGTCCCTGTTTATCCAGTATGGTGGTGGATCCTGTTACGCAGCCACAAAGTGGCAGTTAGCATCCTGAAAGAGATAGCGCTCCTCGTGGGCCAGTGAGTGATACCACTCATCTCCCAGGGCAACATGCATTTAGGGGGGCTCCAGGTGTCTGGAGAAACCTGACCTTCAGCTGAGGCTCCAGCTGAATGCTGCAGCAGCACGTTGACTCATCAGTCCAGAACTTTGAACTGTGAGTTAATGCTGTGTTTGCATTTCTGCAAAATGAAGACTAGACGTTCTGCATCAGGCACAGTCCTTATTGGAAATGGTCTGGACTGGCAGTTCTGTTGTTTCTGGGTCGAGGCTGATCAGGTAGCAAAGAGGGGGTTTTTTTTCTGTGCAATTTTACAAGAACTCTCTTCCTGCTGCAGCAAATGGAAAAAGAGGATCAGTCATGTAAACTAAAAGGGTAAAAAGAGTTGTTCCTTGTTTATTCATATAAGGAGCCAAACCTTCTACACTCTGTTAATGAAATCTTGATCTATAATTCTGAATGTCTAGTTTTCTTTAAATTTTGGCAGATTTTTCATTCATTTTCAACCCAATACATTACAGATAAATTTTTTTATTTAGAACAGTGAACTCTGACCAATTAATCATTTGGACATAAAAAGCCTCCCAAATTCAAAACCACAAAAAAACTGCTTTAAATTTTTGATTTTTTTTTTTTTTGTTTGTTTTTTTGGCATATTGTTAACAGAAGAACATTTAAAAAACACAGTTTGACATAAATTTGTATTTTGGCACCAACAAGATGATTTCCAAGGATCTGATTGGTTGATGATTAACTGAAGGGTGATGTGTCTCTCAGTGTTTGTGCTGGAATTTGTTCTAATTTTTTGACATGACCATCAATAACTCTTCGTCTGCTGTACAAACTTCTTTAGACCTTCTATTTTCTCTTCTTATTAAAGGCTCACACTGCACAGTATGCTGTCACTGTCAAAGACTGGATGGAAAATGAGTGAAAAAGCAGCCAAATGCAAAAGAAACAAATCTAAAAGACCTTGAGAAAGCATGAAGCACTGAAGACCATTTTAAAAGAAAATTTAAAAAAACACTTGACTCATTGGGAGCAATGTAGGAACAATTTAGAGCTTATTTCAAACCTTTTGCACATATCTGTAATCAACAGCGTTAAAAAGTCTTCATGTGTCACCGTCTCATTGGCAGCCAGCCAATGATGACATCAGAAAAAGATCCAATGCTTGTCTTCAAAACACATTTCAAATCTCTTTCCTTCAAACAAAATTTAAAGTATGTGCAACTTGATGCTTCAGTCAAACATTAAAAATGCAATCATTTGATTTAACACAATAAATAATAAAACTGTTACCTTCTGTACTTCTAAGTTCCTGTGCGTCATGGTTGGATGTGATGAACTTTAAAAGTCCAGATAATTGAGTTTCTGTCCACACGGCGTTAATGGACTTCCTCCATAGTGAAGCCTCTTCAAGTCACTGCTGGTATTTCACCAATAATCTACAATCTCCTCCTTTATTCAAATACTAAAAATGTCCCCAGAGCCGAGTGCCGCAATCCAGACGGGAGAGGTTAAAGATGAGGAGGAAGAGGATGAGGAGGATGGAAGTGATGCTTCCTGCCGGCCGGCGGTGGGGTGTTCCTGCATGATGCAGGAGTGAACTACCTGGTTCTGGAGGCTCGGAGCTGCTCAAACATTTATGGAGTCCAGGCAGACATTCATTCAGCTCTTCACCTGAGTGTTGAATGGTGTGTTTAAGGAAAAGTGTGTGTGTGTGTGTGTGTGTGTGTGTGTGTGTGTGTGTGTGTGTGTGTGTGTGTGTGTGTGTGTGTGTGTGTGTGTGTGTGTGTGTGTGTGTGTGCGTGCAGGTTTTGTAACACTAGGATGATGTAACTTGATCCAGCCAGAGACCCGCTCTCCCCTCCTCCCCACAAAATTACAGTACAGGTATTCAGTTACTGATCTTTGATTAGGTAGGTGCATTTCTAACTAATTACCTGTGGCTTATCGCAGCCTGATAAACCTGGAAAATAACATTACTTGTTAAAAATTATGAGTTGATTTAAATTTATTTTAAGATTTAATGTTTTTTGGCTCATTTATTTGTATTTGTTCTGAATTTCCTTTAATTTTGACTCTACTTATAGGACGTTCCTTCATCAGGTGCCGCTCATTTTGCATCGTCATCAGTAGAGATTGCATCTGATGCTTCGACCTTTTCTGTTTCATGTGGCCGGTGCAACCCTCACAGGCAACACGGTGTTGTTTTCTAATTGCGTTTCTTTAAAATTTAACATTGCTTCCTGAAAGCAACAACAAAGGCATCTTACATTACTGCCTCGTGATTGGTGAAACCACACGGTGACACAAGAGAGCACAATGGAAAAAGGGTCATTAGCATAAAGCGATCCATTATGGACAACTTACATATTTTAGGATTTTTTATTTATTTAATCTTTCAGGACTCAAACAGACAATTTGAGAGCAGAAGGTTTCCTAAATGCTTCCTTCATTCTAGCACCACCCTGTTTGAATAAAAGAGGAAGTGGCAAATTCCAGGAACAAGTGTTTTCATGTCATTCTAAATTACTTGAGTGCAAAACTGACAAGAGAGGAGGTGACGACAGAGAAAAGAGACGCAAAAAACATCAAACTAATCTACTCAGAAACCTGATGCTGTCACATGGATACACGACCAAACTAATGGATGGATGGATGGATTACTTTAAGCAAAGCTATGTCAAAAACCATATTTCCTTCTACTTCCTTCATCACATGAACAAACAGCTTTACTGAGTCAAAACTCTGCTGTCTGTTGCAGAAACATCCAATCACACATTAAAGTGCAGCATCTCAATAAACATCAAATTTTAATAAAATCATTCAAAACACCAGGATTAGAATTTAGCTTTTAGCATCTTACCTCTGTTTCCATCCTGTTGGTCTCTGAGATGTAAACGCTCTCCTGAGACTCTCTGTTGTTCTGTGTGAGCCGAGCAGACGATGATGATGAGGATGATGATGGGACGAAGGAGCGTGCTGTTTTCTACCTCTACTGTATTTATGGCTGTCCGTGTCGCAGCCTCAGCATGTCCTCTGCTGTCCTACTTACTACTGCTTGTATAAAAGTTGGCCTTATTTATCTGCAGAGAGGCTGAAGTCACAGATGCTCATCAAACAGAGAAAACAACCAAAGACAAAATGTTTGCCTCTCCCTGATTTACTGTTTTCTGTATGTTTGTCACACTTAAATGTTTGAGAGCATCAATTTTATTTTAATATTAGACAAATATAACACAAGTAAACACAAAATGTCATATTTTAAATGAAGGGGTTTATTATTAAGGGGAAAGCAACCTGTATGAAAATGTTTGTACCCCCTAAATTTGATCGTAACACTCCTGGTGGCAACAAGTGTTTGTGATCATGATGCCATTTCTGTCCTCTATTGTCTCTTATTGCTGAATCATAACATCCCTGACCTTAACTTTAACCACGAGGACTGCAGAGAGGTTGTGGGTTCTTTTGTTATTTAATTTCTGATGTGTTGCTTTTTGCTTTTAGCCTCCTTCATGGTGACTTCTTAACTCTATACAGGTCTGGTAGTAATCAGGTCTGATGGAACTGAACTCAGCTTCCAAATAATGTGGTTAGGCACAACTAATTTATGATTAAACAATGGGCGTTATTACTTTTTCATATAGAGCCAGGTTGGTTTGGATAGTTTTTGTCCATTGATAAATAAAATCATCATTTTATTTTTACTCAGGTTAACTTTATCTGGTACTGAATATTGTTTGCTGATCTGTCAGCAAACACAGATTAACTCTGTAAGGATATTACACTTGATTCTAACACTCTTTACCTGTGCTGATCCAGAGTCTGCTGGATTTAGAGACCTCAGACATCATGAGGATAAGAGCACAGCCTGCTGACAGCTGCAGGGTGTAACAGACACACAGTAAAGTAAATACGGGACTGTGTGACATAGCTTTAGTCCTAACACTCCCTCTAACAGCAGTTATACAGGTAAACCTGGAATTATTCAGGCTTAGATTGTTTTTAAAAGAAAACTGTCAGATATTGCAAAGAACAAAAGAATTTAATTCATGTTTTTAATTAATAACAAATGCCATGTCAGATATTTTAATTATCTATTTCAGTAATTAGCTAAGTTTTTATGAGCCAAATTCAAGTAGAATAATATTTTTAGCCAAAGTTGTTGTATTTTTTTAATAAGTTAATCATTTTGAGGTTGCACAAAAATGTGGGTCTCTCTGACAAAAACACACTAGTAAACTTTACTAAAAAAAAGCAACTTACATTCAGAGGGCTAATATTAGAAACATGAGGAAAAAATGTGTCATAATGAAGCCTGCTAAACCTTTAACTTATCAACCCTACTGCTGACCAATCAGATCACTGGAAATTAAGAGCCATTGTTTTTACAGGTTAATGAGAGGTTCATAAATTATAATAAAAAGTATTTATTTTTCACTTCTACATAACTTGTACTCCCCTATTCACATGACTTATAAATCAGTCCCATGTTGATACAAATAAAGATCTATTTATAGAAAAACCTATTTGATTGGCGTAAACTTGTTAAACGTTGCTTTAGTTTTTTAACCATTTGTATCATATCTGCCCTCTAGTGGAAGATTTAGGTACTGAAGTTGGCAAGTGCAAATTTTATTCAGTTTTATTGCTGTTTCATTATTAAACACTTAGTTTAATAAAGCACAATGAATGTAATTGTTATATTAACATTAGCCAACAAATGTTTCAAGTTTTAAAAATCAGACTTTTCTGATTACTATTCCTGCCTCGTGCTTTTAAAGGGTTAACTTTTAGTTGCGACTTGAACAGTTCCTGGTGAGGCCACGCCCCGTTCTGTTTCTGCAGGTATCCTCCTCTGATTGGCTGCTTTACAGAAACCTGAAGCGACAGAACCAGCAGGTTTGACGACAAATGACCGGTTTGTTTTCAGCTTTAGTCCAACTCCCTGCTGTCTGCTGCAGGTCTCTGTCATGGACATCTGGACCCGACCTGCGAAGGTCACTTATAAGCGTTGGACAAATCCAGAACCGGGGTAAAAAAATCCTAAACTGTTTGTTGTTATTGTTGTTTAATTCAACACATGATGCTGAGAGGTGATGAGTGTTTAAGATAACTGATCAGGGTGACAGCTAATGCTACCTGTGACCTCATTTTAATGTTGTGTTGTGAAATCAATGGCTTGTGTTTTCCCCTCTGTGCGCTGACATGTAGGGATGAGGGAGGTTTTGTGGGTCAGACTGATGAGGACCAGGCCACAGACACTGAGATTTGCACTATAGCTTCAGCAGCAGCAGCAGCTGTCTCAGAGGACAGACAGCCTGCAGACAGCAACACAACTCAAGGTCTGGACAGATCTCATACTTGTAATTCATCATAGTTAGGTCCTTAATTTGAATAATGGTGAAAAATCCCAGCTCAGAGTCAAATCTCTGCATTTAAATATCACTTCTTTTAGTGTTTAAAAGTTATATATGTAGATTTTTAGTGTTGATCCAAGAAAATATCTATATTTTTTAAAGATGCTTTTAAAATCTTATCCTGCAGAATCCTTTACAGTAGACGATGCACTCGAGGCCATCGGATTTGGAATCTTTCAGTGGAAAATCTCGCTCCTCACTGGACTGTCATGGGTGAGAATCCTTAAAAAGAAGCAGCCTATTTCTTTTAAATGTGCTGTTAATGCACGGCTCTCGTGTGTTGCTGCGGTACAGATCGGAGATGCCATGGAGATGATGATCCTCAGCATCCTCGGCCCCCAGCTGCACTGCGAGTGGAGTCTCCAGGGATATCAAGTGGCGCTCATAACATCAGTACAGACCTTTTTGGGGTGCTTTTTCTGAAACCTGTTTCATCTGCACTGTTTACATTCTGTCTGTTTTAAATTCAGATCGTCTTCATTGGGATGGGGTTTGGTTCACCTGTGTGGGGAAATGTGTCCGACAAGTTCGGCAGAAAAATAGTAAGTAGTAATGTGTATTTAATTATTTTTTCTTGCACTGCCTAATGTGTTTTCTGTGAAACGTGTGTTTTATGTGTTCATAGGGTCTGACCCTTTGCATGTGTTGGACTCTGTACTACGGCCTGCTGAGTGCCTTCAGTCCGTTCTACAGCTGGCTCTTGGTTCTTCGGGGTCTCGTAGGTTTTGGCATCGGGGGAGCCCCTCAGTCGTAAGTCTCAACGAGCTCCATCTTCAGTTCCTCAGTGAGTTTAAGGAGATGTTTGTGATTAACTCTCTTGTTTTTTAGAGTGACACTGTACTCTGAGTTCCTTCCGATGAAGGCGAGAGGCATCTGCCTCACGCTGATTGGGGTAGTTTGATTTTGTCATTATTGATAGAGTTTTGACCGACACAAACTTTCCCTCTGACCCACATACTTGTGTGTCTCAGGCTTTCTGGGCCATCGGTGCTGTGTTCGAGGTCCTCCTGGCCTTGTGGGTCATGCCCACTCTGGGTTGGAGATGGCTGCTCGGCCTGTCCGCCGCACCAATAGCAGTCTTCGTTTGTTTTTGTTTTGTGAGTATATTTATGACTCCGAGATCCTTGTGGTTAAACTAGCAGCTGTTAAACCCTCGTATCATTGTTCTGTGTTAAACAGTGGCTTCCTGAAAGTCCTCGTTTTGATGTGCGGTCTGGAAGGAAAGAAAAGGCCATTGCAACTTTAGCACGCATCGCTAGAGATAACGGCAAGACTATGCCTCAGGGAACGCTGATCGAGTATAAACAGGTGAAACGGAAATAAATTCCTCCCAGTGTGACTAAACTGGTGTGTATTTTAACATTAACACACACACATTTTAATTCCACAGAACGACAGGGGACAGATCAAAGATCTCTTTACTTCCCAGTACTGGAGGACCACTCTTCTTCTATGGTTTATATGGTTAGCCTGAGTTACACACGCACTTTGTCCCCAGGTTTCTTTCAAATGTTTGATCAGATTGAATTATTTATTTAAGAATCACCAGCTGTGCATCACTTTATCACTTTATGATGGAAAACTATTTCTGTCATTTGTTCAAAAGGTTTGCAAACGCCTTCTCGTACTACGGGATCGTCCTGTTGACCACTGAGCTTTTCCAAGCGGGAGATTCATGCGGGGGTGTGTAACATCTTCCTTTAAAATGTGCCCTAAATTCAATCAGATGTCAACAGTCTTCCTTTCTTTATAGTGACCCAAGGGGCCAAATCTGAACCGAAGTGCGGCCTTGAATGTAAACATTTAACGTCAGCTGACTACAAGGACCTTTTATGGACGACCTTGGCTGAGTTCCCAGGTGAAATGCCTCCTAATAGTTTTTGTTCTTCAAGGTGTGGCGTTGTTCTGAGCTGAACTGGATCATGTGTCTCTGAATAAAAGACTTGAGTTTACTCGTCACTTTGGCCTAAGGCATGCAGATTAAGTAGAGTGTGAGATTTAAAGTTCAAGAAGTTGAGTTTGTCTCGTTTGTTTCAGGTCTTTTAATCATCCTTCTGGCTGTCGATTATATTGGCAGGAAGAAAAGCATGGCGATCTGTTTCTTCATGTTCTCTCTCTTTGTTTTACCGCTGTTTGCTTGTATCGGGAGGTGAGTTTGTTCTTTCTTCTGCAGCATATTCGAGCGTTGAGATCTCTCTAACCGTCTGTCGCTCACACAGGATCACTCTTACCATCCTCATCTTCATCTCCAGAGCCTTCATCTCTGGGGGATACCAGGTTGTTTTTGTGTATACACCTGAGGTATGGATCCCATTTAAATTAAATATCGTAGTGTATTTTTAGATGATGAAATATACTGTCTTGTTTTTTTGTACGTCAGGTGTTTCCTACAGAAATCAGAGCTCTAGCAATGGGGACTTCGAGTGCCGTGGCGAGGATAGGCGCCCTGATCACACCCTTTGTAGCTCAGGTATCAACGTGTGTTGAATTTACTTACAGTAAATTACTGATCCAAAGTTAATAAATTCCAAAGACAAGTCATTTAAATAGTCAAATTTGGAGCTGGATAATGACAGAAAGTAACATAAATACATGTTAATAAACTAATAGTTTAAAATTAAACTGTTAGAAATGTCTCCAATTCATGACAGCTGGTCCGTATAGTGGAACTAGACATAATGAAATGTTATGCATGAAAAAAATAATTAAAATAAAGATATAGGGACTCAGTGTTGCAGATTGGTGAACGTGCACGGCTCCTCAGACGTTGTGTTTTGGTTCTAGGTAATGCTCAGGACGTCCGTGTATTTAACGCTGTCTGTGTACTGTGGCTGCAGTCTGCTAGCTGGCTTTGCATCCTTAATTCTTCCCATTGAGACACTGGGCAGGAATCTGCAGGAGACAGGTCTGGATCAGGAGACAGGAGGACAAACAACAACAACAACAAGCAGCCAGTCAAACGGAACAACTCCCTCTGGGGACCAGTGAACCAGGGAGACGGAATCATATTCTGTCTGTTTGAAGCATCATGTAACAATGAGCTGAATTATCTGGATGGTGATGATGATGATGATGATGGGTGAAGAGCAGCAGAAGACGAGCTCATTACACGCTGAAGGTCACTGTTCACGTCTAATGGAAGCAGAAGGATGTTTGTTCTTGAACAGATTTATTTACTCTTATAATTTTGTCCATAAAAGGCAAAAACTGGGTAAATTTGCACTGTGAACATTTTAAATTCAGACCTCGGTAGATTAAGAGTTCAACCTATAAATGTTGATTAAAAATATTTTCATATATTTATTCATATGAAATCTTGCTTTTTTTAATGTGTGTGAATAATCTCAGTGTTTTTGAGTTTTCCATCCCTCAAACATAATTGTTTAATTTATGTTTTTAAATCTGGCCTTCTAAAGAAGATTTCATCATTTTGCCTAACTTTTCTGGGCTTCATCCTGTAATTTTTTTTAAAGGGACAAGGTCCAGAATTGTACTTGATATAATATAGCCTTAGTGACTATTTTACAGAAATTTCATTTAAAAAAATGAAAACAATCATTCCTACCGAATGGAAAGTCTTTGTTTTTAAAAAGAGTTTTCCTTGTATGTTTAATTTTGACCACATTTTATTCACTATAATATCAGTTATTTAATATTTATTGTTATTTTCACTATTTTAACTCCATAATTTTAAAAATTCTGTAAAATCCAATCAATATCTTTACTAAAAAAATATTTATTTCAGAAAGGGAAAGCTTCTGCTCTGTCAAATGAAGTCACATTAGTCTTTCAAATTAGTTATGTTCACTGACAATATAATTAACATAATTTTCCCACACAATAATTTTTTAAATCTTTTGTAAACCTAACTATTTAGGTGCAAATTATTATGATTTATGGATGTTGTTTATCCAGTGGAAAAGTTGGTAAAGACTTTCTGTAGTTCTGGAATTCAGATCCGAGTGTCAAAATTCAAACTTTTGTATGTGTGTTTGGAGAAAATGGAGATATTCTTTTCCTGGGTTTCATGAACTCATCACAAGTTTTGGTTGAACTAATTTACAGAGAATTCTATTTTCTATAAGAGCCATTGTTACTTTAAACTGCTTCTATTTTGGAGTTTAAATTAAAAGTTTGACTTTTTGTTTAGATGGCAAAATTCAGATATGTTGAGCTGCCAGACTTTTGTAAATGTACTGGTATTCTGTATTTTATCATTTAGGAAGCATGTTTTCAGCATTTTTTTTTTTTTTTTTGAAAAAAGTGGATTCCTATGTCATAAATATGACGTAGCACAGAATAAAGCTCAGCGATAATGAGATCTCATAATTATTATGACTTATTCTAATACAATTTTTATCTCATAAGTTAGCATCTCATGATTATGACACTATCTCATTATGACTTAGCATTTCATAATGAAGACTTAGTATAACATAATAGTGAAATAGTATCCCACAATAATGACTTGGCATCACATCATTTACAGTAGACTGAGTCATATTATGACAAACCATCTCAAAATTATGAGATAGTATCTTATACTTTTGATTTATAATCTCACAATTGTGAGATAAGTAAGTCATAATTATGAGATAGTATTTCATCATTTTGAAAAAGTATATTTAAGAAGTCAAAATTATGAGATTTCATAAGTGTCTACTTTGTTTTCACCAAGTGGCCGAAAAATATTTTATTTTATTTCATTTTATTTTATTTTATTTTATTTTATCACTATCCGAAGAATCAATCCCCTCAGTTTGCTATGGGAGTTCCTAGTCTGGTCTGTCACCTTGACAACATTGGCCCAATGACAGCGCGCACGCGAACTAGGCCAGCCAATCAGAGGCGTCCGGCAAAGCTGCATGTCATTTCTGCCCCGCTTGCTACCTGCAGCGTGTTTTGTTTGTGTGTCTGCGCTCCGGCGATAGAATAAACTGGAAACTCGACACAAACCGGAGAGATTTCTCGTCACGTTCCGCTCATGAGGACTCCGCTAACCGCAGAGGACGCTCGGAGCTGGACCCAACGGGAGCGCCGCCGGCTTTGAGGAGTCAGGTGCTGCTGCTGGATGAGAGTCTGACTAGGCATTTTCTACCCGGTGACAGAGACGAACGCAGCGGCGCATCCTTCCAACCCGCTCCCCTCCCTTCCGCAGCCCACCGGCCATGGCCCTGGTGACTCTGCAGCGGTCTCCCACCCCCAGTGCAGCATCTTCGGCCAACAGCAGCGCGGGGGAGGTGAGTGGGAATTAAAAGCCGGGGCTGGGGTTTGCTTTGTGTGGACAAAACGCCAAGAATTCCCCCTGCATGAGGAGGAAACACAAGCGTTAATATCCTGCGAGTTCTATCAGTGCTCCTGTCAACTTGACAGGTTATTGTTTTAGTAGTTTTGCTGCAGCTTCGGCCGCGGATTTGTAAACAAAATCCTGCAGAGGGGGAGGGGTGCTGCTGGGTCTAGCTGTCACAAAGTGCTCTTTTTGCTGCGTTGCTCTCCTTCCGTTTGCTGTTTTTACTCATTTGGTCAATGGACGTAAATATCAGCTGTGATCTGTGCAATGTAACACAATGAGATGAAGGGCCATCACATGTTTTAGATTTCTGCCTGGAATCGACCTCTAAATGTACACACTACAAATTTATATCATGAGTTTATTAGTTTTTCTTTGGGGGGATACTGGATTATCTCTGCGTTTGTGCTGAATATGAGCTGCTTATAAAAGTCCTGAAGACTTTAAGATTTTTTTACCAAGTCAGATCATAAAACTGACCAGTAGGTGGCGCTAGTATGATTCACCACACTAAATAACTAACTACATCAAACTACCATTCTTAACATGATATATAAGGTGTGTATTCAGTATTTCAACCTCGTCTTTCTTTTGTGTCTTTCAGGATTTTGGAAGTGACGATGACAGGAAAAATAATCAACGGTTAGTCACACTCACACTTAAACATCATATAAGAAGCAAATTATTTTCTGCATTTTCAAAAGTTTTTCACACCCCTTAAATGTTTCAAACTTAAAGGGATTGCGTTTGTGTTTCCTTCCAAGAGTCTGCACAGCTTTTAATCGTTGTTTTTGTTTGTTTGAGGTGGTGGGGGGTTGTTGTGTAATGAAATATGGTGCAACTCACACCATCAAGGGTTCAATTTTAGCTTCCCTTGTTGTTAAATATTCCTTCATTTTCCTCAGTGGAAATGATCAGGTTCAGTCTGGGACTGTTTTGCAGATTTGTTGTGTTTGCTGGAGAAACTGAGATTTAAGAAATCCTCTTCACTATGTAGATCAGATTCGACTGGATGTACTTCCCTTTGATAGAGCGTCACAGTTCTGACAAGACTGACATGTTTTTATACGTTCTGATCAATTCTGACCCGTGTTTAAAAACCTCTGTCTCGCTATCAGAGGGAAGACATTTCTGCTGCTGCAATGTCTCATTTCCCAGGAACATACTCGGCTTTATTTATGTCGGACTTTATGAAAACAACAAGATAGTTCTTCCTGTCTCCCTGACCTTGCACCTCATCATTAACTGCTTATTCGGGTCCAAGTCATGAGGGCAGCAGTCCTACCAAAAAAGCCAGGCCATCTTCTCCAAAACCTCCTCTGCCAGTTCCTCCAGTGGGACCCCAAAGTGGGACCCAAAACACCTCCCACCTCAGCTCTCCTTTCGACATGGAGGAGTATCAGTTCTAATCCGAGTCCCTCCTGGAGTCCAAGCTCCTCGGCCTATCTCTATCCACCCTGCAAAGGAAACTCATTGATTGTTCTTTCCATCATTACCCAAAGCTCATGACCATAGGTGAGGGCTGGAACATTGATCAACCAGTAAATTAAGAGCCTTACTTTTTGGCTCGGCTCCCTCCTCACCACAACAGACCAGTTCAGCATCTGCAGACACTGCCCCAATCCATCCTGCTCTCTCCTTCCCTCACCCATAAACAAAACCCTAAGACCCTTAAACTGCTCCAGGACCTCTCCTCCAACCTGGAGTTAGCAATCAACCCTGACTAGTTCCGCCATAAGCTGGGAAATCTGACTAAGTTATTTCACATTTTTCTCAGAGCCTTTCTGGAGGCTCTCCTTTGTTTTCTTGGCATAATTATATCATTTTGGGTTATTTTTAAAATGTAAACCACACAGACCCATCCTAATAATGTATTCTAATTTTCTCATAATTTGGTGATCAGTCTAGATTAGAAGAGAAACATCCTGACAGGATAATGCATCATGAATTAGAACTAAACAAAGGAATGGAAGCTGAAGTTGAAGCTGAAACAAACTAAAGGCAGAATACAGTACAGGTGTTAAGTCCCGCCCCCTTCCATGTAAACAGATGGACCATATTCCTAAGGTGTTCATGATCTGAGTCTTAGTTCCTTTTTTAATACACTGCTGAGGATTTTAGTCGCATAACGTAAGACTTGTTTAGCTGAACAGAGAGACACGCATCTGTGTTAGGATCAGTTTGAAACAGAAAACATAGAAGTGCATGGAAATTTAGTTTATTTTACACATAAAATCAGATCTAATGGTAAAACACTGTTGATTTAAATCGCACAGGATGCTGACTGTGGCTAAAAGTTTTAACTGAAAACTATAATGAAAGTTTTGTTGACAGCTTCCATGAAGTAGTTGTCCATAAACGTATATTAAAGCTTCCAAATAAGAAAACGTATAGTTTTAAACTAAATGATTTGCTGTGAGGGATTATTAACATATTTTTTAATCCATTTGTGTCAGTAGTATTCATCTCATGGCGTTAATAAAATAATAATGTTTATTTTTTGTTTTAGTTGAGCTCATGCTCTAATAAGATATAGAGACTAAACTGTGCTCCTAACCGTGGGACACTTTCTGCATGTAGCAGCTCTATAATTAGGACAAAGTTTTAAATATAATTAACATGGAAATACATAGTGAAAAGCTGAATAATTCACATTGACCTTGAGACTTTCAAACCTTTCATTTTGACAGAAAACGAGCTTGTTGTCTTTTTATTTATTATTAATAGACCCAGCTGATTGCAGCTTAGTTTGTCTAAAGGCTCTTTATTTTCTCACTGTTGCCAAGGAGACGAATCAGCTGAACGAGCAGTTGATTCAACATGACAAGTTTTTAAAAGTTTATTGTAGTCTGTTACATAATAGAGAGCGCGTAAACCTCCTGCTCAGACACAAAACCTTCCTTTATCCAGCCTGACGTCACAGAAGTCATGTCTGCGAAGAGTTGGCACAGACTCCCTCTGTGTGTGTGTGTGTTGTGTTGTGTTTGTGTGTGCATTGTTGAAACAGCCCCATCATGTTTGGTGATTCATCAGTGTGAAGTCTTTTCACGTTCAGTATTCTGCATGTCAAACATGAGCCTGCTGCTGTGCAGCATTCCCACCTCCTGCACACTCCTCGTCTGAATGGAGGTATTGTTGCGGAGCGTTGCACGGGCAGAGCAGCTCGCTGAATCACGTGCTGTGAAGTGAAGGAGGAGAGACGGGAGCCGAACCTCAGTGGACCCGGCCGACGGACACGGAAGCGTCGGAGCGTGAGATGGAAGGAAAAAGCTTTGGGAGAGCGAGAGGAAGAAGACCAGATGAGTTAAACTAAAACAGGGCTGCAGTCGGGTGGAGGAGATGGATACAAGGGGCTTAAACAGGAAGGACAAAGCAGAGTTTCTCTGAGGTGACTGTAAATGATAAAAGCAGCAGGATGCATCTAAAGTCTTCACATAGAGCCGTGTTAAGAGGGCTGCCTGAGTTTGTGGAGAAAGCTGCTCTGACTGGGATGGAAATCTGTCGCATGTAAGTTCACGGAGCAGGATATGTCTATTTTATTGACTTAAATTAGTAAAAGACAGCTTTTAGCAGTATCTGCATACAGTCTGTTGCAAAAAGATAAGTGAGTTTTATCTTCATGTTGGAGCTTTGAAAGTGAAGTTATTGTTCCTCGTGATTTGCTTGCTCAGCACTTTAAGCCTCAGAGTGCATTTCTCCTCTAAATGCCAACTCATCTAATGATACCACACGGCAGAGGAGCTGAGACTAAAGGCTTTGTTCGTTTTGAAACTGTGGGGAAACAAAGCTGCACTCTGTTCTGTGTGAAAAGATGCCGACGTTCTTCTGCAGCCTTCATATCAAAGTCTGAAGTCAGGAGTTCATTCATCTTTGGTGGATCGGTTTGTCGTGACATGTGATTCATAAAAGGTCAGCACAGTCAGCTGATGTACAGATTCACTCATGTTGGAGGGTTTTGAATAGCCTGTTTGGGTCATGGTTCCATCATTTACAGCAAGTCATCCAGATCCTGAAGCAGCAGAGCCGCCTCAGATCATCACACTACCACCACCATGTCAGACTGCTGGTAGGATGATGGAACGAGACGCACATCTTCCAAGGAGCTCCACTTTTGTCTCATCAGTCTACAGAATATTTTCACAACAGTCTTGGGGCTCATCGAGATGTTTAGACGAGGCTTTGTGTTCTTTTTGGTCAGCCGAGGTTTGGATCTAAAATTCTCACATGCCTCCTGTCTCTTTGTTATTGTTGAATCATGATCTCTGGCTTTAACCAAGTGAACTTTGCAGAGCTTTTGATGTTCTCTATGTTGTTTTGCTTTTGAATTTCTTTAGAACAGGGCATGACGTGTTGCTTTTTGAGATCGTTTAGCCTACATCGTGTCAGACAGGTTCTATTGAAGGGATTTCCTAATTCTGCAGATCAGTAATGGATGTGGGTAGTGGACCTGAACTCTAATCTAAACTTATTCTTAACTTAAACTTTAACTAATTCACTTTAAAAAAAAAAGAGGATGAGTCAAATGTCCTAAGGGATAAATAAAGGAAATATTATTGTCGTTGTTTTTCAGTACTTAGAAATTCAGAAGAATCAGCTACAAGTTTAGACTTTTCTATTACATGAAGGAGAAACTGTATTTAAATTAGCTTTTAATTTAAATGTTTTTGTCACTAATTTCGTCATTTGTGTTAATCATAGCTTTATGTGTTTAATTCTATCAGAGTGAAAAGCCGGTAAACAGTCCATCCAGAGGGTAAACTCTTCAATCCCTCTGAGAAAAAATGAAAGAAAATTTTTTAAACAACTGATAAAACTTGTCTGAAATTTACTCTCGTCGAGACACCAGTTTCACCTTTCCTTCCTTTATATTTTGTAGCCTCAGTGAGAGCTTCTTCATGGTCAAAGGAGCTGCCCTCTTCCTCCAGCAGGGCGGCAACGCACAAGGACCGAAGACTCCCACCCACCACAAACATGCAGGTAAACACACACACACACACTTTTTGTTGCTTCTGCTCTCTGCAGTGCTCAAATAGTCGACTGCAGCTTTTCTCTGATTATAAAGTTCATTAGATGGTCAAACTGATTCCTTAATAAAGATGAGAACAAGATTGGGGAAAACACTGGGAATAAAGCAGGTTTGGGTTTTTAATGAGCTTTTTGACTTTAAAACGCAGAACTTATCAAGAAGTTTTAAACATTTGTTCTCCATTTTTCTCTGTCTCCAACCTACTTTTGGTGGAATCTCAAGTTATTATAACAAAAACAGGAATGCCGATTTTATTCATCCAAGAAAATCAATGATTACTCAGAAGAAGCTAAAGGTTCGGGATGCTGCTGACATTTAAAGCTTGTTTATGATTTTTTAAAGTATTTCTATGTTTATTAGAAAACCAAGAAAGGCTGTAAAACTTGTGGTATTAATGATATTTTAAATCTCGATATTGTTAATTTTAATATATTTTGTGCAGGTTTCTTTCCCATATAGGAGTATATTAATTTACATTTATGTTGGGCGGTTGAAGACCCTTACCTGAATGATTTAGTTCAGTCAATAATCTGATGAGTGTTTTTGTCTCTTCTCCAGGTGATTTACCTCAACACCTGCAGGTCATGTTTAAAGTCCTGCGGTCTGAAGATCGCATCAAACTGGTCAGTGTTTTTGTTTTATTGCACATTGAGTGGATTTATTTCAGTTTTCACAGCCATGAGGCATCAGCTGACACGGGATGAGCTGTTTTGTCTCGACCTGTCTTTCTTTTTTTACTGTATGAACGTAGTACTCCTTAAACTTCTATACCAAGAAAAAAAGTAATGAACATTTTCCTTTTTTTGCATTTTTTATAAGTCATTTTGGCAAATAAAGCATATAATATAATGTAAATGAATAATAATGTCAACGTAATAATGAATAAATAATATTTTGGGGAATTTTTTTAGTTTAGTAGGTTTATTTTCCCCAGTTAGGTTCAGTGTATATTTCAGTAAGATATAAGGATTAAATGTGTTCTACCAAGCAGTTAAAGAGTTAATAATAAAAATACTAAACAGCTTATGATAAAGATGACATCATTATTGGTGGTGCATGTTGGAACATAAATAAAATGTCAGACTTCTTAACAAACGATGACACAGTGTTGTAAATGGCATGACATTGCCTCCCAGTTATGACTGCTTTTGTTTGTGTGACTAAACCAGAACCTACACTGGTTTTTCAAGTAAGCAAGGTTCTTACTGGTGCTTTTGAAGGCACCTGAATTTTGCTTGACTTTGTTGAAATTGCACAAAAAAGTGCAAGAATGAGACGATAAGAACTCCTCCTTCTGTTTGCCAGGCCGTGCGGTTAGAGAGCGTGTGGTCGGACCGAGTGCGTTACATGGTTGTTATCTACACCAACGGCCATCAGGACACGGAGGAGAACATTGTTCTGGGAATGGACTTCACAGACAAGGACAGGTATGATCTCATTCCAGCCATGTGTTCTGTAAACCTCCAGTTTTGTTTGATTTGCTGAAATGATTTTCTCCTTCTAGTAAAAATTGCTCGATTGGGATGGTCCTTCCTCTGTGGAGTGATACCAACATACACTTAGACGGAGACGGGTGAGTTCAGTCAGTTTTTACATAAAAGATGTAATAAATAACCTTTTAATGGATGCTCACTGAAACACGTTTAATGTACTTTAACAGTGACTAAGACATTTTTCTTTCTTTTTAAAATGTTTTAATTTATTGTACTTAGTTTTGAAATGTTTGTACTTTTTATACATCTTTGTTGTTTGTCTTTTCTTTTTTTTCTTCTTTTTTCACCCATTAATTAGCAGGTCAACCAATAGGAAGAGCAGATTTTAGTACTTGTATCTTTTTAAAGCATGCTTTAAACCTAACTGCAAAACAAACCTACTACACTAGAAAAACTCTAAATAGTATGGAGATGTTTAACTAAAAAGTTACATTATTATTACCTTATTAATAATATTATTATTTTTATGTTGTTTGTTTGTTTACCTTAGATTATAACCCTTGTTAAATACATTTTTAAAAATGTAAAAATCATTGCTTTTTTTGTGTGGAAGTTAAAGTTTTAATCTATTTTAGTTTGCATTTAGTTAACTTTTTAAAGGTTTGTAGTTTTTGACTTTATTAGTTTTACATTTTTGAACTTTTTTGTAAAAGGTTCAGGTTTAAGGCTACAAATCAAAATGTTTTTCATATGATTTGTGGTCATTGTGGGGTCTACTGCCCCCCTGTGGTCATAAAGTCAATTGCAGAGATTTTTCTCCATGAGAGGTTCCTGCTGACCTGGTAACATTGTCAGTGTGTGCTGGAGGAATGTTCCACTGTTTGGTGCCATGAATAGTCCCACCAACAAGCCCAGTCCATTCCCCTCATCCCCTCCATCCAAACTCAGACTGATCCCTCTTCTTCTCCTCCTCTTCCTCACCAGAGGCTTCAGTGTGAACACAGCAGGACGGTCGCATGTCTTCAAGCCTGTGTCGGTGCAGGCCATGTGGTGAGTACACTTTTTATACAAGAAGTCTAGTTTCATTAGAACATGAGGTGAGAATAATGTTTTTGGATTTTGTGAAACTCTACTACCATTAAAGTAAATAATTTTAGGAGATGTTAGCGTTTTCTGGCCACAAGTAAAAGTTTATGATTGAGGAAGTATTTCAAACAATGTTAGCTAAATATTATAAAAATATTTGGACATTTCTGCATTGCTGCAGAGTGAAAAATGAATCTCATTAGCTCTTAACTTTATAATAAAGGATAAAGAATACACACAAAATGGCAACAATTATCCAACGCTAAACATTTAAAAATATCCAAACAGCAACACAAGAAGTTATTCAGTTATTGATCTGAATTTTGTTCTTATTTTTATTATGTTTGTTGATAAACCTTGTAAATTTTATCAATCGTTATGTCTAAGTTTTACATTGTTAGAGGATTCAGCTGAATTTATTTAAAATGTAAATGTCATTGATCTTATAGTCATCCTGTAAATTAATTGATAAAGAAATCACACTGACATAAAGAGCCACTAGTCTTTATTTCACATCTTAAGTTTTAAAATCTATTCAAAAAATTTAAATATCCATATTTTATTGATTTGATTGAGAAAAAAATCTTGAAAATTGTGAAATATTTACCCCTAAAGTTATCATGATGATGAACCTCCTTCACTAAATTGAATATTTGTAGCTTTCTGATGCCACCTACTGGTCAGTTGTTGAATTACAGTAAATTCCCATCAGAAAAGGTTTCTTTTTCCACTCTGACTTCTTTCATTTCATGTCCACGCTCAGGTCTGCCCTGCAGGTCCTCCATAAAGCATGCGAGGTGTCCCGCCGCTTCAACTACTTCCCAGGAGGCATTGCTCTTACGTGGATGGCCTTCTACGAGAGCTGCATCACCTCAGAGCAAAGCTGCATCAACGAGTGGAACACGATGACCGACCTGGAGACGACCCGGTCAGATTCTCCCAGCATGTTCGTCGACCGGTGAGAATCTTAAAAAAAACACGAATGTTTCAGCTCTAGATTAGAATAAATATTGTAAATGTTTGATCTGATTTATAGCTTTAATACAGAAAATTGTGTATTTCCAGACCAACTGAGCGAGAACGAACTGAGTGTCACATCAAGGCCAAACTCCGCAACATCATGATGTTTCAAGACCTGGAGAACATCACCTCTAAGGAGGTCTGTGCAGGAATAACACAACAAGATTTCTTATAGGATTTTAGAAAATGAAAGTTCAGTTTTAAATACTAATTTTTGTTCCTCAGATCCGTAACGAGCTGGAGCAACACATGAGCTGCAACCTTAAAGAGTACAAGGAGTTCATAGACAACGAGATGCTGCTGATCCTGGGTCAGATGGATAAGGCCACGCCCATCTTTGACCACGTTTACTTGGTGAGTTTACTCTTTTGTTTGCATCTACACTAAAAGTTTACTTGAGAAATTAACGTTCCCCCAAAATGACTGGATTAAACACAAGTTAAGGTGTAGTTTTCTCTTTAAACTCCAAAATCTAACTTGATTAAATTGTTTTGTAGCAAAACTTTCCTCACTTAGCTAAAACACCACAGTACACATGAGAAGATGCTCACAACTCTGTGACTGTTTTGAGAGAAAAGTTTGTTGAGCATGTTTAAAACTCCATTGTGTAAGTTTGAGCCTTTTTCCCCTGCAGGGCTCTGAGTGGAACGCCTCCAACCTCGAAGAACTTCGAGACTGCGGGTCAGCTCCTGTCCTGGTTTCTGATTCTAAAATCTCACATTTTATATGTTTTATGGTATTAAATGAATATGGCATGTTTGCATATTAGATAAAGCATTTCTTCTAGAAAAAAATGGCATAAATACATTTTCAAATTGCTTTTGTTCAGACTTTTAAAAGGAATTCCACCTTAATAATTGATATAAATATGGTATATGGTCAAATGCTGACCTGTTTTAATGGCACCCAGTATTTTGCATTAAATATTTCAATGTTATACTTTATTAATTTGCATACAAATAGTTTAATACCAGATAAAAGCAACGGTTGATTGAAAAAAACGCCACAGATGAGTGTTGGCTAAGTTACAGAGTAATGAATGTTTGGTTTTGGTTGCAGAGTCGGTTACATTCTGAATGTTACCAGAGAGATCGACAACTTCTTCCCAGGGATGTTTTCCTATCACAACGTCCGCGTGTACGACGAGGACGCCACTGACCTGCTGGCCCACTGGAACGACACCTACAACTTCATCGTCAAAGCCAAGTGAGACTCCACTGATCGGCGATCTCCTGGTCTGGAGGTCCTTTGTGCAGAATAAATCCAAATACATGAATATGTTGTCTGAACCCTGAGGTGTGGTACGATGGAATTTAAATTCCTCCCAGTCTCACCGGCTCTCATCAGGCTGCATCACTAGCAGAGATGTGAAATGGTGCGAGCAGTCTGGTTGCTATGCAACTGTCTAACCACATTAACCTGAGATAGAACTGGATTTTTGCAAAAATGAAAAAAAAAATCAAAATGAGACACAAAGCAGAATTTGTAAAAAATGAGTGCTGATAACAGTCATTTGATCTTTTTTTTTCTCCTGTCAAACAGGAAGAACAATTCGAAGTGCCTGGTGCACTGTAAGATGGGCGTGAGCCGCTCTGCCTCCACAGTTATTGCCTATGCAATGAAAGAGTTCGGCTGGTCCCTGGAGAAAGCGTACAACTACGTCAAGCAAAAGAGGAGCATAGCTCAGCCGAACGCTGGTTTCATGAGACAGCTGGCGGAGTACGAGGGCATCCTGGATGCCAGGTAATCTGCAGTTTCGCTCGGCTACATTTATTTGGTGCAACCAAGATCTTGAAATGTCAAAGATGTATTTTTATGAAGCTGATTAAGTTGAGTTGTTTTCTCCACATGCACATCAAGGTGTTGGTTTTTTTATGTTTAGTAAACAGCGTCACAACAAGCTGTGGAGACCCGGCACAGATGAGGAGGGATCTGATGATCTGCAGGCCTGCGGTCACTGCGCCGGTGGGGAGGAGACGCCGGTGCTCAGGAATGAGGAAGCCTGGGGGGGCTGCGGGGCGTCTCCCTGCAGGGGTCTGGAGATGGAACCCCTAGACTCTCTTAACTATAATTACTACTTCAGACGTTTGTCAGACTCTGCACTCGACAGTGAGCCCTCCACCCCGGTGCGGGGACCTCCTCTACTCGGCATGGAGAGAGTTTTCATTGAAATTGAAGATGTGGAGAGAGACGCCCTGCTGGAGGACGAGGGGTTCCCCATGGCTCACTTAGCCCTGCCTGGAGAGGGCACGGCAGCTCAGACTTGTGGGCGCCTCGATCCCATGGAGGACATGAGACTGAGGCTGGAGTTTAGCACTTTGGAAGAAGAGGACGAGGAGGAGGCCAAGAAGGAGGAGGCTGAGATGGCGGCCTTGGCTCAGACACCTGGAGGTTCAGATGGAAGGAGAGCGGAGGAGGAGGCTGAGAGGACAGAGGAGAGCCAGTTGGGTTTAGCCAACCTCAACACCAACAACAGCAACCGCCTCGCTGCCAAGCGCAGCTGCCCTGCAGCTTTTGATGTAAGTTAAGACGATGAACCTTTTGATGTTTGACGCGTTATTCTTGATGTTGCTAACTCTGTTCTGTGTCTTTATTTTGATCTTTCAGGACAGCGCTAGCGCAGGAAACCCTTTAAAAGTGAAGCCTTCTTATCAGTCCTGTAAAGACTGCATCCGTCTACCACAAGGACGTCGCTGCGACCGCTCTACAGGAGGCCGCTCCCACCGCCTTAACCCCTCCCGCCACTACTCCATCCCCTCCATATGCATAGACCCTCCAGGGACACACTTCTCCTCCACCCCGATTCTCCATTCTCTGCCAGCGCCTGCAGCCGTCCCACCCAACCTGGTTCAGCCCTGCACTCATTTCTACCACTGCGCCACATGCACACTTAGTGACACATCCGCCCCTCAAAACAACCACCAGAAACTGTTCTCCCCCATGAACTGCGAGGAGACGCCTCCTGACAGCAGCCCGGCGCAGGTGGGGGACATGGACGAACCACAGGAGGTGATAGACAGAAGGCAGAGTACCGAGGTGATCGGTGTGGCGGGGTTAGAGTTTGGAGGTACGGGTGAGCAGGCTCTGGCCCAGCTACAGATGCCTGGACTTGGGATGAAATTCGGCGTTGAACTGAAGCTGCCGAGCATGGCCTTGGAGAGCCAGCTTCCAGTAGGACCTCTGCCTTAAATCAGAAGCTGGGCTTAATGAAGGAGCTGGCTTAACACTGCCTCAGCTGTGACAGCTGCAAAACGTTGGATGTGACCCCCGGCCATAGATGACCTCTACTGTAACATCCTTTCCTCATGGCTTCAGTTTTCTGCACATTTCCACAGATTGACCTGGTGATGGAGGCTGGTTCTTTACCAGAGACCTTCCTGTCTCACCACACATGCAGGTTCATGCACACTTCCCTCCATCCCAGTGGAGATGCTGCCATCTTACCTTCAACACGCGGGTTTGTTGAGCTTGTGGTGGTTTGTTAGATCAAATTTCTGAATGCAGAAAGCATCTGGAGCTGAGTTAGCACACGGCTTCTGTTGGAATTCTGTGTTTTTGCAGCTTTTGCATCATTACAGGGCATTTAATGTGAAAGCATAATATATATATACAAAAACACCCAAGCTTTTTATCCTTTTTTTTTTTTTTTGGTTGGAGTCAGACTTTGGTCATCAGGCATTTTCTGTTTTGGTCAAAGACGGTTTTGTTCTCTGTTCTTTGTGGCTGCTGATCTCCTCCATCAAAGCTAATCTAATCTTCAGTGCTCGGTTTAGCCCAAACATGAGTGTGTGGGATCACACAAAACACACGTTTAACTTATATCGCCTTTAACTTTAAGTGGGTTTTTTTTTTTTTTTTTTTGGCATTTAGATTTTGTCTTCATTGACCTCGCTAAAAGCAGCAACAAAAGGTGAATTGATGAACTCATAATTCTTTTGAATGTAACCAAAGCCATATCTTGTTAACGTGTTTTTGCCGAGTATTTTTCCCCCCCAGCAGCATCTGGATTTCTGTCACCTAAAATAAGTCAACTCAAGCTTATTTTTCTGTAAACCTGCAAATATTTGCAAATGCACATAAACCTATATACATACTTTTAGTATCTACTCACACAGATCTGTTTGAGATGTATAGCTACAAATATTTATGTGAACTGAAGCATGCTGAACCAGAAATGAAGGCATCCAGAATAAAACACCAACACTATGTTTCTAAAAACGACTGATTTACTTATACTGTCCAATTCAGTCCATTTCTGTGTGCTTTATTTTTATTTATTTGCTGTAATAATAATAATTGTCTGAAAGCTAAGAGTCGACAGCAGGTCCTGATGTAGATTTAGTTAATTTATTTATTGAAATGAAGTAAAAATCATCTGAATTCCTTCAAATAGAACCAACCTGTTATCAAACAGTTGAATAGTTGCACAGGTTTTGACTGAGAGACAATCGTTTTATTAGATGGTTTAACATATTTTTACAGTTCACACTGACAGGAGTGTTTTACTGTTTAGCTGATGAGATTTTTGCACGCTGGATGTGCTTAAATGATTCTGAATGGTCTCTGTCTGAGTTCAGGAAAAGCACATTCTAGTTCTGTTACTGTGTTCTGAGCACTTCAGGAGAAACGGGAAACTGTGTAACAAATGAATGCTAATTTATTTTCTTTAACTTTTGTGTTTTGTATATTTTTTTCCAATCTTTTATTAGATTAGTCAACAACCAGAATGCGTCCTGTGTTCCCTCCCCATCCATAACTGAATCCGGCGGAGCTGCAGATTTTCTTCACTAATTAGATTTTTATTCTTCTTTGAGTTTTTTATTTTCGTCACATGGCCATTTGAACATTGTGTAACAGAACAATTACCAAAAGTTGCTGACAGTCATCGATGTTTATTAGAGTTGAGATTTCAAAACAAATGAAAATGCAGAAACAGAAATGTTACTTTCTTGTAAAATTGCTCATGACTAAAAAAAAAAACAAACATTTTTTATATACATAAATATTCAGTATCTTTCCAGAAGTTAGATTAAAAGATGGGAATCACCCTTAGTCAGCTGAAAAACATTTATCTGGGGTTTAGTGACATCTAGTGGTTGAGTAGTGAATTACAACCAACTGAATTCCATGTTTTCCTTTTTGAAGGCTTAAAGAGAGAGTTCAGATTTTCTTAGTCTTTTTTTGTAAAAAGGTTACAAGCAATGACCATCTTACCTGTTGAGTATAACTCTAAAAAAAATCTCAGTTTGGAAACAAAACAGATTTGCTGGTCTGAATACGGTCAGTTATAAAAGTGCTTCTGATGTCTTAGAACAGCTCTAATCGGAAAAAAAACTCATAGTAGTTTATGCAAATGTAATTATATATTTTTTCATTTTTATTTCATAACTTTTACACCACCCTAAATTTCACATTGCATCATTACTTATATAGAATTCGATGCTTAGTTGCAGTAGGAACTAGCTGTTCTGGCTGGAATTGGATGGTTCTTGCAGAATAACCATAATGGCAACATAAAGGGTGTAAAATAGCATTGCATTGCTATATCTAAAAGAGGTAAGATATTAACTTTTCTACAGAATCCCCCTTCAAAAGGTGTGTATGGTCACTTTAGCATGGTAAAAAAAACTTTAGATCTAATGTATTCATCTCCTTTGTTTATTATCCGTCTTGTTTTTTTTTTTTTTGCATTTTCTACATATGTGTCCATTTCATTGAATTCACAAAATTGTTTACAGAAAAATTTAAATGTGTGGGTTTTATGTCAAGTTTAGCAACATGTTTTTTTTTTACATTCAGTTTTAGTTTTGCTATTATCATCATTATTATAAATAGTATCAGTGCATTGTTTTTGCAATGTCATTAAGTTGATCTTTCAAAAAGATCATGCAAACAATCTGTCTCTGTTGCCACGGTGATGAGCCAACCTCCAGAATCTGTCAGAAAATATGCAGCTATGTCACAATTTTGCAGCTTTTGGCTGTAACACAAACTCGCCTCCTCCTGTAGATGCATCAGACTGCTACTTTAACTCTAATTTAAATTCTCAGCATCCACAGGAAAGCCGCCAGTGTGACTAAATCCTTGTGTCTCCGATCGGCAGCCTAACGTCTGATTGTTTGTTTTGAATATGCTTTTGTATTAAAGTGCCTTATCTTGGGCCATAGCTCTGTCATAAAGCACAGCAGCCTTTGCAGAGCTCCTGTGAGCGTGTTGACGGGTTTTGTATTCACCTTCACTCCCTAAATAGTTATGCTATTTGCAGTGTTTTCACTTGGCACATAAGTACTGTATGCAAACACACATTACGCTCATGCACACTCTGGCTTCCTCTCCATCAGTATTCACTTACTTTATGGACTTCCATCGATTACTGACCCATAATAATAATAATTATACCGTGTTTGAATTTGTCAGGACTCGTGGTGCTTTGTATTGGTTCTGTAGCTGGCTGAAGAACCTTATTTGCTGGAATGAAAAATTATCATTTACATCAAATTATTAGATGAGTCTTTGAATCGTACCAGTCTGTGCATATCTTTCTCCTGTCATGCATTAGCTTGCAGACGTGGCCAATATTTTAAAAATACTGACTGTGCTCCTGTGTATTGAGAAGTAATCATAAGTTCTTGTGGTTATACGACATCAAAAAATGACTTTGGATCATCAGTCATTTGCATCAATCCCAGGAAACAGGCAGCAAACCGACAATCCAGGCATCGAGGGCCTGTTGTAATCTAAAGGAGTATTTACTGAGTGTACATATAGAGCACAAGTCTATTCCAAAGCATGTGAGTTTGAGTGAAACTATGAAAAAACTAACCTTCCTGGGAGTAAGACTGGTTTCTGTTCATGTTTTGTTTTTAGTCATTTTACGTACTGTATTGTACAGTGCCAATGTTCATGTTTATGCACTTTTTTTTTTTTTACATTTTAAGTTGTGTCCAATCTAATGTAAATCATGAAAATAAATGTTTTTTTGCATCATTTGTAAATTAAATTGACTTTTGCATGTAGCGGTATTCTAAGGGGCACTTTTATTTAAATTAAATGGTGCCACCATATAATGCTTTACATTTGTTGTGTCACTAGAATCTAGAACATGTTCCAAAAACTTTTCTCATAAAAAAAAATTCCCTCAAAATAGTCAGAATCGTTGCTTGATTTAGATTTTTTTTTTTTTTTAATCAGACGGTGTGAAAAATGTGAGACAACTTTGAGAAAATTTGGGAACTTCTGAAACTAAACTGAAAATCTGTGACAATATACAAATAAAATGGGTGAATTGTAAACAAATTAAGATTTAACTAAGACACTTTGTGACTAAATTGCAACAAGAAAATTTGCAAAACCAACACAATCTATTTGCAGTTTTGACACATAAGTGTACGTACCAATTCAGACTGAAAATGAGTATTTTCTGCTAATTTTGCCTAGACTCATTTGTCTGATTTTAAATTACGTTCTAGCTTTTGGAGTCACTCTAAGATAATCAGTGGCCCCCATCTGGCCACCCCTGGATGCACCTCTGAACGGTGCTTCATTTGTTAAACGGCTCACAAAAGGGCTTTTAGGACTAAAAAAATAACATGTTAAATAAGTTAAGGGGAAAAATGACTATAGAGAAGCTCTGAGTTTGAAGATATTGTGAAGTCATGAGTTTGAAACTTTGGCTTTGACTGCCTCTTATTCAAAAAGGCAGCACATTACAAGCACTCATTGAATTAGTCAAATCAAGTCAGGCTGACCTAATAGAGCAGGTGACCGCTGAAGGAGTGATCTTCCAGACAGACCAGAAGTCCTGCAAGACAACAAGCAGCTAGCATCCGCTTCTGTAAGTTTTCACCTCTTGTATCCTATCCGTCAGGCTTTTAGGTGTTCTGAGTCGCTGTTAGATTACACTGTTTTCTGCCATTTGCAAAAACTATTCAATATCTCTTTAATTGAGGACACTAAGAGTAAAATAACTTGTATTTGAAGCAGGGACTAGTATTAATAACAGTTCTGTTTACTTATTTTTAAAAAAGTACATAACTGAGTTTTAAAAGTTTGTCGTAACATGAAGTAAATGTGCAACCTTAAAGCACTTTTATCTCTTTGTGGCTTTTATATGATGCCATGTAAATTTTACCATCCAGCTGGCTCAGATGTCTGAATATCACCTTGTAAAATTTAAATAAACGCTTCCAGTTCCGTGAGCATTACATCAGGGTTATAATGGAAAAACAGGCCCTGTTCTGGGACAGAGATAATAGTTTGGATACTCTTAGTCACAAGTCTCTTATAAGCCATTTGCTATTGGAAGCATGAGAGACGGACAAACGGGAAATGGAAAGGAAGTTTGTGAGGGAGGGGGGTTTCACAGGCCAACATGCTGCCCCTATAACACACCAGACTCAAAATAGCACTTTAAATACACAAAAGCTGACGTGTTAGGTTGTTGGGCTGTAGTCGTGCACACACCAGAGAAACTGAGCTGTCGTTAAACAAAACTGGCTGATTAGGGAGTAAAAAGGCTTTAAATTTAATAAAATGCGGGGAAACTCACACATTACTGTCACATGACCCTAAAGCATAAACTTTTCACTGCTTGGTTATTATTTTGAATGTTAGTTTCTACTAGATTTAGCTTAGCATTATATCAAGATGCAATTGGGCAAATCTCTGTGGGAAATGAGAATTTATGGATAAACAGAAGCAAAGATTTAAAGGAAACATTTTTTTTTTATTTCAGCATGTGACTCTTATGTACACAGGGTGAAGTAACTCAAGAGTCTCTGAATGATTAGCAAGTTTTTTTGCATCTATTAAAGGTTTGTTACGACAAATGTCAGCTTTATACAGTACGTTTCTGTTAAACATGCAGCCAAACGTGCAGAACATAGCAAAGAGGGAAATGACTAAATAACATAAAAGAGGAATAACTATTTCAGATAAATATAAAGAAAAGACAATAAAAATAACTCATCCTGCACTCAAGGTAAACATATTTTTGCACCCAGTGAAATTTCTTCACTCCATATGTTTGCAGAACCTGTGCAAAACAGTACATACTTAATTAGTTTCTGTTAGGAAAATGCACAGCTGATCTCATGTTTTAAAACTTTATAACAAAATATAAAACTATGCTTTAAATTGTTTACTAAGCTGACAGATTTGAGCATCAGGTTCTTTATTTTATTGTGCAGAATTTTAAATAAATTAATCCACTTTTAGAGCAGTTTAACTCAAACTACCACATGCAACATGTCTGTTTGCTTGTGAGCTAAGAATACCCGCGCCACATGACAGTTAAATCTCTTGGGCTGTTTTCCTTTTGTAATAATCCGCCATACCCCATCAATCATGACTGTAGTTAACCTGCGCTCGTCAAACCCTGAACAAACAATCCGGGTTGTAATTTAAAGCCTTTGTGACTTCAAAGACGTAATCAGTGACCTTTGTGCTGACCTCGCCACAACAATCATACGCAGACGGTCTGAAGGGAGGCACACAAAGTAGGAACAAACCTCGTCATAATTAAAAAAAACTAAAACATTAAAATCCTATTAATGTTGTTTCAAATGACATGAAATGGATTCTAGTCGATGATATTAGATTAGCCTGGCTCTGGACTCTTTATCTGACCTTGGCTCCCAGCAGCTGACCTCTTATCTGGCTTATCTTGTTTCCTTTTTGGCCTCTTGACTCACTGGCATCAGTCAGACCTGTTTTAATAATAGCCACCATAGCATTCCTCACTGACAGAACAGATAGGGAGGCTTTGGGGAGCTAAATGAGAGCCGTGCATACAAATATACACAAGACGGAGAAAGTGTGAATCCTCTGGTGTGATGAATACTGCTGATATGTGTGGGGTTCTTTTTCCAACTAAATTACAGAGAAATAGCCATGGGCCAGAGGCTGGAGAGGGTGTCTGAAAAGGATGAGGACTCTGACTGGTCCCAGCAAACCGGAGACACTCAGCCGACAGAGGCAGCAGAGCAAGATGAGAGCAAACATCAGGACGGTGGCAGTTCAGCCACCCGTCAGGGGATTGGTGGGATTAGAGGAACCGGCGTCAGCAGCTTGGCCACTGGGCAACCAGGGAAGCTTACTGTCCATTCTGCACGTACGGATCCCCAAACTGGGCAGCCAATCAGACCTCTAGATCAGCAGGAACACCTTCTGAGCACCAGAGGAGAGTGGGTGGGCAGAGACAGGGAGAGAGTGGCTCCAACAGTTTGGGAGTCAAAAAGTGTCCCGAGCTTTAAGGAGACGAGGCAAATTTCTAACAAAAAGCAAGGATCTGGGGATAGACCTGTGGTCTGGATCGGGGCTACAGCTATGGATGAGCAGGAAAATCAAAACACATCAGAAACTGACAGTAAGATGGCTTCTGACACTCAAGCTATGGGTCTAACAACTTCATGCAATCCCACTAACGAGGAGGACTTTGTGCTGCTGGAGAGAGATGAGACATGGATGCCATCGGATGCAGAAAACAACACTTTTATCAATCACAGCAGAAGAGAAGTAGAGGAAGATGCTTCTGATAACTGCCATGACAACAAGCTTCCACAATCTTCCAGGAATACTCTTCAAGACGAGGCTAATCAACGGAAAATCACAGGAAAGTCTGATGCTGCTGGAGCATGTGCTAAGAGATCACCCGAAGGCTGTTGTAGGAGAGACAGGGTTCAACATTTGGCTGAAGTGACAGGCAGCAGGTGTCAGCTAAAAGGAGTAAGTCATGTTGGAGCTGCCTGCAGTGAAACAACTGGTAGAGGAAGAGCAGAGACGGAGCAAACGCTAACACAAAGCAAGAATCAGCAGCAACAAGTGGATCATGGGAACAAGTTTGTCGGCGTTGTATCTAAGAGGGCAAAAGCAGGAATCATGGGTAGTCTTTTATCATTTACCAAAAAAGATGATAAACTCCCCAGCTGTCACCCTCCCCAGCCTGTGACTCCTTCTTCTGTTGCACCACCACTGCAAGACGGTCATTCAATTCCACAAGAACAATGTGACGCTGTGCAGTGTCCTCCCCTAACGAGGAACAGCGATGGAAAGATACAGGTCGCCTGCTTAAAGAAGGAGAGTGAGCTGGTTTGCTTCTCTGCCATCATCACACCTCCACCTTTAACCTATTTGTTACCAAAGAACGACACAACCATTTCAGAGGCTGTGTCCACCTCGCCCAGTTCCAGTGATGCTTTGACGCAAACGAAAAATCCCAAAGTCAAAGGTCCACCTCCCCCTGTCCCTAAAAAACCTAAGAACCCATTTATAAAGCTCAAAACTGCACAGTTAATGTCCAGCGACGTGCAAAGAAGAAACAAAGAGCATCTGCGTTCTGACGAAAGGGTCAAAAGGAGACACACTTTTCATTTTAACAAAGATCCTCCTTGCAGCACTCCAACGAATCAGGACATGTGCTTGCTGTGGGACGAAAGAGGCACTTACACCATACCGGCTAACATCCGTCGACTGTCAGCTGACATCGGCCCGTGGGACCATCTCTCTCCTGGCCATGTGGATGATCGCTATAGAGACATGGTTGACTTTGAGTACTGTATGCGAGTGGCAGAACTATCTCCAGAAGAGGAGCCTCAAAACTTGGACATGCTGCAGAGAAGAGTGTTCCTAGACAGAAGAACCAGGCGTAAATGTTCACCCCCTTCTGTCCCGCAAAAACCCACAGATATGCTCACTTCAACAGAGACTCTTCACAGCCCTGAAGACACACCTCATAATGAATCTCAAAGTCCCAAATCTGCCTTTTTAGAGAAAAATGAAATATGCTCTGGACCTCTAACCGAAAGAGTCCAAATGCAGGTCAGTAAAGGTAACCACAGTGACTATGGCCATCCACCAGACCAGAGTAGCAGCAGAGATGCAACACATAGTGAGGTGGGGTCCTACAAGCCTGTGGCAGAGATTGTTAAAGAAACAAACCAAATGCAGAGACAGCAGGGTCGGGTCAAGCCCGAAGTGACCAAAGCTCCAGTTCGATTGGCAGAACAGAGCCAGAGTGTGAAGGTTTCCCAAATGAAGAACACCTTTGATGTCCCAAAGAAACCCAAGGAGAGGCCAGCAGAAGTGCTAACACCTCCAAAGAAAGGTAAGTTCTAGAGTTAGTTTTACACCAGATGTTACGAGATGCTCATCTTCCAAAAAGTTCCACTTTTGTCTCATTAGTCCACTGAATGTTTTCTCAAAATGCTTGAAGATCCTCAAGATTTGTTTTGGCGATGTGGAAAATTCTACAGCTTTCCAAAAATGTGAGAAATTAGTTAATTTGTGACATATCAAAGGGGTCAGTTATTTTTCTCATAGGGATAGATCTCTTCTTTAATATGACAGTCATATGAAAACTGCATTTTGTATTTACTCAGGCTTGTCTGAAACTGACATTTGTGTTCAATTTTGTGAATTCTGTGGTGCAAAAAAAGAAAAAATCTGTAAGGGCGGAAAAGCTTTTTCACAGACATGAAACCAAAATGAAATGCACAAAGTGACTACACACATTAGATTATTGTCATTGTACATAAAAACTCCCAGATAGGTCAATGTGGTGTTTATTAACTATGTGTGTGTGTTTTAAATTAAACTGCATTATAAAACCACGTTTCTAGATCAAAAACACTAAAAAGATTCCTGCAAGAGACAATAGTTGAACAAAAAAAGGGATTCCTCCATTGAATACATTTAGGCACCCTGTGAATGGTGAGTGTGTGTGTGTGGGGGGGGTATCTTTGTTGTGGGACAAACTGGGTGCAGTGGGAATGGGATTGAGGGGGAAGGGGGCTTTCACACAAAAGATGCTCCTAATTAAGAAATCCAAATTTTTCCACAGCTCAAGAAAGGGATGTTTAAAAGCTCTAAGGGAGGCATGGTGAGACCCCCTGTTTTCCTACAGCTCCTTCCCCATTCAGTTATTTGGGAAGCCAAATCTGCCTTTTGGTTTGCGCATGTGCCGTAGCCATTCGTCAATGCTTTCTACGGAATTTATTAACGGGATGAGAATAGAGTACAGCTAGTCTTCTGCAGGTGAGGAGCAGGCACTAGATGCTTTGTTTTATCAGCTAGTTTATGTGAGTGGATTTAAAACACTGGCTCTGGTCGCATATTAGGATTCGAGTGGGGGGAACAAGAACGGTACGGCTGGACATCTATTTTTCCGCGGAGACAAGGGGACACCAAAGCAACGTCCTGCAGGATAAGGGCGCGCCTTAACTGCCAGATTCATGTGTTGAGATTGATTACCCGTGCACAGGAAAATCTTGCATAGATTTTAGGAGGTAAGAAAGCGTGAAAGATGTCTTTGCATTGTGCATTTGTTCCCTTAGGTTTGCAGCATCCATGTAAACTCGTTAGATGGGTTTGGGAATGTGAGCAGCCAAAAACCTCGGGTGGAAATTTCTGCACTTGCGTCAGCTGGCAGCGGTCCACTGCAGCTAATAGTTAGCGGCGTGCTAACCCATCAGCAGCCTGGATGTCAAACACACTAGAAAGGCAGGAGAGGCAGAGAAATAGCGCTATTCCAGTTTGTGCCAAATAGCACAAATACTAAAATGACGTATCTGTCTGGGTATACGTTTGGCACGTGTAATAGTTTAAAGGAAACCAGCTCATCTTCAGTGAAACGTACGTGTCGGTCTCAGTTAACGGGACCAGCCCCGGTGGTGCCCGGTGTTGTGCCGAAAAAAAGCACCGCTGCCGTGAAAAGCGCCCCAGCTTCTCAGGCAGCGCTGCTCGAACTGCTTCGACCCTTTCTTTTTAAAACATCTTATCGCTTGGTTTTATGACTTTTTGCGTTTAGAAACCATTGTTTATAGTGTTTCCAGATGATAACATCTGGGCAGTGCTCTTAGCAAACCACCACCCCCTGCTTTCATCAATGTTAGCAAACGTAGCTAAGTTTGAGTTAGCATTCTTAGTTCTACATAAACAACTAGGTAACGATTCACAATATAGTTTGAAATCACAGCTGAATTAATATTTTATTAGTTTACTTTATAGTTTGCGCCTTTATTTTTAAACGGAGAGCTTCTTGGGAATATTAGCTAATAATGTTAGCATTGCCTGCTAGGTAACCATTGTTTAACGCTCACACTGAATGTGCTATTTTCATTTAACATGACGATGATATGAGCTAAAGTATGGCAAGCCGATGTGAAATATAATCAAACTACATGGGTCTGACCAAGATTAAGATTTGTTTCTAAATTAAACTGTAATACAGAAGTTTAGATTTATTTTAAAGCCTAAACACAGACTAGGGTTTTACGCACTGCCCTTGAATAAATCAACTTTGATTAAATATATTGGTGTTTTACAGTCAGTATTAAAATATATATCAAAATAGATTTCCTACAAATAAAATTCATATTCAAGGATTTCCATAAGAAAAAATATATTAAGGAAAAACTAAGTTTAAGATATTGACAGATTCTTAAATGTTTAAGGGACTTTACACATTCAATGGCAGATATGGGAATGCATTACTTATATTCATAATTTAATTTCTCATACTCTAAAATAACATTTAACATATCCTGTGTAGATACTTCAAATGTCACCTTTATTGGGGTAATGTCACTTTTCCCAATAATGTGTATTGGGTTGTCAGCTCCAGAAATCCACAAATATTTTTATATCTACAGTAGAATGAACATAACAGCAAAACAGATTTCTATGAGTAGAAATCTTGTATTTCAACTATATACAACATAGTTACTAGTCTTAAAATCCCATCAAGTTTTTAACATGTATTTAAATGTCTAGAATTATTATTTACACTCTAGAGTGAACATTATAAATAGGAATAATTATTTATTTTTTGTTTCTAGTTATTATTGCAATACTGATGTCCAAAATATATGTTAAACTGATCTTATAATATCCAGAATATGTTTCTTTTTTTCCATGGGTGGGTGTATTTCTACAATGAAACAAGGCCAGCAGTAATGAGACTGTAGATGTGATGAGATAAACCTGATGAAAGTTCTTATTTAGACATCCAAAACATTGTATTTCTTTAGAACATAAATGAGAAAAGTGACATTGTTCGAATGACTTTGAGATATCTGAGTTGTTAATAATGAATTATGCAAATGACATTCTGGACAGCTGAATTGTTTGTTTTGAATATTATTAAATTCTACATACTGACTCGGAAAGCTTTTACTATTATGTGATAAATTAGCTTGCCATACCACATTGTAGATGTGGTAATGTTGCCCACAACAGTTTATTAGCCATCATCATCATGGCTGAAATGATGCTACTGCATGTTTTCTGACTGCTCTCACTGACATTTGATCAAACTTCCCTGATGAATTTTACTTTTTATGAACCTCACTTGCTGCAGTGTGCTAAGAGATCAGAGGGGCTGATTTATTCCTATAAATGTATAAATAATCCAAAAAGAGAAGTAAACAAATAGACTAGTAAGCATATTCAAAATTTAATAGGTCATGACTACAAAGAGATGTAAATCATCAACAAAAGAGCTCTAAATACGATGCTAAATGTGACACAAAGTGCTCAAGATTAGCAAAATATTGATATTCTAAGATAATAAGGCTAAAATTAGATTAAAATTTAAGACAAACTAATTTAAAAAATGTACAGGATACAAAACTAGCATCAAGACGTACATATTAAAGAAACATACAAGGAGGAAGAACATGTCATGTAAAACTACAATAAACTATTTTAAAATGAACGTAACATCACAACCGTTAAAAGGAATAAAATACACGTAATAAACCAACAAAAATATAAAAACCTAAATAGAGGAGAAAATATTGCAAAGGGTTAGAATTACTTTATATAATGAAGAAACATTTGTTTTTATATAAAATGCATGGTGAAGCGACTTAGTTTAGCACAAATATGTGTAAAAAAAACAAAATATGCTGCAGAAATATATCAAAATACATGAATATTTATAGATATGTTTCTTTTTTTGGATGCAATATATCTGCATGCTTTAGCCTGTACTCTGCACTGTTACCAGTCAGACCGTAAAAAGCTCGGTGACGTCTCAGTGTTTGTTAGACACCGGTGAATCCATGGAAAGCAGAGAGCTGCATCTGTAAAGTATGACACTGAGAAAAGCCTACAGGGCTGAAAACACTCACTTTTTTTATCTAAATGTGTGAAATAATGTAGGTAGGTCTTGTGAGAACAGGATGTTCTTGTCTGCTGTTCTGTTGCTGTCCAGGCGTCATGCAGCCCTGCAGCAAAGTGATGTGTGTGTCAACATCTCTGGGTGTTATTGTCGAGACGTCTAGGTCTTGTGTTGATCTGTAAGGTTTTGTTGTGTTAAATAGTTTCTCTTAGTCTGAGATGATAAAAATATGTACAGATGTGCTTTTTAATGGCTCCTTGTGTTGCACTTTGATGCTGTCTTTAAACATAAATGACAAGCGATATGCATTTTCTTTTTCCTACATTACCAGCATAAATATCTGTTGTGCTGAATGCTTATTATATGATTTCCAAATTATTAAATCATGTTAATATTTTCAAATAAAACACTGACTGGATTGAATTAAAGTAACACAAAAAGCTGTTTCTGACACCTGATGTGCGAAAACCAATTGCAACTGTCAGCTAGTCTGCACACACCCACACAGCCATGAGATAAAGTCTAAAAAGTCCAAATAATAGGCACATGTGTGGGTGGATAATGTAAATGTAAAGGTTTAAAAACTACAGGAGTCTTTTCAAAATAAATGCCAAGTTTCCAAGCAGCAGAGCATTTCTGTAAGGTCACAAATTTAAATGAAATCTATGTCCTGATGCAAGTCCAGTTCAGCTCTTTGTAGGAGGGGGGTTCTTTTAAGTTTTTATATTTTTTACCCCAAGATGGTGAGTCAGCTTTTCCATTTTCAGACTGAATGTGAAGAAGCAGGTGGTCTGCTGCGATGACGAACCCGTTCAACTGGAATAAAAAAAAGCAACCTGTGTAACAGCTTCAAACTGGCAGCTTCAGTCGTTTTTGAGACTCTGCATTTTCTGCAAAAACACATCAAAACATACATTGTCTATATATGCTGAATAAGATTTTAGAAGTTGAAGCGGTGACAATTAAATATTAAAGAGGAGCATTGTGCTTAAAGAGCCACTGAGCTGAAATCTGATCCTTAATGTGGATCAAGAATTGAGATCATTTCCAGAATGCTGCAGCAGTAACAGGCCATCTGTGGTGCATTCACAGGAACTGATGCAGCAGTTTAAAATTATAACATCCGTTATGACACGCTGAAGCCTGCGTTCCTGCATCCTCTTCATTCAGGCCCTGAATTAAACTACATTTACCATGTTTAGGGCTAGAAGTGTAATAAAGTAAATGCATTATATAAACAAAAATGTCAAATCTGCCCATCCTGGCAAGTGTATTCATCAAAAAGAAGCCAACCTAACTAGTCTTAATGAAAAAAAATTTATTATTTTTATTCCAGCTTAAGGAATTTGCACAGACGTTAAAGTAAACACACATGGAGGAGATGCATCTCATGTAGTTTAGCTCAAGCGTTTGCCAGCAGGCAGAGTCGATTTGGCATGCAGGAAAAAATTCAGTCACAATTAATAAGCATGATGACTTTGCTGGCATTAAATCCTCAGCATGAATCCAAAAGACGCCCGTTTTCTGGTTTCTCGGGACTAAATTCTTATTTTTGGCTGAGCTAATAGCATTCTTTTTATCTGATTGTTTTTAGCTGTAAACATACTGTATTTGTGATTTTTTTTTTTTTATGACTCTGACTCGCCGCCCTCCTGTTTCAGATATGTCGCGGCGAGTTGTGCGACAGAGCAAGTTTCGTCACGTGTTTGGCCAGGCTGTGAGGAACGACCAGTGCTACGATGACATCCGTGTTTCCAGGGTAACGTGGGACAGCTCCTTCTGTGCCGTCAACCCCAAGTTTGTTGCCATCATCATAGAGGCGAGCGGAGGGGGAGCTTTTCTCGTCCTTCCTCTACACAAGGTGAGATATTCGTGCATTTAGTTTTCTATCCATTGAATAATTAAAGAGAAAAAAATTTGGATTTTTTTTTTCAGAAATTTGCATTTGTTGTTTATTTAGTCAGCTTGGTACCAAATAATTTCCTGATTAGAACAAAGGACAGGACATGGAACCTAGCTTGTTGTCTTTATTAAATTTAATATGAAAAAAGTTGTAGAGCAGATTATTTTTCCAGGAAATGAGACGTTACAGCAGAGGAAACGTCCGACCTCAGATAGTGAGAGAAAGTATTTCTACACGCTCTGAGTTTATCAGCACACACAAAAATGTCAGACTTATCAGACCTGGGGTCCCATCATACATGAAATCTGTACTTAGTCAGGATGTGTCAGTAAAATGTATTTTCTGCCACAGTGAACAACTTTAGTTAACATTGCTGTTATTGTTCCTTTGCAAGGCCAAAGCCATCATTTGGAAAATCTCCTACCTGCCAATTCAAATTTTAAGCAGGTCAAATTTTCTGCAAGAGAATTGTGCCTATCTTTGATGTTCAGTTTAAAGTGCTATGCTGTTGTTAACTAATAATAACTATTATACTATAAAAAAAAACTTTTTCTACTTTGCCCCCTTGCCTATCAAACGAGATGAACTTAACAAGTCACCTGTTCAGGTAGCTGCTGCTGGCGTTATAAAGTAAACCCTTTCACCTTCATTTATTATCAAACACTAATGTTAGCCTTTGGAGAAAATTCATATCTGGTTTTAGCTGTCCTGTCTCGCGCTTCTTCCTGCTTTATTTTTAGCACGTTACATATTTTACAGCTAGATTTAAATCTTCATCATTTAGTAAACAACTCCACAACACATGCTATCGCTAACATGGGTTAGCCACTTAGCTATGGTGCGTTTACAAACCAGAGGGTTGCTTTGAAATTTGTTTCTCTCAGCCTTCATGGTAACCATCTAGTTTGTTTGTTTCTACTAACTAATGTAATCTTGCTAATGCTCTAAAATTAGCCAGTAATTATGTTTTATATTACCCTTAGAGTGTTAGCATTTAGCTTTGAAATAGAATAAGGAAAAACAATAATCCCTGTTATTCCTAACTGTATGCTGGTGTACCCACGGGGAAAATGTTTATAACAAAGAGACATAAATTCAGATCATGTGGTGAGGCGATTCCGTGGACCTGTTTTTCTGTGTACCATCCCTCAAGCTTCAATTGGAATTTTAAAGGGCTAGAGTTAAATCTGCCTGTTTATAGGACCTGAGTTAACTTCAGGTTCCGTTTGGGACAAACAGAATCATGAAGTGGGTTTTATTTTTACTTGGGTCTATTATTGTGGTAACTGACACCTAACATGCTCCAAAGCAGATTCCATGTTTGGATAAAAGATCAGCACATATAAAAGTAGCTCTCATCCAATTAATCCCTTAAGATGATGTAATAACAAAACAAAAACACTGAACTTTTTAACTTTATTATTGTGATTGGTCTCCTGATCCCACCATTTTATACTAGCACACTAATTATAATGAAAGTCACAAAACTTATTAAACTATGACTTATTAAACACATTTGCACCAAATCCTTTCTAAATATGACATAAAGTGATTTAAACTTGTGTCTGGTTATGCAATGAGCTTTTCTTTGCTTTTCTAATCGATTTGTTCTGCAAAAATGAAGACATAAAATAGCAGCCTGGTTGTGACTGAGTAACATGATCTGTAATCTAACACTGAATTTACCAAACATGGGTCATCTGTTTGATTTTTCTGCTTCGTACCTCTTGCATCGTCCTCCTTATAACAAAGCAGTTTTGTGTCTCGTAGACTGGCCGTATAGACAAGGTGTACCCAACAGTGTGTGGACACACAGGCCCGGTGTTGGACATCGAGTGGTGTCCTCATAATGATCATGTCATTGCCAGCGGCTCGGAGGACTGCACGGTCATGGTAAGAGGCATCGCTGCACATAACTAAAGCTATCAGTGTGCGAGCAGTACACTATACTAATATAATGTTTTTATTTAATTATCTGTTTATTATTGTAGTACTCTGATTTAACAGGAAGAACATCCCTCTGGTTTATCTGATGTAGGTCTGGCAGATCCCAGAGAACGGACTGGAGACGCCCCTATCGGAGCCTGTGGTCGTGTTGGAGGGCCACTCCAAACGGGTCGGCATCGTGTCCTGGCATCCCACTGCTCGTAATGTTCTCCTCAGTGCAGGTAACCTCTGACTCCAACCTTTATTTCTGCTTTCTGTCCAACAACACACACAGCTGAACTCAGAATAGGACTATTGCCTTGTGTTGCGTTGTTTAGTGTGATGTAAAGCTCTAATAATAAACCTGGTCATAGAAAGGAGGGGCTGAACTCACACTGTCCATTTTAGGGTGCGACAACCAGATTGTCATCTGGAACGTGGGGACGGGGGAGGCCATGATCAACCTGGACGACATGCACCCTGATGTTATCTTTAGCGTCAGCTGGAGTCGTAATGGCGGCCTGCTGTGCACCGCTTGCAAGGACAAAAAGGTCCGCGTCATCGACCCCCGTAAAAAGAAGATTGTGGCGGTGAGTAAAAGCTGTAATAGAGTTTGGATTTACGGCACTTCACAGGTGCATTAATCTCTCTCATAACCACAAAGCACGATGCCTTTGAATCCCTCCCAACCTGACAACATTTGTTTCTGTTTTTAGGAGAAGGACAAAGCCCACGAGGGAGCTCGGCCAATGAGAGCGATCTTTTTAGCAGATGGAAACATTTTCACCACTGGATTCAGCCGCATGAGCGAGCGCCAGCTCGCCCTGTGGAAATCTGTATGTCCTTCTCCTCAGTCTCATCCAGTCCTTTACACATTCATCTCCACTGTAAGGTTACTAAACCCTGATACTAGCAGTGCCTCAGTAAGAGGCTGCAAGATTTTCAATCATATAAAGTTCCTGTTTTTAAGAAAAACAGCATACTGAGGATAAAATGTGACTTATCATCCTGCTATGACCCTGTAGTTGAAACAAATACATGCACATGAATCACCATAAACCTTGTGTTCAAACCTACATGTTAACGTTCAGGTTGATTCCACTTGGGCTTTCCCCTGACTGGTTGTGGTGTGAGTTGTGGGAAATCCCCAAAGTCAGCAGAAGTACAGACATTTGGAAAGTTTGCATGGAAATACAGCATCATGCATGATGATTTAATGATGGGACACCAGCAGCTCCAGAGCATGGTCCTCAAAGTCAGGGTGACTGGGGTCGTGAAACAACAAGTTTTGGTTCTTGAGATGATAATTGTCATAATTTGTTCATTAAATTTACATTTAATAAAAACAGTCAAATTAAATATCATAATTATTACGACATAAAAATGGTAATGATGAACAGATAGAGATGCTTTAGATGTTAGAGATGCACAAATTCTGGTTTTAAGGGCCAATTCCAATTTGTCTCAATTAACTATAAAAACCCAAGCCCTTCTTTTTGTTTAAATTTCTGATTAACTTGAAATTTATGATTCTGGAAGTAAAAACCTGTAATATTTGTTATTGCTAGTGAATTGGTGCTTAGTGGTGATGAGTTTGTGTCAGATCAGCTGGTCTTTGATTAAGCCAGTGGGTGTGTGTCTAGTATTGGTTGCTGAGGCTGTGTGACATCATTATGCTCTTATTTATGATGTTCCAGAAGATGAAGGGTTTGTTGAACTCTAAAGGACCCAGGGGAATTATGGCATTTTTATTGGACCATCATGATCTCTCTGACTCTGCAGAATCTTCTTTGCAGTTCAAAAGTCAGTTGACATTGATGCTATTACACCTCGTGACCAGTCGGGGGCGTTAAATACAAACTAACCTTTACAGTGACTTTACCTTGTTTGATTTCAGTTGATCAGCTGATTGTGATTTTTGTTTTTGCAGGATAACATGGATGAGCCGATATGCGTTCAAGAGATGGACACCAGTAATGGAGTTCTGCTCCCGTTTTATGACCCTGACACCAACATAGTCTACCTGTGTGGAAAGGTGAGTAGAAGAGAAGAAGACAGTCTTTCTCTTTGATTGATCTGATCTCCTTTCTGACTCATCCTCAGGGTGACAGCAGCATCCGGTACTTTGAGATCACTGACGAGGCGCCGTTTGTTCACTACCTCAACACCTTCTCAACTAAAGAGCCCCAGAGGGGCATGGGCTACATGCCCAAGAGAGGTCTGGACGTCAACAAATGTGAAATCGCAAGGTATTTTTAGTTTGTGTTTTATAAAGGTTGTTTATTTACAGAATGGGCTTTCTGTAGGTCCAAATAAGAAAAAAAGTCATGATATTTTTTATAATTTGATTTTACTACATCTAGATTTTATAGCTTGCAGAAACACATTTATTCATTCAGCTTTCTAAGATCTCAGCACAGGATTTGTTTCAGGTTCAGGTTTGGAGTTTTGAGCTAATCCACCAATCTGATTCAGTTATCCTGGTCTAGATTCATGCTCAAAACATCATCATCCCTCCACCATCAAACCGGAAATCAATTCTGATGAAATTATGAGTGTATTTAAGTGTGGACACGAGTGTTCTTTTGGTAAATATAAAGTATATTGATTATGTTTATCATCTCTGCAGGTTTTACAAGTTACATGAGAGAAAATGTGAACCAATCATCATGACAGTTCCACGTAAGGTGAGTCTGTTCATCATCAAACATCATTCCTGCTCTATCGTGTTCATCCTCATCGTTTTTCCTCTCTCTGCCTTTCTCCGTGACGTTTCTCGTGTCCTCTGCACACGCCCAGTCGGACCTGTTCCAGGATGACCTGTATCCCGACACAGCCGGCCCCGACCCCACCCTGGAGGCAGAGGAGTGGTTCGCCGGCAAGAACGGAGGCCCCATCCTGATCTCGCTAAAAGACGGCTACGTCTCCACGAAGAACCGGGACCTGAAAGTGGTGAAGAAGAACATCCTGGAGAGCAAGCCAGCCCCAAAGGCTGAGAACATCCCCACAGTCCAGAAGCATGCTCCTCCACAATCCTCAGTAGTGAGTGTTTGGAGAACATTTATTGGAGTTTGGTTTTATTCTACTTTCCTTTCTCCACTCTATAAAATCTATCTTTTTCTCCCAGAAAATGGAAGACAAACTAGAAGAGGTGCTCCGAGAGTTCAAGTCACTCAGGGACCGTGTCATCCTTCAAGACCGTCGAATCGCCAGACTGGAGGATCAAGTTTCCAAGGTCGCCATGTAAGATTAGAGCCTTTTGTTTTTTAGGGAGAGAATCAACTGTGGCCAAATTCTCAAGATTCGGCTTCAACGAGCTCGGCTTCATCCCCGAGATGAGACCCGGCCCACATTCCAAGATGAACTTTATTCATCAGTCCTGTTCCACACGCTACCCCGAAACACACACACATACACACAGAGTAAAGACATTTTTGTTAAAGAAAGTCTTAAAACGTTTTATTTTCAAGTCGTGGTAAATCATTCTTACGTGACGTTTGTACTTACAGCTCAACAACTGTAGCATCAGTATTTCCATCGTTCTTATTGTGTTGCCAAATATAAATCGTACGCGGTTTCATGCACTGCTTCTACATTTATTTCCCCCTCTGTCGTACATTCCAGTCACAACCTGGTAGAACAATATTAGTCGAGCTGGATTTTCTGTTTTTTTCTCGCTGTTTTCTTCCCACCAGTTTGCTCATCAATCAGAAAAACGAATGTGGAATAAATCCTGTTCTTGTTCCTCCGGGATTGAAATTTACCAGTCGGGACGGGGCGGGGAGGGGTTGATTTACCGTTTTACATCCTTCTGGTGTAAATGTTGTGAATATGTGGTGGTGCCTCTTGTCACTGTTTAGGGTTGACCTATCGGTGCATGTTGTCGTTGGGAAGGGACCACTCTCAGCTTGTGTTTCACTCAAACCATGACGAACAGTTCTGTGCACATAATAAAGATTTTACACATGAAAACGCCTTCTTTTTTCTTTTACTTGTTTGTATTCTGTTGACAAGAAGTTCCCAATTCTCACTTCTGTCATCTGATAAGGATTTTAAATCTCTTAGATCATGTTTATCTACTTCATGATTTGATCACTCTGGTTGTTTTTCATGCTGAACATCATTTTATGCAAAAAAGAAAACTAAAGTAATGAAGTGATTGAATCTGATCAACTGGATTACAAATAATAACTGAAATGATCTCTTTTTTTCTTTTAAATAAAACCTAAAAGTTAGCTTTATTGACAGTTTGCTATCCATACCAGACATACTTGATCTTTTCTCTTTCCAGTGCAGCTCTAAGATTAAGTATAGATTGATATTTTTACAATATTTATTTGAATAATTAACACATTTGCCTAATTATTGATGTAAACAAGCTGTAAATAACTAATTTTACACATTTTTATTACACATTTGTGTCCGAAAAACTTGACATAAAGAAGCTTGTTTCCTTAAGATAAGTTAATTATCTTGATAAACCAAAGCCATGGTTATCTCTAGTCTAGAGCACATCATGCAATGGAGAATGTTTAAAGCATGTCCTCTTTTCTTGTTCTGTAATATTATTTAGGATATGTTTTTTTCAAGGTTTGTGAAATAACAAGACGCTTTTGGTGTCAAATGAGTAGTTCTGGTGCTGCAACCAGTTCCAGATCTATTTATTGTCATTCAACAGCATTTTAGAGACATGGGAGAACAAAATATGTAACTAACAGTCATTAATAAGTGTCTAATATCACATTATAGTAAACAATGTGCAGAGAACAGCTTAAGGGTCAGAGCTCATGAGCCTCAGCTTTAAGGAAGAAGTACCTCAGTCTTCTGCTTGAAGGAGGGAGGGTGAATAGTTCCTGAGTCAGACTGATGTTCTGCTGGTGTGAATGTCCTCTAGAGGCTGCTGTTTTTGAGCAGATCGAACCAGTCCTCAGATCAGTTCCCACACCAGTCTGATGTGATGTCAGGACGTTCTCCACACGAGAAGAAAAACAACAGCAGCACTAAGACCGGCATGTTCCTGCCTCCTCATGCTCATTAATCATCCATTATCACTGTACACTGTTAAAACGTACACTTTTTTACATGCTGTTACCTTGAGAGGTGTAGTGGTCTAAAAGAAAGGAGCAAAATCTGTCATTCCAACATGAATAGGATGAAATTTAAAACCCAGATGCTTCAGGCTGGACACCACCTGAAGTGCTGCAAACGTAACACTTAGAGGAAAAGTAATGAGGTGTGAAAGTGGGTCACGTCAGAAAACAAGTGAAAAAGTAACTGAACCAAATATGATCTACAAAACATCTCAGGCTGCAGTACTGGACCATCACAGCGTCCGTATTTTTTTCCTCTGCATGATAATGTTATCAACAAAAACATGTATAAGTAACACGAATGTTCTTTAAAACCACATGTCAGCGTGACTCATCAGCACAGGAAATGACAGTTGTGCTTTCCACACACAGACTAACGTGTCTGCACTGAGTCTAAGCTGGGTGTAAAATCTATCTCCATTCAAACACCTACATCATCACCACTTCATCTCAGGATGGACAGAAATTCAGTGGACTCGTTTATCGTGCGTGTTTTCATCTCCGTGCAACTGAATCTTGATTTTGTAGGTAAATCTCAGAGCCTTGACATCTCTCATTTGATGCTTTTGACCCACATGACATGAAATGTGATCAAGGGTTGACATGCGAGAGGATTCTGAGCATTTTACAGAACTGAGTACTTCCTGATGCTCTAAATAACACACAAAGACCTCTCTGCATGGAAGTATCAGAGCACCTCTTGCTTTACACCTGTCAGGTAAAAACAGCCTTTTTTGATTTGAGCTGATGTAGGACGGTAGATTAAGCTGCTCCCATTGGATGATGCATGATAAGGATGTGGGTATGCAAAAGGAAGCGTCTCTCTGTGACTGAGTTTTCTGAAAATGTGGTATTACGTCAAGTTTTTTCTTTGGTGTGAACATTTCCTGTTTCTACAGTCGAGCAGAGCAACAGTCAGCATGACAGTACCTCGAGGATGTTCGACCAGAGAGGCTGAAATGAGCTGAACAGAAACTTCTTATTTGTTTTAACTTCAAATACGTCTCTCTGCCTCACCAGCAGTAAGGTAAGACAATGGCGGGTTTCTTAAAAAAAAACTTTGGAAACATCTTTCAGGTTGAGTACCTGTAAATTTCCTTCTTTAGTTCAGTTTTTTTAGTCTTAACTTTAAATATGCTGAGGTGAAAAAACTCAGTAGCTCTATGATTTTTCTGGTAAAAAAAATGAAGCAACGGGTGCGGTGTAGGCACATGATTGTTTCTTCATATGTAAGATGCCACTCACAAACGTATCTTTCCTCTGTGTCTCCATAATACTTCAGTGTATCTGCAACTTGTACTCCAACTAGACACTTTTGTCATTTCAGGTCTTTCATTTGACAAAGATGCACCTCAGCATGAAGCTATACGCGCCGCTGATGTGTGGAGTGTGTGTTTGGTTTGCTGTGGAGTCTATGACAACTTCCATACCAGAAAACAGAAGCACGAACGTCACCGCTGAGGGAAACTACGCAACCAGGCAACCAACCACTACAGAAGTGCAGACAGCAAAATGGAATTTAATGCTCACATCTAAAGGAGTTAGAGCTGCAGCAGAACAAACAGTACCACAAATACGGACAACTGAAAAAAGTGATGGAATTGTTGTTGTGACCACTGTTGCAGCAGCTACCAATAGCTCCAAGGGTCCTGCCCCCATGGAAGAGCCAATAACAAGAGGTGTAGCAAACGTTTCGACAGCGGGAACTGCAATTACATCTGAAGCACAACCTTCAACTACTACAACTAGAGGCAAAGTACAACCTTCCCCTGCAGTAACTACAGCTACAGCTGAAGTACAACCTTCCCCTGCAGTAATCAAGGCTACAACTAAAGTACAACCTTCCCCTGCAATAACTACAGCTACAGCTGAAGTACAACCTTCCCCTGCAGTAACTACAGCTACAACTGAAGCACAGTCTCCCCACTACACAACAGACACGATAAACCATACATCGAGTCAGCCCCACCACTCATCGGCCTCCGTTTTTACTGAAAACCTCACTCCTACAACCATTGCAACAACAGATGCTGTTTCTTCACAACAACCTACATCCATTACTGGAGTTGCATCAGAGATACCTTCCACCACCTCTTTGAAAAAGCCCACTCAGAATGTTTCACACTCCATTCAGAACTTCAGTAGCCCCACACCTTCAAGTCCCACCTCTGAGGAAGCCACCATTAAGCTCTCATCCACATCCCAGTCAGCTCCTAAATCAAGTACCCTCAAATCCACGTCTGAGACAGCAAGACCAACTTTAGTGACAACGGATTCCCCCAGCTCCACCACCTTTAACTCTACCAGTGCTGTAGGAATCCTTAATCCAAAAGAACCAAAGAGGGGAGCGACCTCGACAACTAAACCAGCTCCAGCAGCTACTCCCTGTGAAACATCCAAGAAATCCCCAAGCAGCGAGTTTCAGCCCTGCTCCACTCGAGGGATGGCGAAGCAATGCCTCATCGTCATTGCCATCTTGGCTGTGCTGGCCACCATCTTCATGGTTTCTACTATTATCCTCTGTGTCAAGCTGTCAGCAAGGAAGCCCAAGGTAAAGAAACAGCAGGCGACTGAGATGATGTGCATCTCTGCTCTGCTTCCCGAGAGGACTCCCACCTATACAAGACATCGCAACCCGGTCTCTAATGGAGTCCTGGTGCTTCCTGGCTTTGCAGACAGCGATGAAGAAGGTGGAGATGACGTGACTCTTAGCAGCTTCCTACCAGACAACGACCACTATCTTTAAATGAATTTAAAACCAACATCTACTCATAATTCTTAACTAGTCTGACTCTGAAACTGCTGGTGGTTTAGGTTCAATGAACACCCTCACTGTAGAGGAACAGACACAAAAGCCACAAGTACACCTCGTTTCATGTTCAAGAAACAAAAACTGTCTGGCATTTGATGAGGAGGATGTGGACTTTGGGCGAACATCAGTAAGTTTTGCATAACTTTCCCCCAGTGGAGACGATCAAAGCTGATTTCTTTTTCCTCTTGAACATTCGGACTGGAGCCCTCATGGTTTTCATTTTTCAACAAGAGAAAGAAAGGCTCGCTTTGTGTGAGAATCCCTGCTGCTGTTCATCCTTAGAGACTGACGGCTAAACAGTGTAAAGCCTGGACTTGATAGACTTGTTAAAAAATGTTAAAAAAGCATTATTTTCTAATGCATGTACATTAATGCTGCATCTTTTCTTAGCTTTTCTTGAGCTTCTGTTTCTTTAACAAACGTCTCCCACAAGTCCATTTTGATTGGTCGGAAATTACAGAATGCAAAACAAGTGTTTATGATTTCATGTGCTAAAATAGACAATAAACAGTCAGTGTGTAAATGTGTTAAATGATATTTAATGCCAGAGGCGTGTTTTATCATTTGCAGGCCTTATTCCACTGACGTCAAATGAAAACCCCTATGTGTGAACAAAGTGATCTCTATTAGTTGAGCATGTTTTGCAAGTTGCTCTGTAGCAATAATATTAAAATTCTTTTAAATTAAAAAAAACAAACAAGTAAACTACCAAATTTCTGCTTCCTTATTCCCATCGATTTCATTGAAATCTTGCTACTACTTGGTAAATTTCCTGAAAATTATTGTTTTTATAGCTTCAAAATTGACTTAGGTAATGACTCACTGCATGTGCCTGAATAAATACTCTCCTGATTCAGTTCCTTTTTTAATATAATGCTTGAAAGCAGACTTCTCTGCTACACTGGACTGGATATTATCACTTCCCTTCCTGTAAAATGAAAACAGTTCCCTGTATTAGCCTCATTTTTTTAATGTTTAGCCACGTAGATTTGCAACAGAGCAGTAACTATCAACAGAGCTGAGACAAACGTAAACCTCTGGGACGCTGGACGTCATCTTGAGCTCATCTTGACCAAATAAAGCTACGGTCTTGTTTTAGAACTCGTCCATGGTCAACTCGCCAAAAGAAAGATGCATTCACTCCCATCCTGGAGCGTTAACACACACTGTGTGGATTGAATCACTCGCCTCTGGATAAATAACACCTCATTGTGTATAAAGTCTGGCCTTCTCCTTCCCCCCTTTTTCTGTTTTGTCTCCACAGGAAACATTAACCTCTTCCTGCATTAGCAGGTCACTCATACAATCTGCTCTTTGACTCCCGTTTTAAACCCCAGGTGGTTTGTTATTCGTCATGATCGTGGCATGAATATAATCTTATCACCAGGCTTTCAATCAGAGGATTGATGTGATTAAAGCGTAGAAGCTGGTTTATGAAGCTTTTAAGTTTCTAAAGTTATTATTTATCGTTGCACATTCTGTTAACCACACAGGAGAGCATACAGGAGGTCCCTGCCCCCACAGCACAATATAAACTCATACCTAACAAGAACAATCTGTGTGCAGGCCGGAGAGCCCCAGACACACTTGGGGGGAGGAGAACAGTCGGTGGAGAGGCAGAAGGAGGGATCTTTACTCCTGGTTAATGACATTTCTCTTGCACTAGTCAAACTTCCACACTGAAACCTGAAACTGCAGAGGTGGCGTGGTCCCCCGAGCCGTCGCGTGCCCTCTCTGCTCTTGGTTTCCCTCACCCTCCATCACCGGAGATTTCTACAGAGGTACTTCTTCTGCACTGAACGGTGAGGAAAATTTTTTAAGAGTTTGTGTCTAAATTCGGGCATGCAGATGCAACACTTCAAGGTGGGGTGACATGACAAATGATATAAAAAAGAGATGGTGTGATTTTTGTTTCTTGTTTTCAAAGTAAATGTTAAAACTCTTGACATTTCTAAAACAGGCACAAGTAAATTATTTCCTTTGTGTCCATGTGAACACCCTTTGTGTTCATGCCTTTGCACAGAAATCTGTGGTTGTGTATTTTGTTTTCACGTTTAAAAACAAAGTCCTTTTCCAGTGGGGAGCTGAGTTTCATGTGGTGGCCAGCTTGCAGACAGATGCAGCAGAATGTGGATTAAAGTGTGGGAGCTGCTGCCAGTTAAAACAGTCTGAGCAGAGAGCCGAGTGTGGCCCAAGTCAGTGAATTCAGCTGAGTTTAAAGGGCTAGTTCACTCAAATCACAAAGAATAAATACCCTAAAAACAAATCTGATATTTTCTGTTTGGGGTTTTTGTTGTCCTGCCATCTCTTTCATAGCATAAAGGTAAGAAAAAGGTTGAAATAGTATTATTTAATTCTATACTTAAATGTAGTATTACTACAATGTTTATACATATACAGCTCATGCCTAAAGTGTATTAGCAAAGATTGAGGACAGAGGATATAATCATAAAACCTCTACTGTATAACATGTTCATAAAATAGCTACTATTTACATCTAGAAACTGATTAGTGTGCATGTAAAGGGGTTAGAAATTATGTACATTTTTTAATGAAAAGAAAAAATATTTTCAGCAAAAAAAAGGCCAGATTTTTATGAATAAAGAGAAAAAATTGAAACACTTAACCTAATAAAAGATGGACAAAGCAGCTCCATCAACTTCTATTCTTCACAAGTTGAACCAAAATGTCAGAACATATACAAATGAGAACAATCTATTTATTTACATGGAGTGGGCGGGGCTTAAAACGTGCACTTCAGCCAGCCTCTAGAGGGCAGTATTTTCTATTCAGCTTCTGGTTGGAGGCTGAAACAAAAATGTTAATGATTATCTTTAAAATCAAAGGATTAAGGTAAGAATCTACAAGGCCTGGAAAAAACTTGAACGTTATATATTCCTGAATTAAAAATAAAAGGAGGATTAAAACTAATATGATTAATTGGTAGCCGCCGGCTTAAAAAGAGAATTCACAAGTACAGCCACGATGAAAAGGTTTGAAACGCACACACATCATTGTCATAAAATTTGCTGCCTCTGCATTTTTCTGTCTTTATGTGACAAATAATTTTTCTGTTTCCTCAAAACTTTTGTCTACAGATGTTGAAATTATGTAATTGGGCCAAATGCTTTTTGTAAAATCTGTATTTGCAAATGAATCAAAAAGGATGTTTTGTAATGCAAAATGAGAAAATTATTTATAACTGCTTTAAAATGAAGATTTGGAGAAACTGAAGAGCTTTGTTTATTTGTTGTTTTACTGACAGATCAATTACCAATTAAATATTTATAATTACCTATTAAAGTACTGCAATATGTCCAAGATTGTTGCTTTTTATATTCTGTTTTCATCACCGGGTCCACAGAGCAACAGCTGATGTTTCTCCTCTCAAACTTGATCACCTGTCTATAAACCCTTCAGTCCTTCCAGAGCAGAAATGTTTCCATTACAGCTTCTGATTTACATTTCTCAAAAAAACAGATGCTGTTTGACTCAAATGTAAACACGTAGCATCAACTGTTTCCGCCATATGGAATTAAAGAGCATATATTAAGTTCTTTTTTTTTTATTATTCTGATAAAACTCTGTCCAAAAATACTATTTGAAATGTTTATTGAGGGTATTTTGTTTTACAATACATTTTTTTAAACCATTTTTCTAGTCCAAAGTGCCCCTTTTTGCAAAGCTTCTAAAAACGCTTTTTTTTTTCATATGTGGACCTGTGACGTCAGCTAAGGGAGCTCCTAGCTAGGTGGCGCTGCTTACAGTGTTGTCAGATGTAGATAAATAAAGTATTTGTAGGATAATTTAACACTCTGTACGATCAATAATCCCATAAATCTGATCATTTGAGCCCTTTGTTGTGTGGAGTTTGTGTAACAGATGCTTGTTTTAATCATTGTGTAGATTTTTTAAAGCTAAACTACTTTAACATCTCAGACTGGCACCGCTCTAGTCTGCCAGCTGCCTGCTCGCTGTCGGCGATGAGTTGTTAGTTTTAGGTTAGAGCGCTCTTTAATCGAGTCGGTGTGTATTCATTTTAATAAAAAATGCTAAATTATATTTATTATGTTTGTGAATGCCAATCGCCAGTCTGTCAGGACACTGAGTCAACAACGGGACGGCTTCCTTACCGGTACGGTGACTTCTGTTTGGAGACGAAAAACCCCGGTGGTCCTGGTCTAGTCCAGGACTGGATGTGATGGAGTCCCACTTACCGACGAAAAACATTCAGTGTGACTCTAAACAGGCGCCGTTACTTCGATCCATTCACCGGAACCGCTGTTAGCACACAGCAGCTAACAGGAGCTAACGGGGAGACTTGAGTCTCGTTTCCATGCCAGGTTTGGTACGGTTCGTGGTGGGTCGTAATCCGGTACCGGTCCGCGATTTCATGAGAGCATTTCCTTCAGGTGTCTGACCCTCACCTGGCTGGCGGGGTACAGTAAATCCATGCCGCGATGCTCTCCAGAGGAGCTTCCCGTTTCCAGCGGGGCTACCAAGAGGGTCTTCACGGCGGGGGTTCCAGCCTGACCCGACACTGTTTCGGTCAGCCTCGAACCGTTTAGCTGCATCCTGTGAAACTTTTTATAAACTCTTTCATTTCTTAACAATCCACCTGAACGCAGCTCAATGTTTGGAGCTCTGATGATCAAAACCTGGTGCTAAACGCTGGTATTTTATCCAGACCCGAGTGAGGAGGTGGGTCACGGTCTACAGCTGGTCCGACAGGGTACAGCCTTACAGGACTGATTGTTTTTATCTTTTTTTTTTTTAATCTTAATAACTGCTCACTATAGTAATAAAGTAATAAAATAACGGCACTCTGGGGGTTTGTTTTGCTCGTCACAAGTAGTGATAAGTGGATCAGTTTTCTATATAGAGAACGAACGGTCTCCCTGAACTGTCGTCACTTCCGGTTTGGTGAAAAAATTGACAATTCTCACAAAAACGAATCCAAGAGCCTAAATAAGCTGAATTTGTGTAAATTTTTATTCAGAAAAAGTTTCTATTATATTTCTCTAAACATTTGTTTAAGGGAGTGTCTAACTTAAAATATGCTCTTTAACATTTAGTGGTTTTTTTGTTTTTGCAGAACCCGAGAGGAAACGATGCATCCAGGAGCCCTTCATCACATCGGTCTGTGTGTGATGTTTTGCATCAGCAGAAGCCTGGCCACACCTCTACCTTTTATTTCTCTGGAGGGAAGTACAGAGGAAGACGAGCTCAGTGACATAACTTTCTCTGCGTCCACCAGATTCCTTCCCACCGAGTACCAAACCACACCAGTTAACCCAACACAAGAAGAAAGAGACTTCCCAAAGCAGCTTGTGAACTTCCTGGAGGAGAACATGCTCCTCATCCTTGTTGCAAACTCCCTCATCTTTCTTTCCTTTCTTATTATCTGTGGAGCAGTGCTCATGAGCCGTAAGCGCAATGTTAATTCCTACTACCCTTCTTCATTCCCCTCAAAACTCTATGTGGACCACAGGGACAAAACTGGAGGTGCTACACCCTTTAACGAAGTGCAAGAAAAAGCTGCTCCTGAGCAGGAAAGCGAGCGAGTGGACTCTCACAAGCAGCTCCAGGCTGAAATCATGAGAGCTGCCAGCAGCCTGCGCACGCCAACTAAAAGTGTTCAAGCTGCAGAGAGAGGTGATCCCTGTCAGAAAGCAGCAGACCAGACTCCTGAGGACAGCTCTAAACCAGGTCACAGCATCCTGGATCAACAGCTGCCACGTCTCCCCGAGCAGCAGCAGCAGCTTCCTGAAACAACAGGAAGTTCAGAGCAGGAGCCTCCAGAGGAGCCTTATAAGGAGGAGGATGAGTCAAAAGAGCCTTCGACTGGCCGGAGTCTCCGACCGTCCTCTCTGCATATTCACAATGACACTGCTACGCTTCAGCTGCTTGCAGGAGAGAAAACCGCCTTCTGAACTCTGAAAACTGCAGATTTAATAAAGCAAATGCAGAATAATTCCAGTTTTTGATTTGATCTTAAGCAAACAGGACATCAATCTTTGAGCTGAAACTCTAAATCTGGAACTTTCATAAACATTTTTTATTTGTTAAAATTTGTTTTGATGGCCTTTGAATTCATGGAGGATCTCTGATATGATTTATATGGATGGTCAACCATTTTCTTTGATTTCCATACTTGAAAATCAAAGTACTTTTACATCTGAGCAAAATATTTAACACTAACTATATTGTAAGCATACATACAACATAGAGGTACATATGTGTGCGCAATATTTTATGACTGTTTTATCCTGTAATAATTTACACAATTATTAAGGCGAGTAAAATATATTTTTTCAAGGTGTTTCAGAAATAAATTGCATTGAAATAATAATGATTTACAATATTTTTATTGGAGGCTTTTAATGAAGCTTTTGTAAATATCATAAAATACATTTACAACTATTGGACCACTTGTTTATGTTGTTGTTGTTTCTTTCAAACCTCTTAACTCCATATCAGTCAGTGCTTTTGTGGTGCAAAAAGGACAAAACCTCCAGCAAATATCAAAACCTGCATCAAACTCCTTAAGATTAACAATGTTCCAAAATAAAATCCCAAAATAAAACATGATTTCACAAAATAAGGCTCAGCTTGGTACCAACAACTGAAACAGTGTGTAAATTGTGCGTTTATGTGACAGGCTAACTACAGTATACAGACTTAGAAGACCACAGACTACTACATAAAGTGTGGTGTACTACTGTTACATAGGGTTTACCACAGTGTACAAGTCATAATTGCTGCTGGAAGGTGAAACTGATGCTGGACGATGTCTGTTCTCTAACAGGAAGCAGACGGCGCCCTGCTCAAAGTGAGAGCACGGGGTTTAATTGCTGGCCCTGACTGCCTCCTGCTGGTTGTTGTGTTGCTTCAGGCGATAATCTGCAAGGGCCGCCTTGATGGCATCCTCTGCAAGCACTGAGGCAGCAACAAACAGAAGTTAATTATACGTGAAGTAATTTGATCACGAATGATGCCATTAGTCAAGTTAGTTTAAGTCTTACTTGAGCAATGAAGTTTAACAGGTGGAAGGCTGAGCTCCTTGGCAATGTCCGTGTTCTTTATCTTCAAAGCTTCATCCACCTGAAAAGAAAAGGCACATGGCTTCATGAAATAAGACAATGAGTAGAATAAAAATAAGAATAGCACATTAGGTGTCATGCATGTACAATGTTCACTCACAGTCTTGCCTTTCACCCACTCAGTGGCCAGAGAGCTGGACGCGATGGCAGAGCCGCAGCCAAACGTTTTGAATTTGGCATCCACAATCTTCCCCTGGTCATCAACCTCGATCTGTCCAAAGTTTGGACTTTTATTTTGTTTTTTAAAATGGCAATAACTCCAACATGTAATTACACTGCATTCTTCAAAACTACATTTTACTTTCATTTTATAAAGCAGGTCAAAATAGCAGCTGCTTTACAGTTGAAGATTAAAATTTACCAGTGTGTTCTTATAATAAAGGAAACACATAATGTATCAGTGCTTATATATGTATAAATTGAAACTAATGACTGTTTAAAAGGCTGTAACTCAGCTATTCATAGTAACGAACGCACCTGAAGTTTCATCACGTCTCCACAGGCTGGAGCCCCCACCAAACCAGTCCCAACTTTCTTGGAGTTTTTGTCCATCGAGCCCACATTTCTTGGGTTCTCATAGTGATCCACCACCTTCAGGGAAAACAGAAAGGAAAAGCGGCATGTTTATATTCTGGATAACAGAAGTGCCCCCTAAACCCGATAACCTGTTAGGTCATTCTTAGCAACAACAACTACAATCAAGCATTTGTGATAACTGTGTATTTTACATCGCTGTGGAGGAAACGTTTTTTCACATCACTGTAAATCTGAAAGTCTCCCCATCACACCCATCACAGTTATGCAGCTACAAATTTCCTGCCTTATGCAAGAACCTCTGAATACTCCGATCTGAACTAGATGCCATTGTCCACTAAACAAATTAACTTGCCCTGCCCTCTCTCCTCTTGGCTTCTGCTTCGATTATTTAACAGAACTACTTTGCCAAATAAGTTATTCCCACCAATTTATTAAACACAGTTACAGTACTTCTTGACTGACATCATACTTACTATAATAAAGCTAAATATTGTGTTACTGTTGGTTAAGAGGAACTATAGTTCTACATAGTTAACATTGTTACAGGATATTTGATTGTTTCCAGAACTCTGAACTCCATCACAAACACTTAAAAGCCAAATAATTTGATTGAATTAAAGTATTAAATCTGTGGACAGCTGGAGGGGAGATTAATCGTGTTATTTTTGTCTTCAACTTGCTAAAAAGCTGCTGTAAAACAAGTATTGATAAATATTTAATGATACCTTCTTGAAGTCTCATGTCAGACAGCCCTCCTCCAGATAATCCTGATGTAACTTTGTACATTTGAACTAATCCTGTTTACTCCTGTTAGCCCTTTGCTATGCTATAAACAATTTGTAGTTAGTTTCTTGAACAAAGTAAACACGTTCCCCTACTTATAACACTTCTATTAACTTCTAATTGTAGCACTGGCACCCAGAACATTTTTGTAAACATTAGCCAAACAGCAGCTATATTTGACTTTTTGAACACGTTTTACACACGGTTCTATAGTACAACTTTAGCGGACTGAATATTTTACCTTCTGGTGGTAGCAGCACTGAGTGAAAAACTCTGGAGCTGAGAGCCTCCTGGTGAGTAGAGCCAGAGGACTGAGACACTTCTTCGCCACTGCACCCGCCATGTTGACCTAATGGCGCAGTTTGGCACAGGACAGTAAAGAAGACGTAACGTCAGGGGGAGGGGCAGAGTTGCCAGATCTGGTGAGAAACAAGTAATCGGGTGTACAAAAACAAACCTAAAAAAATAAAGTGAGCCTTCCCACACGCCCCTAAATAAAATAAAATAAAATAAAATAAAATAAAATAAAATAAAATAAAATAAAATAAAATAAAATAAAATAAAATAAAAAATTAATAGTAAACCCTCAATAAGGAGGTTTATAGATGCAGGAAAGCCAGAGTCCTCATGAGGAAGCTGCTCTCTGCTAGTTAATCAAATCTAATTTACTGAATTGAGGTTAAACTGTATGTGATAAACGTGACAGACGGGAAGAAGTCTTCACAAGAAAATAATTTTTAAACAAGCCCCTAAAAACACACACACACACAACCCGCAACTGTTAATATTTTCTAGCGAATTTAAAGAAAACAAGCCCAAAGTCGCTTAGAATTTGCGGACCTGGCAACTATGAGGAGGAGCTAAACTAATCTCCACTGCGCATGCTCAGTTTATGTAAATAGTGGAGAGGCCACAAGCATTGCAACTTTATTTATCCACATATGTAGCAAATATAAATTAATTTCTATTTAGTTAATTTTATAAAAGCCAGATAAAACAACATTTATACGAAGGCATCATAAAGAAGAAGTTTTATTAAACCCCAGTAAAATTATTTAACTGTATTTAAGTGCATGTAAATAAGGTCAAGTTTAAACCCATTCTGCTTGTCATCAACACCCTCAACAATATTTTCTTTAGTTTAGCACCAGACTGATTGTATTGTCAGTAGCAGCCCTGAAATTACAGTTGAGGTAAATGAATTCAAGTTTGTTTCACATGAATATGCAGAAAAGCTTCAAATGGTCAGTGAGAACTCTAGCCAGGCTGAGGAGGTTCGTACAAAGACAGTAAATTGATTTTCCAAAACTCATTTCAGAAAGTCAACCATTAAAAGTTGAACTGATGATTTCCTGAGTAAACAAAACAACAATTAGAATTTCATTTAAAAATTTTAAATTCTAAATTTTAAATGGTCTTTTTAGGAGATGCTTGAGAGACAGGTCAGGGTTCAGATGATGGTGTGAATATTTGTGCTGATGAAAATATACTGTAATCAAAAGTTAACTGACCAAATATCAAGAAATTTGTACAGAACCAAAGTCTTTACCAACACTGTGGTTTCACTCATGGCACTTTCTTTTTCTCCAAAAAATGAAAGCAGTTGCTTTTTTGTTTCTTTATGTTATTTTGTTTTGGTGCTTTGCATTTTGAAATCATAGTGACTGTTTTTTTTTCTTCTTCAATTTTGTGACCAAATCTCGTGTAGTTCACAGTTCTAGATATAACAAAACAGGAAAGAGAAGTGAGAAGTTACATTCAGCATCAGAAATCTCAGGAAGGGAGTAGTTTTTTCACAGCGAGCCACAACGTAAGTATTCTAATACATTTATCTTACAAGAAATATTGAAATATAGCTGTCTAATGTGTAGCTGATTAATAATAATATTTATTTTGTTTTATATTTTAGGCAATGGCACTGGATTACATTGATTATGATGATTACACTGGCACCAATGAAAGTGAGAACACGAGCATCGGAGAACTTATAACTTTTAGCAGTTCCCAGTCCTCCCTGAGTCTTGTTCTCATGGTTGTCAATATCATCACCTCTGTTGTTGGTCTTGGAGGAAACTCAGTAGTGATTTGGATCTGTGGATGGAAAATGAAAAAAACAGTCCTCACCACCTGGTACATCAGTCTGGCTATTTCAAACGTGCTATTCTGTGTCTTTTTGCCCCTTGACATATTCTACATGATGACCTCACACTGGCCCTTTGGACAAGTTTTGTGCAAGCTCAGCTCTTCCGTTCTGTTTCTCAACATGCACAGCAGTGTGTTTGTGTTGGTGTTAATCAGCGCTGACCGTTGCATCCTGATCTCATTCCCTGTGTGGGCACAAAACCACCGGACAGTGAGGAAAGCTTATGGAGTTGTTACTCTCATGTGGCTCCTCTCTGCGCTCCTGACACTGCCCTCGCTCTTCTTCAGAAAAACCACAGTCCATAGCTCAGTCACCGAATGCCACACGGATTATGGGAACCATTCCAGACACAAGGTAGTGGCGTTGAGTCGATTTGTCTGTGGATTCCTAATTCCTTGCCTGATGATTGTGTTCTGCTGCATGGTGCTTGGTGTGAAGCTGAGAAGTTCAACCATCAGATCAAAAAAGCCTTACAAAATCATGGGGGCACTCATCCTGTCCTTTTTCTTCTGCTGGGTGCCTTATCATACCTTTGTTCTCTTGGAGCTGGATTTAAACAGCCAGAGCCTGAACATATTTAAAACTGGGCTGAAGGTGGGGGTGGCCCTGGCTGCATCAAACAGCTTCATATCCCCCATTCTCTATGTGTTCATCGGCAACGACTTCAAGAAGACTCTAATGCGCTCTTTGACTTCAAGGTTTGAGGAAGCAATGGCAGAAGATTTACGTACAGGTGGTTACAATCAGTCAATGTCCAGATCGATGGAAATCATTAAAAATTAGGTTGACACACTTTTCATTAATAACAAGTTTACTGTATATTAAAATGATTGATACTGGTGAGAATGAGGCTAACTGTTTATCTCATCAAATCAATGATAACTTATTAGACTATTAGGAATACCAACTATAAATTGACCACATCATTTTTAAATTGTATATTTTAATTAAAAGAGAGAATTGTTGTATTTAGGCTTTTAGGGTGTGAGTGACTTTCTTTTATGCTTACATATCTAAACAGAATATATTTTTAAACATTTTTTTCCTGAATTAATAAATATGTTGCTGGCAAAAGCTGTGTGTCTTCAGTTTACAAATCAGCTGTCATAAAGCTATACCAAGACAAACTGTGTGAGTGCTGTTGGTTTAATGGTGTGTGATGGATCTGCAGAAATTGATTTTTAAACAAGTGTCAAATAATAATAAATAAATGCAAAATGTAAATTGTGTTAATCACATAAGGATTTGATTTTCAGAGCTTTAGGATTAATACAAAATTAAAGTGAGTCAAAAAAAACTGCTTAAATAAAGTTTAAAGATAGTAATGTTGGGTTTTAGCATCGAACATTTGCTGGCATGTTAAATTTAGCAAGAATATAAAAAAAAACTTAATATAATGTACTTAAATTTAAAAAAAGAATCAGAATCAAAAAGAAAAAAATAAAATAAACTAAATGTTAAGTACAATACAATATACTTTATATGAAAGCCAGTCTTGTGAAAATTGGTAGGATTTTGAAAGCGTTTATATTTTAAAAAACCAAAACTTTAAGAAATCCATATCAGGACCTCTCGTTTATCACGCCCCTTTAAGAAATAGCCACGCCTTTTAAAGGAACTAGAAACAGTCCCGGAAGTGATGCAACCAGCTGTAACTGTAAGGCTATTTTCTCGCTAAGTTATAGTTTACGTTGATTTTAATCAAACTATGTTGCTTAATTTATGCCGAATTGGTACTTTATCCATAGTGGTAATTGCCAGTTGTTTCATTTTACGCGTCAGCTCTTAAAGCCGACCGACGTAACACCGTCCTCCTAGCTTAATTGCTAACAGTAGCTGCCTTTTCAGATGGTTCAAAGTTAGCAGCCGGTGGATTTGTTTTATTTTTATTCTCGTTTCTATTGTAGACCCGTTCTGCCAGCTGGACTTCCCTATGTGTGTTTTTGGATGTTAACGGAGCCACCACAACCGTATTAATTAAAATAGTGGACTGTGTTGGTAAATAAATGGCCGCCGCTGCCCCCTCTCCGCCTGTCTCTGGCTCAACCGCTGCGGCCTCTGAAAGCTCGAATCTCGGTGGATCCAGCTCGACTGCGGCAGACGGTGGCAGCCAGGACAGCACCTTCGAATGCAACATATGTCTGGACACAGCCAAGGACGCCGTGATCAGTTTGTGTGGTCATCTTTTCTGGTAAGATTGAAGTCTGTGACTCATGTTTACATTGTAATATCAGAAACCACCTCACTACTGGGGCGACCGTGGGTCAGGGGAAGAGAGGTTGTCCACTAATCAGGGTTTAATCCCAGGACCCAGTTATGTGTTGAAGCATCCATGGGCAAGATCCTGAACTCTCAACTGTCGCTGGGACACCTTTTGCCCTCTGCTCTTCGAGGATGGGTCAAATGAAGATGACAAACTCCACTATGTCGTAATGTGGTGTATGTGGCCACAGATCTCTCCCCCTTCCTATTATGTAATATTTAACCGCTTATTGCTAAACATAAACTGAATTAAGGTAATCTTTTGGGGGTGGGGGGGGGATGCTTGTTTTAAAATACAAACAAATCAGTCTATAGAGCTATTTTATGCTCTTGCATCAAGAGTAAAACATTTACACACATCAATGTTTGATAGCACTCTGTAGTAAAATATTAAAATATTTCACAAGAATGCAAATAGAAAATGTTTGTATTCTTAATTTTAGATAAATACAAAATTATTCACAAAGATTCACCAGCATATGTTATGTCAATAAACTATCAGTGTAAAAGCTTATTTGACAGTATTTAAGTGAATGTGTGTCCAGTCACAACTAATGTTCTTAATATTTCAACAGAGTGGCAGTTTCCAAATTACAAGTTGATTAATTAACTACTGTTAACTTTACTCTATTTATTTAATTATTTAGTTTGTTTCAAAGCAACATGCTTAAAAACATTTGGTATGTCCAAAATGATCTTTTATTGTAAATTAATAAGCAGCAGAAGTTCTCAGATAATGCTACTATTCTTCCTCTTTCCTAAATACAATCCAATGTTGCCATATTACTATGAAGATATTCAAGTATGAACCAAACATTTCTGTTTTTGTGTTTTGACAATATATTTTGTATTTTTGTACTTGCTGACTTTATACTACTTTTTATTATTTTATAAATTCTCATTCATTGCTGTTTATTTGTGTTGTTTGTTTTGTATAAACACACTTTTGCTATATTTTTTGAGTGGTTTTTGGACTTGTGACGTTTGATTAATCCTATTCTTTCTTGCACTTTTATGATCTTCTTTTGTGCCTGATGTTTAGTTGGCCATGTTTGCATCAGGTAAGATCTTTTTCTTTAATAATGATCTTTTACGAATGAGGTGAGAAGCTCATTAACATGTTTATCTTTATGCAGTGGTTGGAGACTCGACCCAACAGACAAGTGTGTCCGGTATGCAAAGCTGGCATCAGCCAGGATAAAGTTATCCCCTTGTATGGGAGGGGAAGCACGGGTCAACAGGATCCTAGGTAGGTGCTTTAGATTGTTAACACAGAAAACGCTAGCTTAAAACGTGTATTGCATCATCACAATCCACATTAACACACTCAAATGGTGTCAACTAAACTTCTGTGGTGTAAGATGTATTATTTGTACCAACCTAAATTCTTTTTATTTTAATCTGTGAAGTTTAGCTTTTATAAACAGTGCAGCTGTGATTTGTTTCACATCTGTTTTAAAGAGAAAGAACACCCCCTCGACCACAAGGACAGAGACCTGAGCCAGAAAATCGTGGTGTAAGTACATCTGTATAGAGCATCATGAGTATATGACATCATATTACGCTTCTTAGTGTCCTATCAACTGTAGAATAATATAATGATGAAAACCTGTACTTATAATGATGTAGGAGTTGCATTGTAAACCTGTTTTATTCATGACCAAAAAGAGACTTCCCTCTGGGATTCATTACCAGCTGAGATGAAGCTCCTCTCATGAGAATCACAAGTTTTCCTGCTTATTGAGTCACACTTTTCTTTACTTTATGACACACACCTTTAATATTTTAATGCCGTCCTGCAGGGTTTTCAGGGATTTGGCTTTGGAGATGGAGGTTTCCAGATGTCATTTGGAATCGGTGCCTTCCCGTTCGGTATTTTTGCCACAGCTTTTAACATCAATGATGGACGACCTCCTCCGGGTAGTTACATATTTCTCTCAAAGTTTTTCCATTTATGAAAACATGTTCAGTAACTTCTGTTAAACTATCACCCACACAGCCGCTCCTGGGACACCTCAGCATACGGATGAACAGTTCCTGTCTCGACTCTTCCTGTTTGTTGCTCTGGTGATAATGTTTTGGCTGCTGATTGCATAAAAGCATGCGAAACAGAAGTAAGAGATTTGGGGTTTTAGTCTTTTATTCTCTGAAAAAGTTTGGACGTTTAAACATAATTAAAAGTAACAAGCTATGGTTTTAAGGCCTCGTGTTTAAAGTCAAACTTTTTGCTGCTCCATATGAAATATGCATGTGAAGATCAGGGCGTTGTGGAATCTGTAACCTACACTTCTTGCTGCAAAATTAACCAGCTGGGTTCTTATTTACCATGGTGTGTTTAAACCTCTCCAATATTAATTCCTTGAGAATTATTATTTTGTCTCACTGGTGTTACCCAGGTTACACAACTGCTGTTCTGAAAGCTGTACAATGAGCTGCCAAGGCACTAATTGTGAGCTCGTTAGCCGAGTACAACTTCAGTACTTTTCCATTCATTTAACTTTTGAGACCACAAATAGAAGACTTGTACAGGATTAATTTTTGGACAAAATTTTGAGAAGTCATCCACATCACACCCATGTTTTGACCAGTCACAGCAAAGTAAACCAAATGTCTCAGCTGAGATTAAAAAGATCATTTTACAATAGAAGCAGATAAGAAGCTTCATTTCAGTGTTCATCTCCAAACTGTATCTTTTGTTTTTGTTGAGGTTTCTGTATTTCACTGTAATTAAATGTAAAATATTGTAGATTAAAATCAAGAACTGTTTAGAAACATAACTTTTCTAAATGTTAATTTCCTCTACTGACAATAAAGCTTTATAAATGATTACCGTCTGAATTTTATTTGTGCAAATTTATTGAGAATTTACTGCTGTAAGGTTTTAGGTTTCTAATAAATCCACAAGTCAAAACTAAATGTTACATCTAAAGTTTCAGCCTCAACCAGTGTGTGCAGTATAAGAAAACCAGTGATCATTTAGTGGAAGAGGATTTGTGGGAACAACATAAACTAGAAAAATCTTTAATGTGTTCATGACGCAGTCCTTTTTTCTTGAAGTTCTGCATGTGAAACGTTGAATTCTGCCTCATACATAATCTGCTGGATCTTCATTTTTGTCTCGCACCTCTTCTGGGGAGCGAGTCGCTTCAGAGCAGGAACGAAGCTCAGCAGGAACAGTTCATCCTCATCCCGCGGCCTGGAAGAAAACGAGGCGGCGTTGTCTTTCACCAGCCATTTTGTAGCAGAGTTTGTACTCTGAGGAGAAGATGGCGATGGTGGCTCTGACACAATCTTCCGTTTCTGTCCAGTGTTGCTGGTGGGGATTGTCTGTGGGCCTGGTGGCGTCTTGGCCACAGCGGCCAGCTGGACCTCCTGTGTTTCCTGGGACAGAGCAGGAAGCTGTGTTATGAACGCCCCCTGAGTTTTAGCATCAGGCAAACTCATTGTTACCTTTGTGATATTCTGAGGTGTCTTGACTGACTCGGATAGAGTGCTTTCCTCGTCTGCATTTGCAGGTATGTTGTCAGGATTGTCGTGGTCTTCAGTGTTGCCACAAATGTCTGTCACACCAACTCTTGATCCAGTGAAAGGGGCAATGAAGTTCATGAGCTGTCTGTATTTCCATTTACTTTGCACAAAATCACCCTCCTTCTTGCTTTTGATCTCTATTCGGACTTCCTTCAGGTATCGGTCTCTCAGGTTTTTCCATCTTCTTTTGCACACCTCAGCTTCAAAAGGGAAGACAAAGTGTAAGCATAATTTAACACAAAAATATTTAAAAACTGGTAAAACAGGATAAATTATTCCCTTTCGGCGATGGAGAAATGTTTGCAGTTTGCTGCAAACTAAATGAGAATATGGCATAAGTTCAACCAGTATGTGGTAAAAATAACTGAACAAACATGGCTTTTAGTTTTGTAAAAATGCACCAACTCTGGTTTTGAGTGCAAATGTCCAATTCTTGTTCAGCTCTGACCTGCTGATTGTGATTTATCTTAAAGAAATGTAAATAACTGGATCATTTTTTTTTTATCGGATTAACTTACAAATTATGATGTTGGAAGATCTGTTTCTGCTAGTAAATTAGCAACAGTGAGTTCACAGATCCTGCGATGGACTGGCGACCCGTCCAGGGTGTCCCCCGCCTCTCGCCCCTTGACCGCTGGAGATAGGCACCAGCTCCCCCCGCGACCCTCTGTGGAGGACCAAGCGGCTACAGAAAATGGATGGATGGATGGAGTTCACAGATCAGAAAAAAACGTCAGATTTTTCATTGCAGCTTGGCAATAAAGCAGGGGTGTCCAAACTTTTCAACACGAGGGCCAAAATCACCAAGTGTAAAGTCCTCAAGTTAGAATATTTCTTAAAAAAAAAAAAAAAGCAAAAGATGATTTTATTTGTTCTGCTCACAAATTGAATATAAATGCAACATTTTAATGAACAGAATTTTTGTCAGAATGACATACAGGGATCTCATATGTTTGACTCAATAATAAAACGCATCAAATTCACTGGATCCGATTGGTCGACTGTTTTTAGGTTTCTGAAACTAAAATCCCCTCCATTCTAAGCAACAAGACCATGATGGGTCCTTCTTCAGAGGTCTGCTTTTTATTAAAAAGTCTGTGGGGGTTTGTGGTTCTTTTTACCAGGAAATTAACCCAAAATCTCTTAAATTTTCTCAATCAAATTAACTTTAAAAATGTTGCATTTATACCAGTAATATTAATTTATCTGTATTTTTTATTTGCTTGTTGGGCCCCATCTTAATAAAATCTAAGCATAAAAATGTCAGAAAGCATCTCTCTGCATCAAAATCCTGCAGGAAGACTAAATTATAACATTCTAAAAATGCAGCTGAGGACCACACAAAATCACTGAGGGCCGCATGTGACCCCCAGGCTACACTTGGACATGCCTGCATCCAAGACCAAAACACTAGACAATTTCTGAATTTCAGATTGGCCAATCACAGATAACCTGTTAACAAATGAGTTTTTGGTTCATCTTTACTATGTTGTCAAATTGAATAATACAATTAAAAGCTGCCAGATCGATCAAAACATCAACAAAGTGATTTACACATTTGCACATTTAAAGAAAAGTTGATTATTCAAAGAACAAATACCTTAATTATTTCCTAATTTTGTGCATTTATTAAAGCAATTCTTATGTTGTTTGATTGCCCTACAGCCAACCTTCACTCTTTGCAGTGCAATAAAGAATTTAGGAGTTATGATGATATTCTTGAGATATTTAGAATTTTTGGGGTATATATTAAACTTTCAACAACAACAAAAAATGCCTCAAACTTTAATAATCTATAAGTTATAATAGGTTTTGTGTTTTTTCGGGTAAAAATTGAATGATCATTGCATGGAAAGTTGTAGCTGAAGTTTAGATTCTCTGTTCTGCACTCTCAGCCATATGAAAATAATAGTTTCATCTAAATAAAAACTAAAATACATTTAGATTTTAACTGATAAATCTGTGTAATGCTGGATAATTCCATCGCTAAGTGAGTTGTGTTGCATCTGCTGTGCTGAGTATGAGTTGACTTTCTTTGGCCATGAGTTCATGCACTTGGTTCTATTTGGGGGCCTCCGTCCTCTCGCGCTACCGTGTTTTAATCCACAAACCGGGAAAGCGTGGCCGCCAGTCTGCTTTGTTTTTAGGGCCAGGGTCTGAAAGAGCGATTCAAAAAATCGCAGGTCGGTAAAGCTTGCGAAGCAGTCCCCCTCAGTACGGTTTCCTGCCTAGTGTGCACCGTGACGCGGCTAATGCCGCGGCTAGCTCCGCAGCTAGCTTCGCGGCTACCTTCGCGGCAGCGTCGGACGGTACGACTCGGCCTGCGGCATTCGAGGCACCGGTTGCTACCGCTAGCACGGCGCGCGCGGCCGCATTCACGCTGCTGTGATGCAGAAACGCAGACAAAGAACTAAAGAAACTGCTAACTACCAAGTTCAGATATTTTTTAAAAGTACGTATTATTTACATAAACTACTCATGCATAAATAGTCCCCCAAGCCAACAGCAACTAAGCAAATAACAGGCTGTAAAGTTGTGATAAACAAATACTCACATTGGAGACCCAGTGACAGACTGATGTTTCTCCAAGCATTTGCCCGACTTTCCGTGCAACGGTAATTCGGCAAAGTGACATTATACAGCTCGGGGTAATTAAAAACAGCCAAAATTAACTTATCGTCCATTTTGTCCCCGTGTTTTGTGTTTCTGTGGGTTGCGCGGACGCGGAAGCGGCAGTCTCTCCCGCCTTTAACGCCCAGCTGCTACAGTTATCGCGAGCGAACTGCGTGCCGCTTGCGCGTCGCTCTGGCGCTCAGGTGTGGACGTTTACAGCGTTTGGACACAAGAGGGCGCACTAATCAATATTCTCACCTCTGTCGCTCTCTACTGTCACTCACCCTCTAATGCTATATTAAAGTTTTTTATGTTATTAAACATTTTTTGACCACTTTCATAATATTGATCTTATTTAAAGAATAAATATTTTATACAGTTTGACAATTAAAAGAAGTGGATTACACTTTCACATCCAATGGGAGCATATGGAGGATATGTACATAGTCTCATTCTGATTTCTTTCAAGTTTATTTAAATTGTTTGCTAACACAACTCCTGTGGTTCCCTGCACACATGAGGAGATCCTCTGCATTGCCTGGTTTCACAGCTCCTAATCTGACTCCCTAGGAGGAGACTGGACCAGCTCCAGCTGCAGAGACATAGAGCATTTTCACGCATGAATAGTTTGATGCCATTAGCAGGTCTGTGCTCAGCTATCAGCATTCAGTGAGTGGGTGTACTTCTAACCTTGTGCCTCCTGTCTGAATTGCTAAGATCTGATTTGTGTTAGATATGATTTCCATTGTCATCCTCCCACTATACCTTTATGTTTGGACGCTGGACTCCCACAACCTAAAATGCCAGTGCTGTTTTCTGTTCCAGTCCAGCCCTGCTGAGCTGTATGACTTTCATGTTGTACCAAATATTCCTCACAACAACAACAACAACACAAACCTTTATAATTCTAATCCCCAGTAATGAAATTTGAACTGTTCGAACCGACATGAATGTGGGACAATTCCTTCTATTGAGAACCACAATACCTGCAGATAACGATCTCACATGCTGCTCAAACTATACATCAACAATCTGGACGCTATTAAACCCAAGTGAAAAGGATGGGATGGTGTTTATTGTTATCTGTTTCCAAAAGCCCTTATAACGGGGGCTTAAGACAGATTGTGGAAATCCCTTAATTCCCTGAAAAAAAGGTGTATTGCCTTGTATGAAATCACGGGCTTTGCTGGAAGGGAGATGAATTTAACCTGTAATAGCTTTACCTCAGCGGTGCGCATTGTCAGAAGTCTAACTGAAAAGACTGCGGCACACAGATAAGACACAAGATGCATGATTGTGAATACAAACCATGTGGATGGATGCATGTAATGTTTGAATTATATCGATTTAAATCAGCGTAATCACATTTAACTGACTCAGACAAAACACGGCCTTCGTGTGTCATCATCATGCCCTGTTAATGTCACTCTGCTGAACAAATCTGCAACACCTGTAAATAATACCCCACGGAATTAATTTAAAGACTAATCCTTAAATTCATCCTTCGTATAAGTCTCAGTCCAACACCAGAGATGTTCATCTTCAAGTGCAGGTTTCTAATACCAAGCAATCTCCTTTTCTCTAAAACCTCAACAATAAGGATTTTAGGAGCTCTCTCCACTTTTCATTTTATGCAGTGAAATCTGATTTCTCTTGAAGAAAGGAATGAGGCAAGATTAACCGAATCTGCCGTCCTCCCTAACCTCTTCACAAAACTGCCCAGATTAGCTAGGAATTAAGTTTCAACCGTTTTATGTGTCTGGTCCACAGGGGGATTATGGTTTTAATTCATCTCTTTTTTTTCCTCCCCCTTTGGGCCTATAAGGGCTCGAGTCCCTGTTGAAGAAAGAGGAGAAGGAGAGGAGCAACTGAGGCTGAAATATCACTAAGTGTTGTGTGTCACTATCCTGTGATCATCCCTGTTTTTTGACTTCTTGGAATTTTCTTTTAAATGGACAAACTCATCAGGATGGACAGACAGAAGCTTCCTTTCACTATTGAAAACATTTTGAGCAAATATCCAAGCAGCACCGGAGAGAAATGGTCATGTGGAGCAAGTGTTGGACTGAAGGAGAAGTCTGTGCATCCTGCCTGCCTATGCTGCTGTTACTGCTCCCACTGCGCTGACATTTTCCACAATGACTTCATTCATGAAGGTAGGAGCAAACCGACCACTCTGCTTACACAAACTGATCGCATCTTTAGTATTCTGCTCCAAAACCTTAACTCTCCTCCCAGCAGTGTGTCAGTATGGATGGAGTCCAGCGATGCTCTCGGAGCCCTGCAGGCTGGGGGACGCTGACAGGGAGGAGCAGCCGACCGCTCAGGTGCAGAGGAGAACCAGGCGCCACCGCACCATATTCACAGAGGAACAGCTGGATGCTCTGGAGGAGCTGTTTCTGCAAAACCAGTATCCAGATGTGAACACAAGAGAGAAACTTGCTCAGCGCACTCACTTAAGAGAGGAAAGAGTAGAAGTAAGACAGCTGTTGTATTGCATTGATGTAAAACATCAAACATTTTAAGAGAAGACTCAATAATTCTGCTCCTTTTCTCTGACGCAGGTTTGGTTTAAAAACCGAAGAGCAAAGTGGAGACGTCAGAAAAGACTTTCATTTGTTGTGGGAAACACAGACAATTAGATTTCATTTGATAAATGTCCCTGCATTGAAAAGGACTTGAAATTATTTTTCTCTTGCAAAATTTCATAGGCAGACAAACAATGTATAACAAATAACCAAGCTTATATACTGTTAACAAACATGTATTTTTCTGTATTTTATCAAGTGACAGTTTATATTTGTCCTAATTTTAGTCTTTCTGATTGAGTACACGTGTTTACTGACATTACAAATGGTGAATGGTGGTGTTTGTTGTGTTTTGCAAAGATTGTGAATATTCTATTCAATAAAAATACTTTTTTTAAAATAATGGAGTAGGTTTCTTACAACATACCTACATAATTAAACTAATTTTAGGGTTGCACCGATACCATGTACTCATACTTGTTAAAGTTAACCAAAAATAGAAGAAAATAGAACCTGTTTTCCAATTCAATTGATATTTTTTGTGCAGTAGAAGTATCGGTATTGGCATGTACTCAGATCCAACTATCAGTATCGTATCGGTTTGTAAAAAATTGAAGCAGTTATGCTAGCAAGTACACATAGTCTAGCAAAGAAAAAAGCTTTTAACTATAGCTTTCCCTTTGTAGTTTTGAATGGTAATAAGTGTTTAATTATAAATAAACTGTGTAAAGGTATGGCAAAGAAAAAACAAGTTACATTATGATGTAAAAAACACTAAGTCCTCTCACTACGTTGACAAATATCAAACTACTAAAATGACTGTAGCTAGTCTGTGACAACTGTTTACGTTTTGCAACAGCGCCCTCTAGGGTTCGAGTCGATATTTATTGACTGCACCTCGTTCTCCCTTACTTTTGGTCATTTCAGCTGCATTTTCATTGTTTTTTTTTTTCCCTAAAGATGTAAACATATTTTTAATCCCAAATAATTAATAACACTTGTACAAAGTGTAAAAAAGACTTTTTATCAAGTTCAAAGGAGCAATTCAGAAATGCCCAAGTATGAAAATATTGTATTCAGGATAAATGTATAATAGTGCAGATGCCCTCAAACTCTTTGAATCCAAATGAAAACAAGTCACAAAATTTTATTAGTAATCTTAATACTCCACAACTCCCAAAGTGTTAAAATGTGCTTGCTTGGCTGTTCTGGCTGATAAAAATCATAATGAAATGTACTGATGATATCTCAAAGGAACAGTTTTAACCCTTCATTAACACTGTTTCTTTGTAAAAAAAAAAATTGTTTTAATTAATTAATAATAATAACAATAATAATAATAATAATAACAATAATAATAATAGTCAAATAAATATATCATACACCAGAAAATATGAACTGTTTTTAAAATAATTGGGCAAAAGTTTTTTTCATCTGAAAAATTGATGATGCTGGTGTATGGAACCTTCTTTCTGCCACATTGATGTAAAAAATTATATTTGTAAGTCATAATTATTCAAGATACTATCTCATAATTTTGAATTAATATCTCCTATTTCACAAATGAGAATTGCTGTTTTGGTGCTAAACTGAAATTATGAGATAATAAAAAAACTTTCTAAAATATTTTTGTAAGCTTTCATTTTGAAATGAAACATTAAAGGGATACTCCACCAGAAAGTGATTTTTTTTGTCTGTTGCCATATTCCTCATAGTTAGATAAGTGGGCAAAAACAATTTGCAAACAGTCCAGAAGTTTTCCTGATCCAGCAGTACTCCTTTAGCATTAGCTTAGCGTAAAACCCTGTAAGTGAATAGTAACAACTAGAGTCCTTAAAACTTACTCAGTAGTGATACTAATGATACTAATTCTGCCTATTGACCTCAATAAACATATCGACTGCAAGTGAAAATAAAAAGTAACACAAAGGAATTACAGGTCAGGTACAATTTTAGACTCTGGACTACTTTATGACAAAGAACAGCTGAAAGGCGCAAGGACATTACGCAGGCTCCGCAGCGGCCCCACGCTATATCCGTATGGATGAAGGCCTGAAGTGAAAATTGTCCATGGAAATTACATGTTCCGATTCAATTAATAGCTTTTTATAATAATTACTTTCTTCATTATGCTAGAATTTAGTCAATAATTGTGATGTTTTACTGGGCATTTATTTTGAATTCTACCATCATCTTGCCTTTATTCTTTAATTGATTTTGTGGATTTGGGTCTACTCCTGTAATCGTGTAATTGTTTTCTGTGGAAATGAAGATTTAAAAAATTATTTTCATCTGAAACTAGAGGTAGAGTTTTTTTTTCTCATTTTTTACTTTAATTTTTAGCGACAATACGGTAATTCTGACGTAAATTAACAGATAATAAAAGCTTATTTTTTAAATGTCTAATGTAATATTGGGACATATTCTTATGTAAATTATTTTACTAATTTAAAGAGGCTTCAAATTCTTTTAATGTGGGAAAACAAGAACCAGCAATGGGCTTTTATTTTGAACGCCTCTCCTCAGCTAGAAAACCGTAGCTCCACAAATTTGTGCGCACAAGAAATCTGCAAGAAGGCTGGCTCCCAATGCGTCCGATCCCAGCATCAGTTTCTCCTACGCATTCCTGAGTCACCTTACCAAGAGGTAAAGGACTACTTTTGCGCTGAATGCGCTCTGTCCTGGAGGAAAATTGTTGAGCTGCTCCATTGTTAGCTCTGCTAACAGAAATTAGGTACTTGAAGGGAATAAGCCTAGTTTTTCTTCAGTTAATACTAGAATTTGTCCAAAAAAGGGTTTTAAATAAAGGCAACTGGGCTTTTTTTGATTCTTTGAAGACGTTTTGCTGCTCATCCGAGTAGCTTTGTCAATTCTGTCTAAAGGAGAATCTTATAAACTGTGCTTATCTTCCTCTGTCTGTGACACACCTCCCTCCTGCAAAGGTGTTCTAGAGGCGTGAATTGTCTGGAAATTAAGTTCAGAGCAGACTGGTAGGTGCTGGAAAGATTAAATCTGAGTCCTCCTCCTCAGTTTAAAGTTGGTTTTTCACGTTTGACATAGATGGCTTCTTTAGAATTCTAGAATTTTTAGAATTCTAAAGATTCTAGAATCTTTAGAATTCTCTAGAATTTGGGCTTATATTCTGAAAACCTAATTAGCAGAAAACAACTTCCGGCGACGTTTCACCCAGACATTGCGTAACTACGTTTTGTGTACGGTGTGTTTGGCTAAAAGTTAGCTTCCAAATTACAAGTTTCGCGCTATTCTAATAACGTATAGCTATTCAACGCGTCGATAAAGTGTTTTAACTGTATTTTTCTAGTGTAAACAAGACCTCCGTTTTTATTCAGTAGTAGTATTTTAAAGTTTTATGCTCGTTTGTAGTCTCAAGGCTAGTAAGCTAACACTCGGGCTCCACAATGGAGGTTAGCGGTAGCGTGAGGAAAGCGTTGTCTGGGACTCTCGTACCTTCAGCGGTCACGACAGTGGCTCTCTGTCCACCTGAGAACACCGAGAAGGAAAAGTTGAAGAGAAAAGTCCTCGATGAAGAGGAATATATTCAGGTAAGAGACGTGAAACAATGTGAGATGGGGTCCAGATTTCAGGTAAACATTGCTTATGTCGAATCAAATATTGTTCTAATCAAAATGTTGTCCACTTTTTGGAGAGGTGTCTAGGTACTTGATGGTTAAAAGATTTAGATCAGGGTTAAATCGGATATGTTTGGACAATGACTGATGAAAATTTGAGTACAGTACATATGAAGACGTTACTTTAAGTGGCTTTTAAATCAAGCGATACCAATTTATGTAATCCATCCGATTATGTTGTTTAAATCCTGTATAATTGAATAAATGCTTCCTTGTTTATCTGGCTGTTACCAAATCTTTTGTTGTAATTGAATTCTTTGACAGAGCTTGGAGAAAATCATCCAGAGGGACTTTTTTCCAGATGTCACAAAACTGCAAGCTCAGAAGGACTACCTAGAAGCAGAGGAAAGTGGGGACCTTGGGAGAATGAGAGAGATTTCCATCCGATATGGATCATCTTTGACCAAATCTACGCCACAAACATCCGCACCTTGTGAGTAGAAATATAATATTGGACTTAGTCAGACTCCATAACTTACCTAACAGTTTATTTTAGTTCTGCAGTTAAGTGTAAATAATGATTTATGGTTAATTTAATGTATTTTTGTTTGCAAGATGTGACTCCTGCCAGCTTTGAGACACCAGTGGGTCACTCAGGATCTCCCCATGCTGCTTACTGTAGTAAAAGTTCAGATGCTGGTAAGTTAAGTTTAAATAAATTCCTCATACTGTATTGTCTTTCTTAGTTAATTTAATTATGAACATTTACATATTTAACTGTAATTCATTTTTGTTTTTATTATTGATATTTTCCACAGAGAAAAAGGACGACGAAACGGAAGAGAAAACCCTTCCTAGTTTAGATCGTTTCCTTGCTAAAAATACCAGTGAGGATAACGCATCCTTTGAGCAGATAATGGATCTGGCGGAAGACAAGGAGAAACTGAAGCATGCCTGGTTATATGAAGCAGAAGCTGAATTCCAACAGGTTGGTTCTGTGTAGGTTATATTTGGAAAATTTGAAGTAAATACTTATATTTCAAGTAAATTGATCACAATATATTTCAAACTTAATGGACGTGTTGAAGCTCCAATTGTTGTTTTGGTAATTATTTCCTCAAATCGGTATTTGAATATGTATTAAAATATATCTGCATAAAAATCACAAAAAAAACAGAGAAAAAATATTTTAAAACTAAAAAACAATTAGTTAATTTGAACAGAATTTACTGAAAGTTACTTGAAGTGCATAATTATTATTAGTGGAGTGTTCCGTTAGTTCTTAATGGTATTATGCCACTCCTCCCCTCAAACCATACTGCTACTGTGAAAGGTTCCTCTAAACTAGTTTGGATAATTTACATCAAAGCCTCAGAGGTTAATGATTTTAGAAAAAATTACATGGTTGAATTATTGCCTGAAGTATTTTAGTTATTTTGAATGTCACAGGTTGCTTAATAAAAATACAATTTCTCCATTAATAACCTGATTAAGACACTAAAAAGGAAACTCTCATACATGGTAAATAACTATCTGGGGTAACACTGATTAAACTGAGCAATGTGAAGTATAAAAATAATTATTTTTAGACTTCAAATGTTTTTCCCAGGCTTCCCAGAACTTGGAACTTTGAAACTCAGAATTGCGTAATTTTTGGCATCGTGTTTTCAGTAAATATAGTTGAGGACAACATGGCTGCTGTCAGGGTTATGTTGGCTTCTTTTCTCATCAGCAGTTATGGAACTCCTTGAACAAAAGACAGCTATTAAAATGCTAATCTAAACATGTTATTTAAATTTGGGATAAATAACCAAAATTATTCAGTGTGGATTGATATAAACACGCAGACACTTAGGAGGCTGCCATTTTGACAGTTTGAAAAAACCTTGTGATTTATAATCTGATATAATTTAAGCATCTTATTTACCACCAAACAGAATGTTATTCTTTTAAAAAGCATTAATAGTAAGAAGTAGTCAGTATTGTTGTGTAAACATTGTTTTTAATGATCTTTTCCCAGCGCCACGAGGCGAACCTCGCCCTGCCTTCACCAGAGAAAGCTGCTCTTGAATGTGTCAAAGCTGGACTGGAGACATGGGAGTACAAAGCAAAGAATGCATTGATGTATTATCCAGAGGGTACGAAGATCAAGCCTCTTTTTTCCCCATTTTATATAAAAGTACAACATTCACTAAGTCAACATTATTGATAAAGTGATGTTGTTTTTCACGTTGTTTACTTTTACATGTTTTTTAGGTGTCAAAGATGATGATGCCATATTTAAGAAGCCGAGAGAAGTAATTCACAAGAACACTCGATTTGTTGGAGATCCGTTTAGCAAAGCTCTCAACAAAAGCCAGATTCAACAGGCTGCAGCCCTCAATGCTCAGGTACATTATGTAATGCAGTGTTGCATATGAGATATCAAATAATCTTCTTATACGTTTAGGAATAAATTGCCTGAGTGATGATGTTTGTTCATCTTGATTTTTATTTTTGGCAGTTTAAACAGGGTAAAGTGGGGCCTGATGGGAAAGAGCTTATACCACATGACTCCCCAAGAGTGAATGGATATGGTTTTGAAAGGACTCCTTCACCTGCACCAGGTGAGTGGGTGTTGACCTCAAATAATGCTGATCTGAGCCCCGGATTAAAGAGTTTGTCAAATTTAAGATTTGTTTGCAAACATAAATAAACCCAATATTCTGAGGGTCATGTTAGTGGCTTAAAGGCAAACCAGCCAGTCTTTTATTGCTTGCACTGTTGTTGTTTGAGATACAGCAAATTAAGCTCATTCAGACAGTTTTTATATTTGTTTCTGAAGAGAAAAAACATCTTTGTTTCCCTCAGGCGTTGCTGAGTCTCCTCTGATGACCTGGGGTGAAATTGAGAGCACCCCGTTTCGTCTGGATGGATCAGACTCTCCATATGTGGAGAGGAACCACGGCCCATCCTTCAAGGTGATACATATTCGGGAAAAGATCTGTTTATATTTATTATTAAATGTTACAGGTTGTGAAATCTTGACGATTTTTGTTGTTTATTTTGAAAGATTCCAGAACCAGGAAGACGAGAACGGTTGGGCTTGAAGATGGCTAACGAAGCTGCAGCTAAAAACCGTGCAAAGAAACAGGAAGCATTAAGGAAGGTTACAGAGAACCTTGCAAGGTAATATATCTTAATTATCTCTTTAATTGTGTTTAAAAAAAATTCTATGCACTGTTCACATTTTTTCCTGTTACTGCATTTTTTTAAATACCAAATTGAGCTGAGAACAATTTCTGTGTTGCAGTCTCACACCCAAAGGTCTGAGCCCGGCCCTCACCCCCGCCCTGCAGCGGCTCGTAAATCGGACATCCAGCAAATACACGGACAAAGCACTGAGAGCAAGTTACACCCCTTCACCCTCACACACAGTTACTCCCTGCAAGACTCCCTTCAACGGACCTGCAACTCCTTCAGGAACACCAACACCCAACAAAGCCAAGACGCCGAGCTCTCAGGACCTCACTTCACTCACGGACAATTTGCTGCAGCTTCCCAAGAGACGAAAAGCTTCAGACTTTTTCTAAGAGAAGCCATTTTTGCTTAGACTGTAGAGAAAATGACTCATTAAAATGTAAAAATTTGTAATATATTTCTTCAGAACAGGATGTCTCAAATCGGGAACCTTTTTTCTTATTTATTTGTTATATTTTATTAATTAGTTTTACTCTGAAATGTGTCTTGATCGTCTTTTTTTTTTTTCTTCCAAAAGTAAAGTTGAATAGATTTTGTTTATTGATCATCATGTATGGTTTGAGGATACCAAACCAAATGAGAACATCAGAACTAGCTTAACATTTCAGTGTTTATCTCTGGGATGAATTATAATATAACAGAATGTTTCTCGTTTTCAAAACTCCAGATTTTGAATTAGCAGTGAGGGAAATGTACATGTGGTCTTCTGTAAAGTCGCTGTCAGTCATTGTTTATTCCAGTGTCTTTGGTTACAGGTTTTACAGAAACAACTGGGTTCAGCATCAGAAAGCTGAACTTCTGTTTTTCTGAAAATGTTCACTGAAAAAAAACTGATGAGAATTTACAGTTGTGGCCCCAAATTTTGAGAATAACAAATTTTATTTGTCTTAATATTTTCAAACCTTTCATGTGTGTCAAAACGTTTGGCCTCAACTGTAATCTAATTTCTCTAAAGACACATTTATAAATATATTCCTGAAATACTTCAAAAGCCGTCAGTTTGCTTTCTGGAATGTTTAAAATAAGTTGTTTTTTTTTGGACGATCGTTGAAAGCATAAAACTTATATATTCACTCATTTCAAGCAGTCTGTGTTTTCCCTGCAATTACTTATTCATTGATTTTACACAGTAAAGTAGTTTTAAAACTGGTTTAAAGAAGTGGTCAATAAAGTCTGCATGCGTTTTAAAGCAGTAAATGGATCCAAACCATTACTTTTTAATACTTTTAACAGTGAAAACTAACTGAATTCAACATCAGTTTCACAAATAACTTTCTCACTCATTTTCATGATAAGTACCACATTGGAGAGACTTAATTGTTCTTAAGTTGCCATTATAGCCTCTTAGATTAGCAGTTTTATTTACATTTTATTGGAGTGATGTACCCGTCCTATACTGACAGGCCTTAATTAAACTAAGTCGATTGTTTTAAAGTTGATTAACTGAACTTTCACCAGGTTTGGTTTTTATATTGGCAATTTTTATTTCAGATTTAAAAGTAAATAATCAAAAATATTCTCCAAAGAAATCTCTTGAATTTGTTTGCAGCCTTGAAACAGTTGTGAGAAAAGTGTGTATTGATCCTTTGAATTATGGTTTATTTTATAAAATATGTTAAAACTTCAAAGTTTCAACTGTGGATAAAGAAAAACTTTAAACGTGGTTTTATAAATATTGAATGAAACAGAACTCTTTCACAATAAAGGCTGCAAAGGAGTGAGTGAGCATTTAAAAACATCTCAAGCTGTTCTTGGTGATAACATTTCCACCAAATCCACAAACTTTACATTAAAATTTTTTTTATGTCTTCACAGCATCTCAAATGGATTAAAATAAGGACTGTTGACTTTCCAGAACAAATGTTCAGGTTTTTCCCCCAATCATTTTATTATTTATTATTTCAGGTTCACTGAGGCATGGTGGAAGAAGGATCATGGTGCATCTTTCACACTTCAGTGGACTTTGGGTTTTCTTTTTCTGTGGTGCCTTTCTACTCCTCTAGATGTATTTTTGTTTTGTGTTTTTCACATACACAACCATGTTTTTAAAGTGCTTTCCTGATTGATCTCTATAATAAAACCATTTTCTCTGTGCGTTTTAGTTAAGGTGTGCACACAAAGATTTGAGTGCTGTAGGAATAAATTTACTCTTTTTTTATCATGTAGTGATAAATAAACCTTTACAGCATATGGAATCCCTGCAATGCCATGTTTTGGATCTCAGTAACATAAACATAGCCTAGTATACTAGACCGTCAGTTCTGCTCTGCATATATATAGTCTGGTTTACCAGGCTAACATAAACAAGGAACTAGTATTTTCCTGGGATACTTTCAGAAAATGTATAAATATAGGTTGATTCAGTGTATTAATGTCTATCATAAATGTCATTTACAATTAAAACACTTTGTATTCTTAATTAATTATGATTATTATAATTTACACTTATTTGTGTGCATTTTTGTACAACGTAATAGAGCCAGTGAGAAGGAAACAAAACAAGGGGTGTGAGATGAAAGTTGAAATGTTAAGAAGAAAGTTAAAAAACTATTACCAGAAGTAGTTGATAGTAATCTGTTTCAAGTATAGTGTCCAAGGAGGTGAAACTCATTGTGTTCCTGAACCTGACTGTGTTTTTCACTATTATTGTGACTAAGGGTTATGGGTGTGTTTTTATGGAATAAAGAATAATAAAGAAGCATTTTATTAAGTATGAGGTGCAGTTTTTAGGCTACTTCTGCAACAGTGTCCAGAACTTCCTTCAATCCTTCACAATAAAAGTCTCAAACATATACACAAACTTCAAAACATCTTAAACATTTTTGTGTTTTTATTAGATATTGGTATTGTTAAACTCAACATTTCGACTTCATTCTGGATATAACATTTTGTCTTTTTGCTTGATATTTTGCCTTTATTTTATTTTCCCTCTATTTTTAAGAACCAAGGTAAATTATAATTTAAAAGTTGTTTCTCTCGCAAACATAATACCATCCATCCATTTTCTGTAGCCGCTTATTCCTCCACAGAGGGTCGCGGGGCAGCTAGTGCCTATCTCCAGCGGTCAAGGGGCGAGAGACACCCTGGACAGGTCGCCAGTCCATCGCAGGGCCGCAAACATAATACATTTAGCTAATCCATATTTTCACACTATGGAAATCAAAATTAAGAGGCAGTATATCATATTTATGACTTAGTTTAGTAGTTTAGTTACCAGTTTGGTTTACCAGTTAACTGTTGAACCAGTTGTGATTTTCGGTCATAATATCATAGAGGTGACGAGGTCACAGAATATAAAACGCTTGACTCATTTTTAACCACTCGCTCTTCTCATGACTCCACCCAGCCCGCATCAGACTGTTTATATTCCGTGCCGAGCTCCGCCCCGGACCGGCAGCACCTCCAGCTGATGCCCTGCCTGTGCGTTACATGTTTGGGATTGTTGTGAAGGGAGTCCGCAGCCATCTTGGATGAGCGCCGCTCCGCACCGACGGACGACGTTGACGGTAGCTAACGCTAGCAGCTCGGTCAGATTAACCAGTCTGTATCGCTGTCCAGTGCGGCTATGCTTTATTTACGTCGTTCAATTTGGTTAGTCGACGGCTAAAGTGCGTAAAAATGGAAATTAATTGTGCAAAGTGTCTGTCGTAATAATTTAGAAGAGGGCGGAGGCGTTGTAGGTCCACGGTATATTTTTAAATTTCTGGATAGAGGAGTTACTATGAATGGAGGATAAATGTTGCCGAAGGCTGACAGCAGCAGTTTCGTCCTCTTCTCTCTTCTCTTCGTCCTCACGTTAACGGACCCACCACGGACAGGTAAATAAACCCAAGCTGTTATTTTTTTCCCCCTGTGACTATATTCCCCGTGGGCTCCAAGTGGGAGAAACAGATTTAAGGATGAAAGCAAAGGGCTGTAGGTCAGGCGCGAACAGGGGAGGCCTGTCGGACAATCCGGGGACTCTGGTGGGCTTCTCACCGTGTCCCTGCTCCTGTTGGCCCGTGTGCAGCCAGGAGCGGCTTGCTGTGTTCGTTGCAGTGTTTTTTTCTGCTAAAAGTAGGCCAAAATAAAACGACCAATCTGTAAACATTTAGCAGAGAACACTTAAAAATTAATACAGCCATATACAACAACATAATGCTATAGGTTTGTTTTAAGCTAACTTTGACTTATTGAAATTATTGTGTTGGGGAGTTATTCTATTATTGCATGTATTCTGTTTCTTATTTTTTTGTTTATTTAAATGTAAAATTCATGTCAAAAAGCCATGCTCATGCATCACCAAACGAAGCACACTGAGCTCCACTATTAAAACATAATTAGACTGCCAAAAGGTTGTCACAACACTAAAAATTACAGAGAAAACAAGCAAAAAATGGGTGTTCTATTTCAAGATGTGCAACTATTTTCTGAAACCCAAAAGGAAATAGTTTCAGGTCAGTACTTTCTTATCCAAGAACCATTGAATGGAAGTCTTTAGATAGCTTTTTAAGCTGCAAGAGTACAAATGCATCCTGTGGTTTCCTTTAGGCCTGATCTTGTGATCCTGCCAATTGTGTGGATTAGAGAAACTGTTATCAGTTCAGCTCATGGATAAACGCATTATTGTTTGGCTCTAACTAGAGCGCTGACCTCTTGCCTAGAGAGCAACTAAAACACACAAACACTGTTCATTTTGTCTAAGCGTGGTTCTTTGGCAACTATTTGTCCTTACTTGGGGTTTCATTTACAGCCAGCTTCAGTGTGTAAACAACACAGCTTAAAAAAAACATAAAATGAGTCAACACTACACTTCTTGTTATTTGTGTAATTTGATTGAGTGATCTTAGACTTGAATGTTGCCTTTTGTGCACATTTCAGCCACGTACATAATATGTTTGAAGAGCTGGGCTTCACTCTACATGTTTTGAAACCACTGCAGGTTGTTTGGTTGATGGTATTTGACTCAGGCCATGTGTAGAGGTGTGTGTTCTTGCATTTTTGCATTTGACAGGAACCTTAACATTTTTATTTGTTGCACAAGTGAAGTCTTTAACTTGTCTTGTAAAATTTTGCAATATGTTACAAGCATTACTTGGATCATATGCCAATTTAATAGGCTTTTATTTTGGTAACCATAAACCCACTATGACCTAATAAATGTTAAAAACCTTTATGAAGCTCTTACCGGGTACCTCGGCAAGCAAAAAATGAAAACTACTTAAGTCAAGTTTTGTACAGCAGTACTTTTTTGTGGTTAGATGCTGCAGATCATAATTTTGAATGCGTGGTTTAGATTTGTAAAGGCTTTTGTGAATGTTTGCCCAATAGTCAGATAAAAAAGTCAACAAATTTAAAGTAGTCAGCCTCTATACTCCAGTCTTTCACATATGGTAGATGTTTTTGAGTCATGATGTTCACAAGCAGACGGGTCATACAGAACATTACACGTTACCAATGCATGGTAATTCACAACAGAGCTGTCAGGAGGCCTGGTGGTTATGTCTCCAGGTTATTCTCATGATTTTACCATTAGACTGACCAGAACATTTAAATTTGAACTAGCTTCCTGTTTTGTTTTTGAAAGCAGTCTCAACATAGAAAATAATACCATCATATTAGAGCGAGGTGCACAGAGCCTGATTGGACTAAACATGGCTGATACCAGCATCAGTTTGAGTAATGGTCACCTGACATTTTTTTGATTTTCTGTGAATGATCTGTTTCTGTATTGTTTCAGCTTTAGTCTGGCATATATAGATTGCTTCTTTGTAGAGTAAGACATTTGTTTTTGGTTGTATTATCTCCTGCAGGATGTTATGAGACAGCTCTGACCTTCTGCACATTTATGGCTCAAATGAGGACATTTTCATTGTCACTTAAAAAAGCAACTCCCTTTTCCTAATGGTTGAGCTGGAACTGTGTAGAGGAATTGAAAGTCCAGTAAAATGTCAAGCCAGTATTTCACTGGGCTGTGATGTGTTGGAGACACAAGATTGTAAAAGAACAAACAAAACTCAAACGTCTTAAGACACTGTTGCAAAAGGTTTTATCTGTGGTCGCTTTGGGCATAAGCTGTAATTAAGAACAAATTGTGAAATGCATCAAAGTTTTTCTTTCATCATTTATCATCGTTTTTGTTTTCCTAAAGGTATTTTGAATTTTTTTATACTTTATGGAAAATAAGCATACATAGATTTTTCAAACTTGTACAAAATTTCAGACATTATGGAAACTTTCTTGGGTATTTTATCAGGTTTTTCACCAACAGTAAGCCATTAACATGAGTTTTATTCTAAGTAAAGTTTTTTTTTTTTTTTGTTTGGTTTTAATGCTCAGTTTACTTAAATTTTGTGTACTTTAAGACCTTCCATCTCCTGGAACAAATACGAAATGTTTAAGTTATTTCCTCACTGTGTAGATAGAACAATAGTGCAAAATATTTGCTTATGATATTGCACACTAATACTTCTCATTTTTGTGTTAAGAACCCATCTGATTACCATCTTGGTCTATTAAAGTAGCACAAGTGGCATGCAGCGTTTTCCTGTCTGAAAACTGTTTACTTTGTTTTTTTTTTGTATTTTTTTAAAAATAAAATTAGACAGCAATGCTTTTATCCACATAATAGAGAACAATGATGGTTTTAAAAGTGAGGGGGTACAAAAAGAAAATGATTGCCCATACCCACACTCTGCTTTTAACAGCAAAAACCTCAGTGATGATTCATCAGAGGCTGGAGACAGTGCAGCGTCTGCACAAGGTCGCTTCACAGTGCCATTATACTTCAGTTAGAGCGAGCCGGGGTGTCCTCATGGGCTTTTTTGTATTTTCCTGTCGGTTATGTAAGGTATACAGAGGCTTGTGTTTTAAAAGTAGCCACTGCTGTACACTGTTTAGATGCATCACAAAATCCAAGTCTTCAGAGAGAAATAAGCTCAGTAAGAGATGTTATCCTACTCAGCCTTTAGACTTTTTATCTCATTTTTTAAAGCAAATAGGACAAGGACAGATTTAGAAGTAGGAAAACAAAATGTGAAAGGACCATTTGGGACAGACATGACCTCAGCTGGCTCTCTACCAAAACGTTTGTTTTATTTTGTGGGTACAGAAATGTTGACCTCTTTCTCAAAGCTAATAGCTAAAACTCTGTTCATATCATCAGTCTTCTTATATCTGCCAGAGAGGCGGTGACTGTTAAGCCATTTTAGCTGCTTCTTTTAGGAAATACAAATTTAACCCATAATATAAAGAAAATAATTTAAAAAGCCCTAAATCTATACATTTAAAAACTACAGTATATGCCAAAAGAGAGAAAATCTTAAAGGATGGTTAACTACGTGAACTTATTTCTGCATAAACTCTGTTCCTTCTTAGTTTTCAGCAGTACAGTTATCAGATGCATAAATGATGATGCATTCAATCAGTTGTGATTCTGATGGAGTTCAGATTAATAGAAAAAGGTACATGACATCTGTAGAGTCCTCACATCAATTCATCTCTGTGCTTTTCTAAAGTCTTCATACATAATATACCTGAGCACGAAACCCTGCATTTGTTCTCTATAAATACATGTATTTATTATTAGTGCTTCTTGGGAATATGTTTAAATCCATGTCTAATATTATCCATCATTCAGCCGTGAAATATTAGGTCCCAGGAGACTGACATGGGCCTTTAATGCGTTTCAATCTACTTAGCATCACTGAAGACAGGATGATATCCGCTGAGGATTTTTAAAACACTAGTCACTAGCTTTCAGTGTACAGGTTCACTTCTCTCTCTCTTTTTAAGTGTTTTAAAGGGATACTCCTCCAAAAAGAGATTTTTTTTTTTTGTCTATTGTCATATTCCTCATAGTTAGATAAGTGGGCAAAAACTATTTGTAAACAGCCCAGCTGTTATCCTGATCCGACAGTACTCCTTTAGCTTTAGCTTAGCAGAAAACACTGTAAGTGAATGGTAGCAACTAGCATTGTGAGAAAAAAGTCCTTAAAAATCATTCGGTAGTGATCTTAATTCTGCTTTGTGACCTCATAGTAGGCGTCTTTGAGGCCGCTGCATCATGTCCTTGCGCCTTTCAGCGGAGGCTTACAGCTGTTCTTTGCCAAAAAGTAGTCCCGAGTCTAAAATAGTACCTGTAATTCCTTCGTGTTACTTTTAATTTTTACAGTCGATATGTTTATTGAGGTCACTAAGCAGAATTGTATCATTAGTATCACTACTGAGTGAGTTTGTTTACATTTTCTGTTTTTCAGATCATTGTGTAGCAACAGTATTATAAACCAACTGCTCTGTAGTTTATATTTACTCTTAGAATTTTAGGCTTAAATATGTGCATAAAACAAAAAAAACATATTTACTCCATTGTTCACTACACCTTGATAGATGTGATAGGTTTAAAGCTCTTTTTTTAACTTAATAAGTATGTGATTTGTGGAAACTTGAACTTTTATGAAGCCATTTTAAAACCTAGAAAAACATATTTTCTAGTTTGGCACTTAAACATGCTTACTAGAATAAATGTCAGGGATAGAAAACTGTTGTTCAGTGAAGAGATGCACTACATTAACAAAGAGACTGATGTGCTCTAAAAATAAACTAAACTATAAAACGATATTAAATTACAGTCTGTGGTTTAGTAATAAACCACATGCTCTCTCAAACAATCAAAGCAAATGTTTTAGTTTTATGCGGGGTCATCCATTTTTTTTACACATAAAACAAGAACCAGAGTTTTGAAATAGCCCAGAGCCTTTCTCTGAACAGTTTCTCCATATTTGTCAAGCGATCCAGGTTCATTTTAGGAACATAACCACCAGTACTGTATCAAACAGGTGGTTTCATTTCAGGGCAAACATCAGAATAATACCCAAAAGCTGCTGACAGTATCATCGTTAAACTTTCTTAAAGACATGATGTGCAGCTCAAACTTTTTCTCATCAGTCTGCTAAAATTAAACCGTTCTGATAAATAGGATAGTTACTTTATTGTTTTTATTTGTTTCAGGTCCAAGGCTAGCTCTGGCAAGATTATTGTCAGGTAAGCAAGCAGTTTGTTTACTTAGTGTAGTTGTACTTTTTTATAAAAAAAATCTTAAAGCTTAAAACCTCAAGTTTAAACGATCAAAGCCTGGTATCACTTGAGTTTTCAGCATATTTTCTGTTGGGGAAAAACTTTGAAATAGATGATTAGTCCTCAATATAAAAAATATTTATTTATTGACAATTTCTTAGTCACTACAGGTTACAGAAGCTAAATAAACGTCACTTTTATCTAAAAGACAAGAAATTGCCTTTGCTGTCTGGCTACATTTTCAGATTACTGGTTTTATAACACAAGGAAAGTTTTATTCATTCAGTGCGCATCAAATGTAACATTTGTTAATAATGGGTCAGTTTTAGGCCCAAGGCTGCTTTATTTCACATGTCTTTGTATCTGAATTGAACTTGGGTGGACTACAGAAGTAGTCATGTTGTTTTATCTTCAGTGATCCTAAAAATGAATTGTCAACATCCACCTCAAAACAAAAAGCAGTTCCTCGCAGACAAGATTAGACTTGTCTGTAGATTTGTTACAGACAACATGTTCCCTCTTCATTTTATTCACAATAGCAGGAAATCTGAAGCAGCTGCTGACTGAAAAAGTTCAGATCGATCGTTTTCCTCCCTTTTGCTGCCTCAGTTTATTAAATGAGTGAGAGGACAGAATGGCTGGAAGTGTGGGTTACAGCGGCCGTACTGATTTTTCTACAGAGAACGTCACTAACAATCAGTTTTATTCCTGTGAAAACGTTTTAAATCGTGCACACGTTTGACCACACAAACGATCTTGTATTTCAGAGCAGCGCTGCAGCCCCGGGCAGTTCGCCTGCCGCAGTGGGAAGATGCAGTGTATCCCAATGTCCTGGCAGTGTGACGGCTGGACAGCATGTGAGGACAAAAGTGACGAGATGGACTGTCCTCGTAAGTACCGTATTAACTCATTTAAATCCTTTTACAGCCACCCTGCTCTCGATATCACCTTGTAACACTGATTTTATCTTATTTCCCACACGGAGGATCAAATCACAGGCTATCAGCTGTAAAAGCTGCACCTACAATACCCCAAAGATGCAGCTGGATCTCAGCTGATTTAATTTGACCAAACACATCAGGTGTGGTTTTAGATCAGCAGGTGGGGGAATCTCTCTTTTAGTTCACCACAGTGAAGAAATGTACTTCTGCCTCTTTATGAACGGCAGCAGACAGCAAGAGGAGAGTTAAACTCCTTTTTAGTTGCACATGTGTCTCTCTTTGTTTACAGTTTGTTGATCTCAACAGTGTATAGATGTTTTGACGCTAAGCCTTTTGACCAAAATCCCATTGTTTCCCCCCTAAATCCAGAAGAATTATCCCCAGATCCCCGATCGCCCTAATGGGAATTACTGAAGGGATTGAGTACAGCATGTGACCTCCATACAGGAGTAACTGTGCATGCTCTGAGTTAACACTGCAGGCCTACTTCTGAATATAGAGTCACACTGGACTCTATTCATTCTGCAGTGAGGCTGTCTTCATTGAACAAGAAACAACAACAATAAAACTTCCTTTTGTCCTTTTTCTAACCCACCAAATACATCCACACAGTGCAAAACAAGTGTGTTTTAGGGGTAAAATTGCTGATTATTAGTCTGTTAATAACGTTTATGCTGAATCCTGTGCAGATCAGGTGCAGAGAAGTTGTGGTTTCATAGAGACCAGTAAAAAGAACCCAAAATTTAAACATGCTTCTGCAAATGGCTTGTTGTTCGGTTACTAAATGAAGCATCATGCAAGAAAGTCTGTGTTCCTGTTGTTTTTTTGTTGAATAATACAGAAAAGTGGAACAATCTGTACCAATAATACCGGAAGAAACGTGTAAGTTGGCTAAGCACATTGGAGAAGTAAAAACAGCAGCTCTGTTGGGATTAGCTGTCTGGTTGACATGCTACAATATGTTTACTGTCAGGAAACAAACACTAACATGTTTAGATCATGTTGAATCTCCTCTCCTGCATGAACACGCTCTGCTGGAAACAAAAGTAGAGGATGATCCGTCAGCCCAGGATATAATCTGTTACTCCTGAGTATATTAAAGGAGGGTAATATCTGTTCCACTTCTGCTTTCACCGTTCTCAGCTCTGTATCCATTTCCTTGTTGCACATAATTCAGTTTCATCTTGTGAATTGATGGTAAATGGTTTTTTGCAGCTTCAAAGGAGGAGAGGTTTCGTTTGGGGAATGGATACGACCAGGTAGAAGATGTCATCGGTGTGGCTCAGCCTGTGCGCTTCAACAGTAAGCTTCTCACTTTGCTCTTAGATGGTTTGCAGTGCAGATTTGTCCTCAGCAGAGGTCAAACGTTTCCCTTCTGTCCACAGAAAAATGTCCCAGCGGATGGCACCACTACGAGAAGACGGCCAGCTGCTACAAAGTGTACCTGAGGAACGAGAACTACTGGCAGGCTGTGGATATTTGTCAGAAGGTCAACGGCTCTTTGGCTACATTTGTGACCAATGAGGAGCTGCAGTTCATACTGAAGATTGAGGTGGACTTTGATGACAATGTCTGTGAGCGCAGAGACCAGTGCAAGTGAGTTGTTTCACCTGTTTTGTCCTGTTGTTTTCAGAAAGAACTCAAGTTTAGTTTCTGACTAATTCAGCTTTTTATGAATGTGAACAAACTGCATCAGAGGCCAGACTGTGTTGTTTTGTTATTGGTTGCAGGCCATCTAGTGGTAGAAATGGGTAATTTCACAAACTAAATGTAAAAGCTCTAAACTTTTATTTGGTTGTTTTGTCAGGTTTTGGGTTGGTTATCAGTATGTGATCACAAATCAGAGTCACACCCTGGAGGGCCGCTGGGAAGTCGCTTACAAAGGTAGGAAAAGTGTGACACTTCAAAATACTGTTATCTGAATGTATATTAAGTATGTTGCTGTTGTGTTTTCTAACAGGGTCCATGCAGGTGTTCCTACCACCTGAAGGTCTGACGAAGATTGGAGAGACCTCTCCCTCTCAGGACAACGTTTTCTGCGCCCAGCTTCAGCGCTTTCAGATTGGCAGCATGAATGAACGAGGCCTGCACAGCTGGCATGCTGAGAACTGCTACAAGAAGTTTCCCTTCCTGTGCAAGAGGAGTGCGTTCTCATTCAGTACCGTCACACATTCTTTGCAGGTATGCCTAATGTGGGCTGTTTATTTAAATTTTCTTTTAAAATCACCCCCCAGGACAAACCTGCGTGGACATAAAGGACAACGTAGTGAACGAGGGCTACTACTTCACCCCAAAGGGAGACGACCCGTGCCTGAGCTGCACGTGTCATGATGGCGAGCCGGAGATGTGTGTGGCGGCGCTGTGTGAGCGGCCGCAGGGATGCCAGCACTTCAGAAAGGATCCCAAAGAGTGCTGCAAGTTCACCTGCTTGGATCCAGGTAGTGAAGAGGTTCACTATAGTCGCCTTATTTAAGATTCCTCATGTTTAGGTAGAGCTCTAAGTTACACATCAAATGGATGATGGTAAATACACTGAATTTACTGAAACATGTAACAGAATTTCAGCCACATTTTTATTTAATTACCTTTTTTATAAAGATCCACTGATGTGTTAGAACTGTGTTTGACCTATTTGTAAACATCTACAATTTAACTTCAGACTATTTGTTTATATTTTGTTGCAGTGACACGTACTGTAGTAGTTATATATAGTAGTAGTTATATATAGTAGTCGGACATAAGTGATGTGTTCTTTCTGTGTGGTTTCACATTTATTTTTGCAGCAGATTTGACTTCCTGATTAATATTTTGTGAATTATTTTTCCTCAGATGGAAACAGTCTGTTTGACTCGATGGCGAGCGGGATGAGGCTGATCGTCAGCTGCATCTCGTCCTTCCTCATCCTCTCTCTGCTGCTCTTCATGGTGCACAGACTCCGTCAGAGACGACGTGAACGCATCGAGACGCTGATCGGAGGAAACTGTGAGTCTGAAGCCTGCTGGAAAGTCAAAATACCTTTAAGTGCAAGTGTTTAAAAATGTACACAATTCTTGTGAAACTCGTTTTGTTTTTTTTTCACACCCTGCATATTTCCTTGCACAGTGCACCACTTTAACCTTGGAAGGCGAGTCCCAGGATTTGACTACGGCCCGGATGCCTTCGGCACCGGTCTCACTCCTCTGCATTTGTCTGATGATGGAGAAGGAGGTGCTTTTCATTTCCAAGAGCCCCCTCCTCCGTACGCAGCTTACAAATACCCCGACATCCAGCACCCAGATGATCCCCCTCCTCCGTACGAAGCCTCCATCAACCCAGACAGCCTCCTCTACGTGGACTTTGGTAGGTGCACATGCTTTATCCAGTTGCCTTCATAATCTCACCACACCAAGCGTTGAGCTCTCATCGTCTTTTCTGCCTTTTTGTCGTTGCCTCCAGGGCACAGCGGGGTTTCCATGGTGCCGAGCCAGATGAGCGCCATGGTAGACCACAGGCTCCAGGCCGATATTCCCAGCGCTCCCGGTCCCATGCCAGATTCAGTGCCGTCTACTCAGGAGAGGGAGGACTCCATAGATAGCAGCACCCTCCTGGTGGGCCCTGACACGCCAACAGATGGCCACGCCCCTTCTTCTCTTCCTGCGGACTGCGCCTCCTCCCTCAGCACGGTGGTATAGGAGCGCGGGCGGACATTTCCCGCCGGTGGTCGTTGGTGTGTTCTGCACAATGTTTATTGCAGGGAGGAGACTCGAGTTTGTACAGACATATCAAAAAGGTGGAACAGCTGCAGTTTTTGAGGGTGATTTTTGTTTTTCCCCTCAAGACAAAATGTTGTGTTTTTGTTTTTTGTAGACACTGAAATCCTTGGGAGAAAATACAACTGAGGCTGAGACTTGCATTTGTTTTTTTTGGGAGCTGACTTAAAAGAAAAACTGGATTGACTGGATGAAGAACCCTGCTGTAAATGTTCCCTGGGATTAGAACATTATTACCCATGTGTCTCGACCCAGCACAGGGGAAATAACGACAGTGAACCCAGCTTTTGTTGCTCGTGCGCGCTCTGTTTGCATCACCCGTTTAAACCGATGTATTGATCTCCAGGCTTCAGTAACATGCTGACTGTTTACCGCTGCATGATCCTGATTTGTTTGCTCATAAAAACCTTCTCACCCCCTCCAACCCTTACGATCTGATACTCAAAGCCGTCTTCCAGATTTCTAACTCCTATTTGAAGAAAAAGGATATTTTGTATTTCAGAGGTTAACCTTAAAAGGAGTGTGTATTCTGCTGTTATTGGGTTTTTATCAGGTAATGCTGGCAAAGCTTTAGGTATCAGGAGGCTGTGGTGATAAATCTGAGTTTGTTTGATCATTTGTGATTTTGGGTTCTCTGATTTGTGGGATAGATGTAGGCTGATTTGGCTCAATTAAAACTTTTTAAGTGTCTAAGTTTCTGAAAAATATCCTCTTTAAATTTAAAAAATATGTATATCGATTTGTTTAAAATGACCAAATCAGGTCATGTAACCATTCAAATGAAGTCTTTGTTGTTTCGTTGGGTTTTCATGCTGTACAGTCATGAATTCATTTGATTGGAGGGAGAAGTGGTGGCATTTGGGACGCTCCCCCTTCCTCCCTCATGTGTGAATCTGTTTATCAGCATGTTTTCACACAACGATCAATTATTTTTCTCATTTTAAAGAAATGTATTGGGGAAAAAACTCATGTAAATTGTGCATTTGAAAAGAGAAAAAAGACAATCGTTTGATTTCTGATGGATTTTCCAAAGTGGGAAGAAGTTTTTGGGCCGGTGAGGCTTCTCCACCACCAGCATCCAAACATCCGCTCATTATCTGCTTTCCCCCCCACCCAAAAAAAAAAAAAAAACGGCTGTAAATGTGTTTGACTGCACATCTCATGTTTGAATGTACTGAATGTATAATACATGATTTTTTGTGCTCATCTTTAAACTCATTTCCTTTTTTTTTCCTCGCTTTGACAATCCACAGTGGATTATCCAACTTATTTTTATGTTTCCATAAGCTGTTATAAGTGTGCACGCGTGATTCAAAGATTATTTTTGGGGCATGATTTTATGTTTTGGCATGATGAGCATTTATTTGTCTTTATTCTTATTTTTTTGGATGGATTTTTTTTTAGCACAGCAGTAGGATACAACATCTGCCCTCCACCTGAACGGCTCCATTTACACTGTAGTTTCTGTGCTTGAAACCAATTTGAGGGGCTTTTGAAATGTTTTAAATGTGATACAACTAATGCCACATTTCATTGTCTCTTATTTGATAGCTTTTAAATTAAAAAAGGAAGAAAAAGCTTGCAGGGAATCTTTTGTTTTTCTGTAGACTTGGACAAAATAGTTGGAACGCTTTTACGATAAAAACAACACAACTTGAAACTGGTTAAAGTTTAGTCACATCCCTTATTGTTTGTTTTTTTATATATCAGACTGTGTTGGATCAGTGATTCAGTTCACATAAACAAGTGAAACTGGCCTGGATGTTACATATTTAGTTGCAGCACTTTTTGCGGTGATCTACGTGTTGTTTTTTAAAATCTCAGTTTGAGAATAGTCCAATTACTTATTTCTACTTTTGTCCTCGTGTAGTTTTAGCTGAAAGTTTTGGCTCGGTATCCTTTTGGAGGACCTGTGACTGAGGCTGAGCCTTCTGACTCCTCAGTAGACTGAGACGGAGTCAAGACCACCTGGACCAGATGAAGCGAAGCAACCCAGGTATGGGTTTTCCTTCTTTAGACATAGAGTTGATCTGCTCAGCCAAAAAGCTCCAGTTTTGTCTCATCAGTCCAATTTGCCAACTTTCTTCTAGAAACTTTTTTGTTTTTTATCTTCCAGTAGTAGAGTCCTCCTGTGTCTTCCATGCATGATATCAGAAAATGGCGTACCTTGACCTTAGAGTTCATTTAGAAGGGTTAGCGTTGTTTCAGTGAGTTGTAAGGGGATCAACAAATTAATCTCCGAACCATGAAGGATGACTTGTGTATGATCTCGACATTTAAACGCCCTTTGTGTTATTTTTGTCGAGGAAATTCCTCCAGCTGCTGCAGTGGTTGAATGTCAAAGAGACTTAAGGTGGGATGTGGGGAAATCCCCCCTCAACACTGAAGCGGGGGGCTTTTTGGCTGAATCCAATCCTCAAACATCAGACGTTAGGTTGATTTTTAGGTGAGCGAGTATAATGAACCTCAGAGTGAGTCATAAGGCCAGAGGCGGAGCAGGGAGAGTGATACCCAGCTGGAGAGTGCTGTCTGTGGAGAAAAGAGGCTTTGTTCCAACGGGTCAAGTAGTGACAGAATCGTATAATCTGTTCCTGGATGGGAGAGACGAAAATCTGATGCTCAGCAGCTCAATTAGGTGTTTATGAGCCTTTAAATGTATTCTTCAAGATCAAACCTGATGTAGTTTTACATCAAAATAACGATTAGGCTTTTAAAGCAGACTTGGCCTAAAGTACATTTGTGTTGATCAGCACATCCTCAGGTTTTCCCATGAGCTGAATGGGTCTTGTTACTAGTCACTGAGCATCTCCGCTGGCTGCAGCAGAAAGGAGGAGGAGAGGGGGAGAAGCTGTCCTCGCATCAATGAGCCCGTTGATCAGAAAAGACCACTGGACTGGTAATGACACAGTTCACCGATCAGTCCAGGAGAAAATAAAACTCAGATTTCACCTTCCTCTCCTATTTAAGCCGGACGTTCTTACAGGTTTGTCCAGTCTACCTCAGATCCCGACACCTGACCGGACCGGCCATGATCTGGACCGCAGCGTTCCTCACGATCCTGGTTCTGTGTGCTGCTGATTCAGGTGAGACGTCTGCTGGAGAAGTAGGACCAGATATCAAAAAGGTTCAGTTTAATGTTAAAGACGGATGGATCAGGTTGTGTGGTGTTTGTCTTTCAGAGGACTACTGTTACGATGAGCCACACTGTGGTGAGTAGTTTAATTCGTTTAAAGGATGAAATGTGTTTATTTACAAACGTTGGACCATTTTGAGGGACTTCTGGTCCAAGATATATTATGTTTGAGGTTTATTATTAAAATATTTTAGAGTTTGCATTAATATCAGTGGATATGGAGTTTCGACCGATCCATAAAGCCCAAATATCGGGATCGGGACTGAAAAGCTGGATCAGTGCATCTCTACGAGTCTTTCTACTGATATATGTTCAACCTCTTTACAGTTTTACAACATTTTTAGGGAGACTCCAGGTTTAACTGGTTATTTAAGTCATTGTTCTGCTAAAAATCTAGTTTTCTAACTGGCTCATTGGGGAGAATTTGGGATTCTTGTTAAAAAACAGACATCTTAACCAAGTGACGGCCTTAGTGAGAATCGGCATCATGCAGGCTGCTAGTTTTCACTCTACAGGTGGAGCCAGGTAGCTCAATCAGCTGTCCCTGCTTGGTCAGGGCAACATGCATGATGATAAACCCTCCTCTGTGCAGTTCTCTCCCAGGAAGAATCGTTTATAATTGTTGAAGCAAGAATTTTAGAATCTTTGGTGAACTTGGTCATCAGATTAGTTGTTGATTGATGTTTTCAGACATCTCAAACTCTCAGAGGAGCTTGAACAGAGTCTCATAAACGTCATGTTTGTTTCCCTATCATTCTGAGCGTTCTCCTCCATCAGATCCTTACGCGTGGGGAGACTCGTTCCCTTCGTGTCACCCTTTACTTGAACACCATCACTCTCCCATCAACCTGGACCAGCGCATGATCAGAAACGACTCCCTGGGGCCGTTACATCTGGAGGGATTTGATGAGATCCAAACGGGTCACTGGACGCTAGAAAACGACGGACACTCTGGTGAATCCCGCTGCAGGCACGCTTGTCTTGTGATAAACGTTGGATGTGACGTGTCTTGTCTCTGCTCCCAGTCGTGCTACAGGTCGGCAGCGGCATGGCGGTGAGCGGCGGAGGGCTTCCAGATGTGTACCACACCATCCAGCTGCACTTCCACTGGGGAGGTCCGGCCACCAACGGTTCTGAGCACACAGTGGACAGACGCAGATACCCAATGGAGGTACAGTACGGTCAGTAGGCAGCGCTACACTGTCACAAGATGGACTTTTCAGCACGGCGTCGCAGTGCAGCCGTCCCTTAAAGTCTCTGTGTGCTCCCAGATGCACGTCGTCAACATGAAGTCCATCCATCCAAACATGTCTGCAGCCTTGGACGACCCAACGGGACTCGCTGTTCTCGGCTTCCTCGTGGACGTCAGTAAAAACGTTGCACGTGTGCAGAAATTTGCAGCATTTTTCTTTAGATTTTCACTAATTTGGCTCTTTTGTTGCAGGTTGTTTATGCAGACAACGTGCACTTTGGACACATATCTCAAAAACTGTCCTCTGTTGCCTATAAAGGTCAGAAAGTTCAAATCAAAGCCACTTCAGAGTCACTGTAACGGCGTTCTCATCAGGGATCTGGGTTTTGTTCCTGCAGGCCAAACGACCAAAGTGAAGCCATTTCCTCTGATGAGCCTCCTGCCAAAGCACAACCTGAGTCAGTATTACCGTTACTACGGCAGTCTCACCACCCCTCCGTGCTCTCAAGCAGTCGTTTGGACTTTATATGAAGTTCCTGTCTACATCTCATGGTCCCAGGTATCTGTTTTTGATTTATGCAAAATAAAACGGCATGGATTTCCTCTTGTTTTAAAGAAAAATCATGTTTTTTTGTTCTTCAGCTGGCTCAGTTTACCTCACAGATCTTCTCCACAGAGGAGGACGCAGAGCAGGTGACGCCTCTGCAAAACAACTTCAGGCACATCCACCCCACCTTCAGCCGCACCGTGTCGGCCTCCAGAGACGCCAAGCTCCTGACAGGGACGGCCGGACGGCCGCTCAGGCCGCCGGCGGCGGGGCTGCTGCTTCAGGTCGTTGTACTGGGAGGTTTCATGTTTAGACTTTAGCCTTTTGACTCAGACAGGGTCAGATCTAAACTCTAAACTGTGTTCTGTTTTCACCTCTTCCTGCGTGAGGGTTGCATTCTTTAGATTTTTACTTTTTCGTGTGAAATTTGATCCAAGCACCGTGTTCTTTTAGTAAAGTAAATTTTCTAATTAATTTCACTTTTAAACTACATTTATAAGACGTTAATTGATATTTGAATGAGAGAAATTGAAAAAAAATCACCAGCAAGAGAAAAACAAACTGTGAAACCTGACAGTACTGTACGTGTTATTTTATGTTTCTGATACTATTTACCTCTGTAGTTTAAGAGAAGCAAAGAAACAGGTGTTTAATTTTATCAGCCGCACATTGATTTATAACCAACTGGTGCTCATTGATTTTTATTTTTTTTTTAAAGCACAATTTGTTAAAATGATTTATTTGTTTCTGTTTTAGTTTCTGCAGAACCTCATTAGGAAAAGTTCAAATTAACAAGTCTCAAGTCAAAAAGTGTAGTGACATTTTAAAAATTTGATGTTATGTTCTTCCCCCTAACTTTTAAAACATGTTGCCATAACTGATTTAATAATAAATGAGCTTATATAAACAAAAAAACACACGGATGCAACTTTAGATTTTAAAAAAGATCATTTTAACTGTATGAAAACCTGCAAGGAATCATGGGAATAATTAAGTTTGGATAAATATAAAAAGTATTTAGAATATTTTCATATTTTAAAAAGAAAACCTGTCATTAAGGCAAACTGTTCTTGTAACAAAATGTGTATTTAATGACAAATATTTAAAAATACATGAAAAAGTAATCAATAATGAAAACCCCTGATGTTTCTGAAGTATTTTTATTTTGAATTCTGTCTGATCACAACCTTCTCTTACACATTTAAAATGAGCAGAGTTGTTTTTACTGTAAATAAAGCTTCATTCTCAGAGTGTTGGTCTGATAACAGAAGCTGAATCTTGTGCATCAGTTTGTGTATTTTGAACAATAAAAGCATCCTGTGTCACACTAACTTTTCCCCCTCTTCCTCAGGTATAGTAGATATTTTTTTCAGTTTCATTTCCTCACAAAGAAACAGATTTTTCTGTTCTCGCTACAAAATAAAAAAAACTTAAGACGTATTTGAGCAGATAAAGTGGAAGTGGAGTTGTTTGCAGCACGGCGGTGGACTGATCATGATTTGGGTTTTATCGCAACTGATGTTTAAGAAAAAAGTCAAAAATTAAAAGGGTTTTTTTACAGTAGGATCGGGAATCAGGCTGTTTTTAAAGTTAAAGAATGTGATTCAGGCAGAAAAATCTCAAAACCAAAAGACACACGGAGGAGTTGATCAGATTCCTCCAAGCTGGACATTACATCTTAACTTTAACACAAAACTTCACCAAACATAAGACGCTAAAAGTTTATAAACCTGACTAAAATGGGACAGTTTTAATGTTTAAAAAAAAAATCACTAACACAAAACAAGCATTTCCTGTTTGAGAGCTGAAAACATCAGCCTGTGGGTCTGAGGTCTGCAGAACAGACAAAAACAAGACGGCCTGGTTGGAGTGATGCCGTCTGACCAATCGGACGAGTCGGCGTGGAGGCGTGTGCTGCTCCGTGTGTGTGTGTGTGTGTTCAGCAGATGGAGGCGGGCGTGATTCAGGCTCCCATGCTGCCTCTCTGCTTGTGATCACACCATTCTCCTCCTGTCACGGCCCACACACACACACACACACACACTCTAACAGAGCACAGTGAAATCCTTCTCCCTCTCTGACTGAATTTAAATTCAGGGTCAGACAAGTAACAGGTTTCCTAACCAAACACAGCTCTGGTGATTTTTGATTATTTGGAGCTTTCGGCTCTCAGACACACAGCAGATTGTCGTCATGGTGAAACCAGTCAGATCCTTTAGCTCATCCGTTTGAAAACGCCACATTAAGTTGACGTTCGCTTTGAAAGATTCATCAGCTGTTGGATGTTTTAATTTACAGCAGTCACGTTATATTCTATCAATGTCTTCATTCAAAACCAACATTTAAACACAAAATCTAAACTTTACTTGACTGTTTTCAGACATTTACGCCTGCAGCTCTGATGATCTCATCACTTCCATACATTAAACAAACAAAAAATACTAAAATTTTTTAAATAGAACACATCAAAGTTGATAATCATTTAAAATCATGTTAATCTGAAAGAGTATCAACATGACATCAATAAACCAATGAAGAAAATAAAGTTAGATTAAAAAATCTAAATGAGTTCCAGCTACAGCAGGTTTAATATTAATAGATGTTTTTATATTTTGACTGATGGAAACCATAGGAAAAACAACAGGGTGGGAAAAAAGATAAATAATACAACATAGTTTATGTTTTAGAGGCAGAATTTAACCCTGTAAAGTGTTTTATATATATATAACTGTACTTTTTCAGATTTTAAATACTTCTTTAATAGTTTCTCATTTAAATAATCAACTTTAAATCCAACTTTTATGAATTTTCTTTACTTAACCAATCAAAAATCAGATGGATTCAGCTGAACTTGTTTTTGATCCTATGCAACGTTTCATCTGAGGGACGAGTTATTTCAGATCTCCACCCATTTAATAAACTGAGATTGTGTTTTCTGACATTAAATGTTTTAAAACATTTCTGACCAGCTGCTGCAAACATATTTAACTCAAATAAATTCAGCATCATGGTTCAGATCAGACGTCCTGTGTGCCACACCTGAATAAAAACAACCAGTTTATGGATGTATGCAAAACTTCTTTATTTCAGCGTTTTTTTCCTCTTTCATACATTTGTCATATAATAAATAGACACGAGAAACAGGCCGACGCTTCAGTCCTCTTTCCAGTGCCGATTCTGCACCTTTTTAATTTTTTAATTCTCCACACCGCAAAGAATCTTTTCATAGAATTTACAACACAAAATTTAAAAAAACCAAAAAGAGCTTGACACAAGCCGATTTGTCCTGCTACCAGCTCAGAGCTCACTCCTCATGATACATAGACGTCTGAGCCGTGTTCAAGTAGCAAACCCTAGGAAACAAAAATATATATATATATATATATTTATATAATATTCACAGTTAGACTACTTACACATTTTAGGATTCCAAAGCAAAAAGGCAGAAAAATGAAGACGTTTCTACAAGAAACAATCTTTCCGAAAGGGAAGTGGAGACGTGTCCTGTACACGGTGGACCTTTAACCTTTAAATAAACAACCTCAAACCATCAGATTCTTTTCACACATCCCTGAAAATATTTTAAATATTCAGTCTGTTTGTTTTTGTTAAAAAAAAAAAAAAAAAAGATACATCTTAAAAGTGTTACGTTTGTGAAGATAAAAAAACCTTTAGATCTTCTGTACAAGTTCTCATTTACAATATGAACATCAGTGTTGGGGAAAAAAAAAAATCTTTTTTTTTTAACCAAATGATTGAAAAGCGACGACTGTCTTGATCTTCCAGACTGGCTGAGAAGCAGAAGTGCCAGACCTCCTGAATAAGTTGCAGTTTGTTTTCTTTTATCCTAATAAATCCTTATGAGAGAGAGGCTCCTGCAGGCTGAGCCGGTAGGTGTAGAAACGTTCGATGCTGCTGAAAACTTTAAATACAAGCAACGACAAGGTGATTTGAGGAAATCTGAGCAACGAATGAAGCCAAAACATCCTTTAGGAGCAGAGGGCGGCCTCGTCAGGTTGAACACAACTCTATGGCACTTAAAATGACAAACAATGACTTCCTCCAAAAGCTGAGAGCGTAGATTAGCTTGCTGCTGTTCTGAATTATGTAGTTCTGCAACATAGCCACCAGGGGGCAGTGCACTCATTCTCACACAAGGGAAAGCTGATTCCCTTCACACTCATTCACTCACTCTCACACACAGTGTCTTTAAAAAAACAAACATCTTACAAAAAAAAAAACAAAGAGTGGAACATAATGCAGATTTTGCAGATCATTTTGAAACTTTTTGCATAAACTAACAGGAAGCAGTGAGATCTGTTCTTGGCTGGTGGAAGTAGATACTCAACATTTTGACAGATTTGTTTTTTTAAGTGATTTTAGTTTGACTTGATTCCAGGAAAAGCGTTGCAGCGGAGGAAGCAGCGAGTGGCTCCGCTGTCCTCCGGCCTGCAGAAGAAGAGTTGTGCATCTCAGCGGTGTGTTAGTGAGCAGCTCAACATGTGAGTTTGTTTAGTTTTTGTACCACGTGTGTTGTGGGTAAAGCTTATGAGGCGTATGAGAGAAGTGTAAAATAAAAAGTACACCAACCAGGACCGAAGGGGCTGTGCTAAAATACTGTCCGACACGAAGACAGGAGAAAGCGCTCCACCGACAAGTCGAGGGTTTATACAAAAAATAAAATAAAAAATTTAAGAGCACCATAAATCGTAAACAATCAGAGTTTAGTATATGAAGGGCGCCGTTCAGGCAGCTTAGCTCCATTTGGGGGGACGTGTCGGTTTTTCCTCCTGGCCTCCGTCAGCTCCTCCTGTCTTCTGAGCCTGTGTGAGTTTGCGACCAGCACTTTCACAGCCTGTCGGGGACTCTTTGACCTGAAAGTGGACGCTAATTGAGCGTCCCCCTGCAGTTTTCTGCGCCACACAGACACGGGATCTTCTCGTCCTCGATGGGGAACTTGTAGTCGTACGTGATCTCCTCGTTCACGTTTATCGGCTGCCTGGAGTAGATCACGATCTTCTTCTGGGACTCCACTGTGATGACTTTCGCATAACAGTTAGGCTGCAAGGAAAAGGGAGCTGATTATTAATGGTAGCAATTCACCAACTCTCTCAGAATTGTTTAATGCAGGGTGAAACTGTCTTACGTTGCAGCTGTGGTTGATGAAACGGGCAAAGTTGCCACATTTTGTAGCGTCGATGATGGTGTCGTGGTCCACCCGGAACATGTAGCTGCTACCGATGCCCTCCTCTTCATAGCGCTTCTCCCGCATGTCGGCGATCACCTGCAAGAAGAAAAACAGTCATTTCAAATAATGGACAATTTAAAACTAGAGATCAAAAAATGAAATAATAAGCTGGTGATCGGATTCTGCCTAAATCAATATCTGCAGGTCAGAGCTGTAAAAGAATTAGGAATCAGTATCCTCAAAAACCAGAATCAGAGCATATCTATGAAACATGTTTATAAATGAGAAAATTAACAGAACTAAAAGCATCATTAACTGGATTAAAGTGAACTGGAGTGGAGTTACATTTTCCCTTTAAATAGTCCAAAACATGTCTTTTTTCTGTGAATTGATGCTGTAAAAACAGTTTTAGAAAAATAAATAGTGATCTGCTGAAAGCTAGTTAATTATAGGCCAACTGAAGGGGAGGTTAAGATCAAGATGTGCAAAAACAGCTAAAACACCAAAAGTTTTGGTTTAAAAACCTGCAGAGAGCTAGTAAACTGCCTCACCTGTCTGATGTTCTGTCCCACGTACTCGATCACCATTTCATCAGCAGCGATGGGCTCCATAGCAAACAGACCCCAGTCGTGGATGTGCGATTTGCAGAATCTGATCTTTTTCTTACGGAACTGTAAGGGACAAAAGGTGTCACTAAATTCCACAGTAACATTCTTATTAACATTTTTAATTAACCAGAGTATTCAGAGTAACTTAATAAGGAGCAGCTCTGACTGGAGGACTTACCTTCAGCTGGTTGAACTTGAGCAGGTCGCTGTCACATGCGAACGAAGACAGCAAGCGTCGCTGCTCTGAGCGCCGCTCCGAGCCGGCTCTGGTGGAGGCGTGGACCTGCGCAGGAATGCTCATGCCCTGGATCAAAACACAATGCAGGACAGGTTAACATCCGTAAGCGTGTTATGCTTCTGATGCTTCCACAGGCGGCGTTTTGATCTCTGCCCACCTGCGTGTCAACAGGCGGCTCCTCAGACTGCAGCCGGGAGCTCTGGAGGTACTTGATCTTGTCCTTCTTATCGATTTTATAGTATCCCTCACTTCGTGCGCAGCCAGTCATGTGATCCCTCATGCCGTCATCTCTCCTCTTTTTCTTCACACCAGGGATGTTGGTGGGTGCAGGGAAGTCAAGGAAAAAACAAATCACACAAAACTTCTCAAACCTAGTCATTTTTAACCAGCAATTCCACCTTTCAACCAGCAGATGGAGCTCCTCTTTGACACAAAAAAGAATTTAAAATAACCAGGAACAATATTTTTTATAATCAAATTTTGTTTTGAAAAGTCAGACTTGAATGAGTAGATTTGAGGTGATAAAAGGATATGAGGATGGTTGACCCAGAGGGTGTCATTGAGCCAGTCGTTGCCGTTATCCTGTTGGAGCATCTTGTCATATGTGACCTGCAGAAGCCGGATGTCCTCCTCATCTATGCCTTCATTCCAGATGTCGTACAGGATGGTCACCTCCTCAAAATCAGAGCGTGGACTGAAGTATGGCCGAGGTGAAGTGGTGACGGGAGACAGGCTGCCCAGGAGCAGCTCCTCCCAGTTTCTCCTGGTTCTCCGAATGGGCTTTGAAACCACAGACTCCTTCTCGTAGGGGAGGAAATCGTCTTCTGGGGGTAACCGGGTCTGAGACCCATCCTCTCCTTCCCGGAAGTCCAGGCTGGAGTGTTTGGGAGACTTGACAGAACTCATTTGGAGGGACAGGTCCGATTCCTGAGGCAGGTCTGTGGACTCGGACGATAACTCTAAAGATTCATCAATAGCTGGAGTCTTTTTCATTTTGGATCGTACAGGCTTTTTCTTCGACAAGCTGGTGTCCGATAGTGCAGGGATGTCCGCGGAGAGATCGGAGGGCAGATCTTCGGGTACAGTGGCTGAGTGCTCTGTGGCAGCTGGTGGGACTTGGTTTGGTAGAGCACTGACTGGTGGTTCCTTAAAAACTGGTCCCTCATCGAAGCTCTTCCTGTTGAGTGCGAGGGCTGCGGGGTCAGGGAAGACAGGTGTGAATGTTAGGTCTCTTCCTGGAGTACGAGGCACTCCGGCACTAAGGACGGGGGACTGTGAGGGGTAAGAAAAGGGGCTACCAGGAATGTGAGGGGAGGTGAGCAACGAGCTGCTACCTGTCAAAGGGGCATCGCTGCCGGGTGTGTTGGGAATAGTGTCAGTGCTCTGGGATTTACCCAGACTTCGGGCTCGCTCCATCAGGTCCCGACCCGGCGTCCGGGGGATGTCCTCGTCTGTGGGGAGCCTGGGCCGCTGGGGAAAGTCAGGCAGGTGGCCAGGGGGAGGGTGGAGGAGGGAACGACCTTCTACCGTAGGGTGAGGAGGCAGAGGGAGGTGCATTAAGGATGTGGAAGCAGATTTGGAAGCAGGTGCGTTTGGATGGGACGAGACTAGTAGAGTGGGGGTGCAGGGAACTTCTTCAGGCTCTGCTTTACCTTTGGGTTTAGTTTCCTGGTCGCTGTCAGGCAGGGCGCCTGTGGGAGTCGGGGGCCGGAGGTTTGTTACGTGCTCCGGAGGTTCAAGCTTCACTGCAGTGATGTTTCCATCAGCGTTAAGAGTTTCCTCTTTGACTGAAAGACAAGATAAATACATTTTATTAGATCTTTACTCGTTAAGGTGTGTTTGCTGAGTGGACTGGGTGCAGACACTCACTTTGGACTCCTTTAGGCGACGGTGGTTTTACGTCCTCCTCCTGAGGACTAGGAGGTCTGCGTTTGGGTTTGATGCTTAGCTCCTCCTTAATGCCCTCCTCCTTTAACTCCTTGACCACTACCATAGGAGGACTTGGTGGTTTGCTGTCCCTGTCCTCCTCATCAGAGGAAGAAGACGAAGAGGAGGAGGAAGATGAAGAGGTCTCGGCCACCTTGCCACCCTTCTTCCCATTTACTACTGCCGTCTCTTCTTCTTCCTCATCTTCCTCCTCTGAGCTTAACTCATACTCGGAGGACTCGGAGCTTTCCACTGAGGAGTCGGAGCTCTCGGCTGAAGAGTCGGAGCTGGCCTTGGAGGAGGCCGAGCTTTCAGCTTCTGCAAGCAACGAAGCAAAAGAGTGAAAAACGACACAAACGCAAGAGGATCCAACCAGGTGCTTGTGTCAGGAATTAAAACTACCGTCGTCAGACGAGTCTGAGGACGCACTGTCACTGGACAAGTCTCCTGCTTCTTCATCCTTGTCTTCCTCAGTCTCACTCTCCTGTGAGATGATTCGATAGGTCATTAATAAAAAATACCTCCTGCCTTCTCTTTACCCACAGCCGGATGTGTATTTTTTAAGTGCTTACCTTGTCTGACGACAATCTGTCTGCAACCTTTATTTCATCGGGCTCCTCTTCCTCCAAGTCGGACAATGACTCCTCTTCCTTCCCTGAGGTGTCCATCTCCTCCTCCCCCTCGCTGTCCAGTTCAAGCGGTCGTGAGTGTCGTCGCTTTGCTGCCGTGCCGTCGCCATCCGTTTTGGATTCGCCCGAGGGGATCTCAGCTGGGTCTCGATCCCGCTCTGACAAGAATTTGTAATTAAAAACAAGAACAAGAAATCCCTTTAGCAGACTGATGCGTTTGTATTTCCTGCTGAGAGTCACCTTCATCCTCCAGCTCGTCGTCCACCGGCGTGGACGGTCGCGCTCTTTTGTTGTCGCCTGTGACCACAGACTCAGGTGGGTCTTTTCTTTTAACCTGAGGAGGATACACAACATTTTAGCACCTATGAACATCTACAACTCCTAGAGATGCTTCATTTTTTACTGCTAGTGATTTTTACCTTAAAGGAGGGTAATCGAATGGCTCCCCGCAACCCAATTCCAAGACCCATCCCTTCGAAGCCAAGCCCTTCGCCCTTGTTCCAGTTCTCAAGCAGACTGGAAGCCAGCGTCTCTTTGGGTTTGGGTTTTTCTTCTTCTTTTCCCTCAGTACCTTTTATTGGAGTCAAAGACGTCTAAAAAAAACCACACAAATCAGAAAACTGTGAAAAACTCCCCTAATGTAACAAATTGTCATTTTTTCTCAACAGATAACCTAAAGGTTCAGTATTACTGCTGACTTTACAATAATAAATGACCACTTATTTCAGTAATATTTGCATTCATATAAACAACGAGATGACAGCGAGAGCGGATTAATCCTTTATGGCACTCGTCACAATGACGGCTACTAGGATGTTCATGCAAACTGAACCACAGAGAGGCAAATCAGCAACAGCTACACAGAAAGGTCATCGCCTAAATAAAAGCTTTTTATTAATCCAAATCTGAATGTTGTTTGTTTGAGCTAAATGACACCAACACTCGGTTTAGATCATATGTTTGAGAGTCTTGGAGTTTGAAGAAACAAACTCACCTTTGCCGATTGTTCCTTCTTTTCCCACCACTCGTCGAAGGCCCTAAAAGCCACCACCTCCACCATTTTGCGGTTCAGGTCCCTCTTCATGATGGCCTTAAGCTCTTTGACGATGACGAGCAGCACTCCATCTACAGTGGCCTTATGAGGATCCTCTTTTTTACCATCATACCCCGGAGGAGGAACGGTGGGGTTGAACTCTGGTATACTGGGATGTTGCCACTGATGTCCAGGTGCTCCTGTGCTGCAGGCAGACGCAGCATCCATGGAAAGAGGTGTGTAGTGTCCTCCATATGGCCCTGATGCCCCACCGTCCATAAAGTGTTGATACTGATAGGGACCTCTGGTCTGAGCCATGCGACTCAGCATCTGCTGCTGCATCTGGAAGGACATGGGAACCGTGCTCCACCTTTCCCACGGCACGCAGTTCATTAGTCCCATCAGCTGAATCATGCTGGGGGCGTAGTGACTCATGGGTGGGAGCATGTGGGGATGCACTCCATGGTGAGCGGCCAGGTGATGTCCTGCCATGGTGGAGTGATGAGACAGGAGGTGGGGAGGGATGGAGAAGCCGGCTTGTAGGTGGTGGTAGTCGGCAGGGTGCATGGACATGGTCTGCATCGTGGCCAGATCGTCGCTGACGATGTCACACTCGCCACTGGTGATCGGGGCTCCCGGCATCTCGTCGTCTGAGATTTCCATGTCTTCTCCTGACGACTGGTGACCCTGTGAGAAAAAGAACAAAAAGTCAAGACTGTGAGCAGTGCGCACATTCATTTGCCCTTTTCATATCTGCGCCATCTGAGCAAATGTCTTTTCTTCGTGAGGTCTTTGAGATCAGGTCAGAAGATAATAAACCACAAAAACATTCTCAAAGCTTAAAGTGCTGCCCACTGTAACAAAGTTTCTCAAAATAACAAAAGTATAAATAATTTAACCAAAAAAAAAGGTTTTTGATCATGAATAACTGATTTATGTTCATATTAAAAGGAGTAAAATCTTCCACTAAGATCCTTCAAAATAAGAGACTTCAGACCTGATCTGAGTTCAAAGTTTTGTATACCCATTAGAGCAGTCAAACACAACTGACCTGTGGCTTTGGTCAGCATGTTTCCAAACAGAACGACAAGTTCACAACACAAAAAAATAAACAGCACAAACTACAAATGTAAGATTTTTTAATCAACAAACATGTCTCTGATTGATTAGACTTCTATTGTATTTAATACATAATCTCACCAACTGCTGCAAAAATGAAACTAAGCCGACTGAACTTGTCAGGGGAGTGGCGTTGTTACCCAAATGACCTGTTTGCTCTGTTTGCTTTGAGATAACTTGAAATATGAGACTGGAGAGGCAATCCTGACTGTCAGTCAGCTAAAACCAGGAAGTGTGGTGCTGAATGGGGCCAACAGCCAAACTGTGTTTTCCTCCGTGTGTGTGTGTGTGTGTGTGTGAGTGAATAAGTGCAATGAGAGTTAGAAAGAGGAAACAAGGCGCTTTGTTCCTTTAAACAGCACAACGGCTCCCGTTTCTCCCTTTAAAACATGGAGTAAAAACATAGAAATGCAACCAAATCCACCCGATGGCGTTCCTTTAACTTTAAAAGCATTGAAAACGTTGCACTGATAACTCTCTGGCACCTGCTAACTGCCCTTATGAGCAGTTTTATCAAATGCATGCATGCTGATTTAAAGAAGAATGCCAATTCAACAGAAGTTAAATGCATGAACAAACTTTTTTTAGCCATGAACACACACTGCTGTGAAACCAGAATTTCCTTTTCAAGCTAGAACAAAAACAATGACACAAAAAGCTTTACTACTACCGTCTCACACTGAAACTAAACCCAACTTCCTGTGTCCCTATGTAACTGTCATTCACACCTGTAACCATGAACGTCAGCCCCCTTGCTACCCTCAGCTAGTTGAGACTTTTAAAAGTAGAGGGTTGCAGCAGAATCTGCACTCTGGATGTGGGCTGTGTCTTACCGTGTCCGTTTTATCAGTGGGAGTGTGGCATCGAAAAGAGCCATCCTTCAGGTCATTTTTGCTTTTCTCGTGGACAGGAGAGCCGATCCTTCCGATCAACGAGGCGGTTCCGGGAATTAGCTCTTCGTCGTCAGAGTCTGGCAGCGGGGTCGGGCTGATGTCCTCCAAGCCCGTACTAGGGGGACGAGAATTCTGCTGTCCACCTTGAGATCCACCGGTGTAAGGTGGGATTGGGGATAGCTGTGAGGACGAGGAGGAAATAGGACTTCCCTCCATGCGCACCTCATTGTCCGAGTCCCGCTGATCCAAGAACGGCAGCAGTTTTGTCCTTTTTTCTTTGAGGAGCATCTCTATGCGGGAATCAAGGCTGTTGCGCTCTGAGTCCAGCGCCGGGGAACCAGGAGAAGGGCAGCCCTCTGGTGTCTGGGGGGGAGGGGTAGTTGGATGGGGACTGGGTTCTGGTGGCGGTTTAGGGATTGGGGGGGTTTCTGGTCGATCCTTGATAGGTAAAAAGTCAGTGGGAGCTGCCAGCGGGGGCTGCGGGGGTCGGAGGTACTCACCTTCCCTTTGGGCTGGGTGATGGAAAGGTGACTCAGACGGGGGGAAGGCAGGGGGCAAAGGAGCCTGGTAGGGTGAGAAGGCGGACTTGAAGTTGGGCGTAGCAGGGAGAGGTGCAGTGTAGTTGAAGGAGGGGGTGGAAGGTGGAGGTTCAGGTGGGGTGAGCTGGTGCTGTCTTGAAGGAGCCTGCTCTGATGGCGTACTTCGATACATGTTGCTGCGATACTGAGGCCTCTCCGGTCTGCGGTTGTAGGCGTCTTGGAACTTACTCTCGTGTCTCCGAGACTTGTAGCTCCCAGAGCTCTCAGGGCGACTCGACTGGTACGCAGGCGTGGACTGCCGACTGGAGAAACTGGAGTCCTGAGAGAAGGGTGTACCTGGCTGGCGTGGGGTGTGAGGGGTTCCCTGAGACTGGGGGGTGTCCTGCCTTAGGCTGGAGTAGCCCGTCTCCAGGCTCAGGGGAGTGGTGGAGCTGCTGGGTGGCAATGCTCCCCCCACAGAGGAGATGCTGCCCTCAGACAACCTGCGGATAGGCTCGCAGGCCTTGGAAGAAACATAAGATGAAGATCAGTCAGAGGAGGTCCTCCAAATGAACTAACTGCTGTAATGACCAGTTGACATTATTTAGGAAGTTGTTTAAAATTAAACATCTTTAAAGTTTTGCAAAGTGTTTGTTTCTTTACCAGTAATGCTTCTGCCAGGCTCCGAGGGGAAACCTCCCGGGTCTCCTCTCCACCAACAGGTAGCGTCCGTGGGGTGTAGCTGCCATTCATCAGGAGCTGGAAGTACCTCAGGCGATTCTCACCTGCAGCACAGCGTACATGAATAATCTGCAGTTTACAACAAAGCTTTCATTCTAGTCTATTTCTTTAAGAGTCTAAAAAAACAAGCTGGAAGACTAAAATAAGTGATCTGGATTTATTTAACAAAAAACACTTATCCATAGCAGCTGAGCATTAAAATTAGAAGCAGATCATTTGTAAAGTAGGAGCCTTGCAAAATGATCAATGCCTGTCATGTCATGCATTATTATTCTTGACAAATCAAGTGACATGTGATGAGCATGGACCAAAACATAGCCCACAAAAAACTTTAATAAAAGTTGTGCCAATTTACAAATAGGTTTCGTGTAATTAATGAAAATTTGCAAAGAAAGACTTAAATTTATCTGTTATTTTTGTTTGAATAAATCAGCATTGATGCAAAATAAATCAGACATTATAATTAAATCTTTACAGGTGGAGCTGCACATCAGTCATGATCAACCTGGCACTTTTATTAAAAAGGCAAAAATAAAATAGTGGAAGGGATGTGAAGCGAGGTGTGGAGGACTGTGACAGATTGCTTTGTGTTTGTTTGCAGGTCTGAAATTATGCGCAGTGGGAGTACACAGCACCCTCAGCTCTGAGCTTGTGGGAACAGGCTCATTTTCAATGAAATTCAATTATCCCACGTTACCAGGCAACGCACGTAAATTTCAGCACGTGACTGCTGTCATCCCGATAACTCAAAACAAGCGAATGAAACACACTTCTTTCTGTTTTAGGTGTCGTTATTTTTAGATCCATGCCTCTGGTAGTTGTTCTGAGTGAATAAAACGCTGCCTGGATGAATGGAGCACTGTTTACCTTTCGGGTCCAGCTCCACGTGGATGATGTTTCCCATCACAGACGTGTTGTGCAGCGACTGAACGGCCACCTTGGCGGACTTCACGTTCTCGAAAACAACTTTGGCTATTCCCAGGTGCTTTTTGTTCTTCGGATTGTACAAGATCTCGACCTCCTCGATCTCTCCGAATTTTTTGCACATGTCGGTGAGAAATCCCTCCCTGATGTTGTCGTTCAGCCTGGCGAACGTCACCTCCTTTGGAGGCACGGGGCCGACGTAACACTCGTCGATCTGGGAGAATAATGACAGGTGCTATATGTTAAGTGCAGTCGGGTTAATGATGCACCGTGTTAGGGTTGAGCTCTTTAACAGCCGAGATAAGAATAGTACTACACAAGTCGCAATGAATAAGTTGATCCAGAAATAAGTGAATGCATCTGTAGGGCGATTGTCTAAAAAAATATTAAAATCCCTCGACAGTTATGGTTTAACTCCAGAGATCCCAAAGATGACAGGGAGGGGGTGTGTCTGCAACTTCTGACAGCACCTCGTTTCCACAAGGAGAAAAGCAGCATGGGACTTCAGCCACGGGAGATACCTTAAATTTAGGCACCGGTAGGTCAGTTTCTTTGTACTTGGTCCAGAGACGACCGATCCTCGGGTCTCGGACGTCCACCGGTGGAATCCCGGGGTTCTGCAGGAAAAAAGAGGGACACAATCCTATCATCCATCCCATTCACAACTCCACACACCACTAACTTGTTGCAATGTAGTCCTGCAGAAAGCGGAGGTGCTGTTTGATCAGAAAGCAGCCCTCCGGCACCGTGCTTAAGATGCCGAACATGCCCGTGGACGACCAGGGCAACACGGCCGCTATAGTAACGCATCATGGAGGTCGGCTACTCGGTTACTATTGTAGCCGTTTCGCCGCGTCAAAGGCGGCACTTACGGGCATGCTGAAAGTCTGTCCATCATAGCGATACAGTTTGTGTGACCCCTTCTTCAGAGCCGGGTCGATAATCAACTTGTAACTTCTCCAGTGGTGACTCCGCTTCTCCGCCGAGCCGCAGACGGGATGACTGTCCATGCCGTTCGCCAAACCTGAAACGACAGTCAGCGACAGGCTGAGCAAAGCTAACGTTAAAGACGGTCCCCTTAGCAGCCACAAACACTTCCACACAGACAAACACTGGGAATGCATGACTTTTGTGGTGAAGGGGGAACCCTCGGACAGCGAAAATGGGATCTAGCGTATATCCCACTTACGGAAAACAGGCATTAGGAGAGCTGGAGAAAAGAGGAAAAAAAGAACAAGCTTACTTGAACTCTGCTTTCTGCCATGATCTTCGTTCAATCTGTTCCTTTCCCCTGGCTTGGACATGGTTCGTCCGGTCGAGTGCTTTTTTAAATGATGAAAAGATGAAATCGCTTTCCTTTCGCCGCTTACATTACATGATTTAGCTTGAAGAATACTGCCTCCTTTTCGGCGAGAGCCAGCACATATTGTGTGCCTCTGGTTTCTAGCTGCTGTCTCTCCCACAATACACCGCTAGGCCTGCCCACCCCCTGCGCTTGTCGCACTTTCGCTACTAACTTGATTCTACTTCCACCCGTAAAATAAATAAAACAATCGCATTTTAAGAATGGAAAAGCTTATACGCGTTTATATTGTATTTTTTTATTCGAAAGTATGTTTATTCTAGATTATGTGACATTTAGGCGTTTGTAAACTTCCTAATCATTTATGTGTTGAATCTGCCGATTGCATTTACCTAAATGGCAAACACAAGATAGGCACAGGGAGCAATATCTTCTTAACCACCTCTAAAGGCTAATAAAGGCATTAGAGATAAGTTTGTACGTTTAAAGACGCGTTGAAACATACTTTAAAAGAAAAACAAACAAAATTTAGATGCTAAAGAACTTGTTGTTGACGGCTTTTAAAAATAAGTTTAAAAAACTGATAAAAATAACAAATTCGATATGTAAGATTCACAGTCCGTCAACCATTTGTAACTATTGGAATGCGGCGGGTGTTTTGTGACGTTTTTTTCCCTTTCATTTGGAGCGGCTCGGAACAACAAAATCAATACTTCGTCTTTAAAGAGAGTTAAATGGTGGTGAAGGTTTAAAATTTGATAAAACCGCTTGGGAATCTCTTGTAAATTGTTTCGACGAAGTGCTTGTTGTCGAGCAAACTGGGTTTTGTTTGACATTGCCTGTTGTTTTGCAGTGCTCGGGCAATTGGCTGGTTAACAGCGGCAGCTCGGCTGGCCAATCAGAGCGCAGCAGCCTTTGGAGCTGTCTGCTATTAGAGGCACGGCTCAGGAGTCCTTCAACAGAGAGAGCAGGGAGAGGGGGCTGAGTGCTCTCAGCAGCCATTTTCCTTAAACAGGACTCAATGGCCTATATGGGTTTCCTTTGTTCCAAAAAGGGATCTTNATGTGACCTGCAGAAGCCGGATGTCCTCCTCATCTATGCCTTCATTCCAGATGTCGTACAGGATGGTCACCTCCTCAAAATCAGAGCGTGGACTGAAGTATGGCCGAGGTGAAGTGGTGACGGGAGACAGGCTGCCCAGGAGCAGCTCCTCCCAGTTTCTCCTGGTTCTCCGAATGGGCTTTGAAACCACAGACTCCTTCTCGTAGGGGAGGAAATCGTCTTCTGGGGGTAACCGGGTCTGAGACCCATCCTCTCCTTCCCGGAAGTCCAGGCTGGAGTGTTTGGGAGACTTGACAGAACTCATTTGGAGGGACAGGTCCGATTCCTGAGGCAGGTCTGTGGACTCGGACGATAACTCTAAAGATTCATCAATAGCTGGAGTCTTTTTCATTTTGGATCGTACAGGCTTTTTCTTCGACAAGCTGGTGTCCGATAGTGCAGGGATGTCCGCGGAGAGATCGGAGGGCAGATCTTCGGGTACAGTGGCTGAGTGCTCTGTGGCAGCTGGTGGGACTTGGTTTGGTAGAGCACTGACTGGTGGTTCCTTAAAAACTGGTCCCTCATCGAAGCTCTTCCTGTTGAGTGCGAGGGCTGCGGGGTCAGGGAAGACAGGTGTGAATGTTAGGTCTCTTCCTGGAGTACGAGGCACTCCGGCACTAAGGACGGGGGACTGTGAGGGGTAAGAAAAGGGGCTACCAGGAATGTGAGGGGAGGTGAGCAACGAGCTGCTACCTGTCAAAGGGGCATCGCTGCCGGGTGTGTTGGGAATAGTGTCAGTGCTCTGGGATTTACCCAGACTTCGGGCTCGCTCCATCAGGTCCCGACCCGGCGTCCGGGGGATGTCCTCGTCTGTGGGGAGCCTGGGCCGCTGGGGAAAGTCAGGCAGGTGGCCAGGGGGAGGGTGGAGGAGGGAACGACCTTCTACCGTAGGGTGAGGAGGCAGAGGGAGGTGCATTAAGGATGTGGAAGCAGATTTGGAAGCAGGTGCGTTTGGATGGGACGAGACTAGTAGAGTGGGGGTGCAGGGAACTTCTTCAGGCTCTGCTTTACCTTTGGGTTTAGTTTCCTGGTCGCTGTCAGGCAGGGCGCCTGTGGGAGTCGGGGGCCGGAGGTTTGTTACGTGCTCCGGAGGTTCAAGCTTCACTGCAGTGATGTTTCCATCAGCGTTAAGAGTTTCCTCTTTGACTGAAAGACAAGATAAATACATTTTATTAGATCTTTACTCGTTAAGGTGTGTTTGCTGAGTGGACTGGGTGCAGACACTCACTTTGGACTCCTTTAGGCGACGGTGGTTTTACGTCCTCCTCCTGAGGACTAGGAGGTCTGCGTTTGGGTTTGATGCTTAGCTCCTCCTTAATGCCCTCCTCCTTTAACTCCTTGACCACTACCATAGGAGGACTTGGTGGTTTGCTGTCCCTGTCCTCCTCATCAGAGGAAGAAGACGAAGAGGAGGAGGAAGATGAAGAGGTCTCGGCCACCTTGCCACCCTTCTTCCCATTTACTACTGCCGTCTCTTCTTCTTCCTCATCTTCCTCCTCTGAGCTTAACTCATACTCGGAGGACTCGGAGCTTTCCACTGAGGAGTCGGAGCTCTCGGCTGAAGAGTCGGAGCTGGCCTTGGAGGAGGCCGAGCTTTCAGCTTCTGCAAGCAACGAAGCAAAAGAGTGAAAAACGACACAAACGCAAGAGGATCCAACCAGGTGCTTGTGTCAGGAATTAAAACTACCGTCGTCAGACGAGTCTGAGGACGCACTGTCACTGGACAAGTCTCCTGCTTCTTCATCCTTGTCTTCCTCAGTCTCACTCTCCTGTGAGATGATTCGATAGGTCATTAATAAAAAATACCTCCTGCCTTCTCTTTACCCACAGCCGGATGTGTATTTTTTAAGTGCTTACCTTGTCTGACGACAATCTGTCTGCAACCTTTATTTCATCGGGCTCCTCTTCCTCCAAGTCGGACAATGACTCCTCTTCCTTCCCTGAGGTGTCCATCTCCTCCTCCCCCTCGCTGTCCAGTTCAAGCGGTCGTGAGTGTCGTCGCTTTGCTGCCGTGCCGTCGCCATCCGTTTTGGATTCGCCCGAGGGGATCTCAGCTGGGTCTCGATCCCGCTCTGACAAGAATTTGTAATTAAAAACAAGAACAAGAAATCCCTTTAGCAGACTGATGCGTTTGTATTTCCTGCTGAGAGTCACCTTCATCCTCCAGCTCGTCGTCCACCGGCGTGGACGGTCGCGCTCTTTTGTTGTCGCCTGTGACCACAGACTCAGGTGGGTCTTTTCTTTTAACCTGAGGAGGATACACAACATTTTAGCACCTATGAACATCTACAACTCCTAGAGATGCTTCATTTTTTACTGCTAGTGATTTTTACCTTAAAGGAGGGTAATCGAATGGCTCCCCGCAACCCAATTCCAAGACCCATCCCTTCGAAGCCAAGCCCTTCGCCCTTGTTCCAGTTCTCAAGCAGACTGGAAGCCAGCGTCTCTTTGGGTTTGGGTTTTTCTTCTTCTTTTCCCTCAGTACCTTTTATTGGAGTCAAAGACGTCTAAAAAAAACCACACAAATCAGAAAACTGTGAAAAACTCCCCTAATGTAACAAATTGTCATTTTTTCTCAACAGATAACCTAAAGGTTCAGTATTACTGCTGACTTTACAATAATAAATGACCACTTATTTCAGTAATATTTGCATTCATATAAACAACGAGATGACAGCGAGAGCGGATTAATCCTTTATGGCACTCGTCACAATGACGGCTACTAGGATGTTCATGCAAACTGAACCACAGAGAGGCAAATCAGCAACAGCTACACAGAAAGGTCATCGCCTAAATAAAAGCTTTTTATTAATCCAAATCTGAATGTTGTTTGTTTGAGCTAAATGACACCAACACTCGGTTTAGATCATATGTTTGAGAGTCTTGGAGTTTGAAGAAACAAACTCACCTTTGCCGATTGTTCCTTCTTTTCCCACCACTCGTCGAAGGCCCTAAAAGCCACCACCTCCACCATTTTGCGGTTCAGGTCCCTCTTCATGATGGCCTTAAGCTCTTTGACGATGACGAGCAGCACTCCATCTACAGTGGCCTTATGAGGATCCTCTTTTTTACCATCATACCCCGGAGGAGGAACGGTGGGGTTGAACTCTGGTATACTGGGATGTTGCCACTGATGTCCAGGTGCTCCTGTGCTGCAGGCAGACGCAGCATCCATGGAAAGAGGTGTGTAGTGTCCTCCATATGGCCCTGATGCCCCACCGTCCATAAAGTGTTGATACTGATAGGGACCTCTGGTCTGAGCCATGCGACTCAGCATCTGCTGCTGCATCTGGAAGGACATGGGAACCGTGCTCCACCTTTCCCACGGCACGCAGTTCATTAGTCCCATCAGCTGAATCATGCTGGGGGCGTAGTGACTCATGGGTGGGAGCATGTGGGGATGCACTCCATGGTGAGCGGCCAGGTGATGTCCTGCCATGGTGGAGTGATGAGACAGGAGGTGGGGAGGGATGGAGAAGCCGGCTTGTAGGTGGTGGTAGTCGGCAGGGTGCATGGACATGGTCTGCATCGTGGCCAGATCGTCGCTGACGATGTCACACTCGCCACTGGTGATCGGGGCTCCCGGCATCTCGTCGTCTGAGATTTCCATGTCTTCTCCTGACGACTGGTGACCCTGTGAGAAAAAGAACAAAAAGTCAAGACTGTGAGCAGTGCGCACATTCATTTGCCCTTTTCATATCTGCGCCATCTGAGCAAATGTCTTTTCTTCGTGAGGTCTTTGAGATCAGGTCAGAAGATAATAAACCACAAAAACATTCTCAAAGCTTAAAGTGCTGCCCACTGTAACAAAGTTTCTCAAAATAACAAAAGTATAAATAATTTAACCAAAAAAAAAGGTTTTTGATCATGAATAACTGATTTATGTTCATATTAAAAGGAGTAAAATCTTCCACTAAGATCCTTCAAAATAAGAGACTTCAGACCTGATCTGAGTTCAAAGTTTTGTATACCCATTAGAGCAGTCAAACACAACTGACCTGTGGCTTTGGTCAGCATGTTTCCAAACAGAACGACAAGTTCACAACACAAAAAAATAAACAGCACAAACTACAAATGTAAGATTTTTTAATCAACAAACATGTCTCTGATTGATTAGACTTCTATTGTATTTAATACATAATCTCACCAACTGCTGCAAAAATGAAACTAAGCCGACTGAACTTGTCAGGGGAGTGGCG
>SSNR01000006.1:2070254-2089659 GCA_006937965.1 Callopanchax toddi
CCTTGATAGGTAAAAAGTCAGTGGGAGCTGCCAGCGGGGGCTGCGGGGGTCGGAGGTACTCACCTTCCCTTTGGGCTGGGTGATGGAAAGGTGACTCAGACGGGGGGAAGGCAGGGGGCAAAGGAGCCTGGTAGGGTGAGAAGGCGGACTTGAAGTTGGGCGTAGCAGGGAGAGGTGCAGTGTAGTTGAAGGAGGGGGTGGAAGGTGGAGGTTCAGGTGGGGTGAGCTGGTGCTGTCTTGAAGGAGCCTGCTCTGATGGCGTACTTCGATACATGTTGCTGCGATACTGAGGCCTCTCCGGTCTGCGGTTGTAGGCGTCTTGGAACTTACTCTCGTGTCTCCGAGACTTGTAGCTCCCAGAGCTCTCAGGGCGACTCGACTGGTACGCAGGCGTGGACTGCCGACTGGAGAAACTGGAGTCCTGAGAGAAGGGTGTACCTGGCTGGCGTGGGGTGTGAGGGGTTCCCTGAGACTGGGGGGTGTCCTGCCTTAGGCTGGAGTAGCCCGTCTCCAGGCTCAGGGGAGTGGTGGAGCTGCTGGGTGGCAATGCTCCCCCCACAGAGGAGATGCTGCCCTCAGACAACCTGCGGATAGGCTCGCAGGCCTTGGAAGAAACATAAGATGAAGATCAGTCAGAGGAGGTCCTCCAAATGAACTAACTGCTGTAATGACCAGTTGACATTATTTAGGAAGTTGTTTAAAATTAAACATCTTTAAAGTTTTGCAAAGTGTTTGTTTCTTTACCAGTAATGCTTCTGCCAGGCTCCGAGGGGAAACCTCCCGGGTCTCCTCTCCACCAACAGGTAGCGTCCGTGGGGTGTAGCTGCCATTCATCAGGAGCTGGAAGTACCTCAGGCGATTCTCACCTGCAGCACAGCGTACATGAATAATCTGCAGTTTACAACAAAGCTTTCATTCTAGTCTATTTCTTTAAGAGTCTAAAAAAACAAGCTGGAAGACTAAAATAAGTGATCTGGATTTATTTAACAAAAAACACTTATCCATAGCAGCTGAGCATTAAAATTAGAAGCAGATCATTTGTAAAGTAGGAGCCTTGCAAAATGATCAATGCCTGTCATGTCATGCATTATTATTCTTGACAAATCAAGTGACATGTGATGAGCATGGACCAAAACATAGCCCACAAAAAACTTTAATAAAAGTTGTGCCAATTTACAAATAGGTTTCGTGTAATTAATGAAAATTTGCAAAGAAAGACTTAAATTTATCTGTTATTTTTGTTTGAATAAATCAGCATTGATGCAAAATAAATCAGACATTATAATTAAATCTTTACAGGTGGAGCTGCACATCAGTCATGATCAACCTGGCACTTTTATTAAAAAGGCAAAAATAAAATAGTGGAAGGGATGTGAAGCGAGGTGTGGAGGACTGTGACAGATTGCTTTGTGTTTGTTTGCAGGTCTGAAATTATGCGCAGTGGGAGTACACAGCACCCTCAGCTCTGAGCTTGTGGGAACAGGCTCATTTTCAATGAAATTCAATTATCCCACGTTACCAGGCAACGCACGTAAATTTCAGCACGTGACTGCTGTCATCCCGATAACTCAAAACAAGCGAATGAAACACACTTCTTTCTGTTTTAGGTGTCGTTATTTTTAGATCCATGCCTCTGGTAGTTGTTCTGAGTGAATAAAACGCTGCCTGGATGAATGGAGCACTGTTTACCTTTCGGGTCCAGCTCCACGTGGATGATGTTTCCCATCACAGACGTGTTGTGCAGCGACTGAACGGCCACCTTGGCGGACTTCACGTTCTCGAAAACAACTTTGGCTATTCCCAGGTGCTTTTTGTTCTTCGGATTGTACAAGATCTCGACCTCCTCGATCTCTCCGAATTTTTTGCACATGTCGGTGAGAAATCCCTCCCTGATGTTGTCGTTCAGCCTGGCGAACGTCACCTCCTTTGGAGGCACGGGGCCGACGTAACACTCGTCGATCTGGGAGAATAATGACAGGTGCTATATGTTAAGTGCAGTCGGGTTAATGATGCACCGTGTTAGGGTTGAGCTCTTTAACAGCCGAGATAAGAATAGTACTACACAAGTCGCAATGAATAAGTTGATCCAGAAATAAGTGAATGCATCTGTAGGGCGATTGTCTAAAAAAATATTAAAATCCCTCGACAGTTATGGTTTAACTCCAGAGATCCCAAAGATGACAGGGAGGGGGTGTGTCTGCAACTTCTGACAGCACCTCGTTTCCACAAGGAGAAAAGCAGCATGGGACTTCAGCCACGGGAGATACCTTAAATTTAGGCACCGGTAGGTCAGTTTCTTTGTACTTGGTCCAGAGACGACCGATCCTCGGGTCTCGGACGTCCACCGGTGGAATCCCGGGGTTCTGCAGGAAAAAAGAGGGACACAATCCTATCATCCATCCCATTCACAACTCCACACACCACTAACTTGTTGCAATGTAGTCCTGCAGAAAGCGGAGGTGCTGTTTGATCAGAAAGCAGCCCTCCGGCACCGTGCTTAAGATGCCGAACATGCCCGTGGACGACCAGGGCAACACGGCCGCTATAGTAACGCATCATGGAGGTCGGCTACTCGGTTACTATTGTAGCCGTTTCGCCGCGTCAAAGGCGGCACTTACGGGCATGCTGAAAGTCTGTCCATCATAGCGATACAGTTTGTGTGACCCCTTCTTCAGAGCCGGGTCGATAATCAACTTGTAACTTCTCCAGTGGTGACTCCGCTTCTCCGCCGAGCCGCAGACGGGATGACTGTCCATGCCGTTCGCCAAACCTGAAACGACAGTCAGCGACAGGCTGAGCAAAGCTAACGTTAAAGACGGTCCCCTTAGCAGCCACAAACACTTCCACACAGACAAACACTGGGAATGCATGACTTTTGTGGTGAAGGGGGAACCCTCGGACAGCGAAAATGGGATCTAGCGTATATCCCACTTACGGAAAACAGGCATTAGGAGAGCTGGAGAAAAGAGGAAAAAAAGAACAAGCTTACTTGAACTCTGCTTTCTGCCATGATCTTCGTTCAATCTGTTCCTTTCCCCTGGCTTGGACATGGTTCGTCCGGTCGAGTGCTTTTTTAAATGATGAAAAGATGAAATCGCTTTCCTTTCGCCGCTTACATTACATGATTTAGCTTGAAGAATACTGCCTCCTTTTCGGCGAGAGCCAGCACATATTGTGTGCCTCTGGTTTCTAGCTGCTGTCTCTCCCACAATACACCGCTAGGCCTGCCCACCCCCTGCGCTTGTCGCACTTTCGCTACTAACTTGATTCTACTTCCACCCGTAAAATAAATAAAACAATCGCATTTTAAGAATGGAAAAGCTTATACGCGTTTATATTGTATTTTTTTATTCGAAAGTATGTTTATTCTAGATTATGTGACATTTAGGCGTTTGTAAACTTCCTAATCATTTATGTGTTGAATCTGCCGATTGCATTTACCTAAATGGCAAACACAAGATAGGCACAGGGAGCAATATCTTCTTAACCACCTCTAAAGGCTAATAAAGGCATTAGAGATAAGTTTGTACGTTTAAAGACGCGTTGAAACATACTTTAAAAGAAAAACAAACAAAATTTAGATGCTAAAGAACTTGTTGTTGACGGCTTTTAAAAATAAGTTTAAAAAACTGATAAAAATAACAAATTCGATATGTAAGATTCACAGTCCGTCAACCATTTGTAACTATTGGAATGCGGCGGGTGTTTTGTGACGTTTTTTTCCCTTTCATTTGGAGCGGCTCGGAACAACAAAATCAATACTTCGTCTTTAAAGAGAGTTAAATGGTGGTGAAGGTTTAAAATTTGATAAAACCGCTTGGGAATCTCTTGTAAATTGTTTCGACGAAGTGCTTGTTGTCGAGCAAACTGGGTTTTGTTTGACATTGCCTGTTGTTTTGCAGTGCTCGGGCAATTGGCTGGTTAACAGCGGCAGCTCGGCTGGCCAATCAGAGCGCAGCAGCCTTTGGAGCTGTCTGCTATTAGNAGGCACGGCTCAGGAGTCCTTCAACAGAGAGAGCAGGGAGAGGGGGCTGAGTGCTCTCAGCAGCCATTTTCCTTAAACAGGACTCAATGGCCTATATGGGTTTCCTTTGTTCCAAAAAGGGATCTTTACACTTGATTTCCTCATCTCTTACGGACTATGATAAAACTATGATTGCTCATTTTAAAGGATTGAGAAGATGGAAGAGAATGTACTGGATGTGCTGCCCTGTGACATTTTGAGCCTTTTTCTTCCTCTGCCTGGAATCCATCTTTGTCTTAACTAGGTCATGGCACATCCACATCATAGTATTTATATTTCTTAAATGAAAAGAAAACAAATGTTGTAAATAAATCAGTTTTATGATTTGGAGATATTTAAATGATGGGGGAGAACACAGTTAAAGTGACAAAATGCTGGCATTGCACTTATGGCCTTGTAGGGAATGAGTTGCAATGAGTAAGTTCAATTCTTTTATAACAATTTAAAATTTTTTTGTCATTTGATTATTGTAAATTTTGAGGCATGCAGTAACTTATTAAAAGTGATTTCTGTTGTTTTTTTCCAGTTGAGCTTTCATGAATTTTATAACGTGTAATTTATGTAATTTTTTACAACTGCATGTTGACATGAATAACATGGTTTTATGCTAAATCAGGCCCTGGACAGCATATATTTGTAACAAAAGTGTATAATGCTTTTGTGTGATTTTATTTGGTCTGTTGACTGATTTTGCTTTGATTAATGACTTTAAACACTTTCCTCCCACAACAGCAAGATGGCTTGTCTTGTACCCTGTCCTGCAACCGTGGAGACATCAAGCTCGATTATGTTCGTGCAGTCCTGCCATTAATCCGTCCAGCGAGTAAACGGCGGCTTGACCTTGCCTCAAGGGTATATTTGAATGTCTAAAGAAGCCAATTCAGGTAGCTTTTTAAAAGAACAACTTCTCAACCTACTTTAAAACACAAACAGCCAGTCAGCCACACCTGAAAGGAAACAGATGGAGGGAGAACTTTCACGGTGAAAATATTTACCTCAGCACTTTGTTGAAATGCAGTTAACAGGCCTAAACGCAGGGACAGGAGGACTTTCTGCTCCATCTTCGGATCCAATAATAATGGCATTAATAAGGGGTGGGAAAGCGTCTCCTGTAAAGGAAGGAATCCATTAGCACGACAGATAGAGCTCTTTTGAAAAGTTTTTTGATCAGTGATAGCATTCCCCTCTGAGGCAGCGAATATGCATCTTCAAGCATCATCTGTGTGGGCAATATGCAAACCATCTCTTCTCCTCTTGAGGAAAGGATTGCAGTCGAGTGTAACCTCGTCCATTTCGACATTTCTGTCATCTACATCACATAAAACTACATGGAAATGTTTTAAAAGGTAACGGATTTTGAGCTATTTCACGTATAATGTGATAATTTATATAAGGATATTATATATTCTCAGAGGACATACATTAGTAATTGTGAACAATAGATTTTAACAAAACTGTTGACTTTTTAATTACAAAGATGTAACTGCACCCCATATTTTTATGGACATAGCAAACTTACAGTTAGAATTGAAAACACGTAATCCACGTCTTAAACGAGCAAAAGGAATCTTAAGGAGAGAAAATCTTGTTATTTTCACAGCCTCCTTTTATCCAAAGAAACACTTGCTCAGTGGTTTCTCTGCAGTTCTCTTGTCTCAAAATGGCTTCTTTACAGACAAAGGGAGCACTGTGCTGTAAAATGTAGCTGCGCCATAACTGGGTGAGGCGCAGTGACAGCGCCGTACTCTGTTACCGAGGACATAACTCGATATTTCGGCACTAGGAGGCGAAAACTAGGCAGAATTTCGCTCGAAGTGTTGTGTGTTTCACGAACAAACAAGGAAATATGATAGAAGGTGTGTGTGCTGTGGGGGAGGGGGGCTTTGTATGAGCCGGTTGTCGGCGGCTGTTCACGGACTCGCCCTGGCAACGGCAGTAATCCGAGAGCTCCGGAGATGCAGCGACCCCCACATTACCATATAAGGTCAACAGGAATCCGCTGCGGCAGCCCTGTTGTGCTGTATCTGGGTGAAGGGTAACGTTGTGCTTCTGCGCATGCGCATTCCGGCTGTAGTTAGGGACGGGGAGAAACTCGATTCGACGGCGCTTTTAAAGAGCAGCAGAACAGATAGTGCAAATAAAAAGACTCGATTCTTACTATTTTTTTAAAATTTAGGGGTAAAATGCAGGTGGGAGGGCTTTTATTCGCGTGGGTTATCAGTGGCTGTCAGGCAGTCATTTTTGATGAATAGCAGCTAGGCAAACTAAATGTGTGTTGAAGGCCTGCTTTGTTTGTTCTTTATTTTATTGCCACTTTCGCAACACAGGAGAGATACCAAGACTGCTGACACAATCTTTTGTGTTATCTTCTCAGCCTTAGTGTAATTATGTTTTATGCATGGAGAGCAATGGAAATACTACTTTTGTGGAGGGATTTGGGTTGAAGTCCACCAATGAGGTTATTTCTAAGCTTATATTTAGAGGGAAAAAACCGGTTCTGCGCCGCAGTTTTCCCGCTGACAGACTGGAATATTCCAAACAGGGGACTGGCCTCTCATCCACAGGACAGCTGTCTCTCTGACCGGCGACAAACATTTCAACAATTTGTTCTTTGTTGATAAGCAAGGGGCTGTGTGGACATTCTGTAGGACAAATTCGATTTTCTTTACAGGTCTTATGCATGTGTGAAGCTTCAAGTTTCACTCTGTAAGTCAAACAAGCACGTTTTTATTACTTATTAGACAGGGATCTATTTTTTTAAACAGCTTGAGCTATATCACACCATAGCTTATTCTATAATCAGTCTTTATTATTATTATTATTATTATCAGGAAAACTTGTCTTTACTTTTGGGTGTAGTCACTTGTTTTAATGATTCCCCCTCTCAGATTACTGGCATTGTTATTTAAAACCGTTATTTCTCATTTTTGTAGCTTTTTGTGGTGATTTTTTCTCTTTTTCATTGTATTCTCCTAAACTATCTAAATAAATAGACTGTACACTTCATTTTATGTTTGATTTTTTAAAATGGAATCTGGCTTAAACTGCTGTGTTTTGTAAAATATTTTTCTAGCCTATACTTAAAATAGTGTTTTAGTTGTTGAGGACAATTTAGAATTAAGTAGCAATAAAATGTGTTTATAAAAAAAAAACTAAAGTCTGATTTGTTCTATTTTTGTCTCGGATAAACAATAACCATATCCTGTAACACTAGTAAGCACTTTTGTACCTCAATTTGAATTAAAGAGCCTTTAAGAGGATGATCATATACAACATATGATCCTACAGCCTCTGATTTATACCTAAAACACAACCGGAGCTGATTGTAATGTCCCTCACTCATCATTGAGGTCAAAACATCATCACAGACCTTTTTAGAGTGTTACACCGTCAGTGTGTTGTTGATTTAAAACCTCTCGGGCATCCATGTCTATTAATAACAAAGGTAAAAACACAGAATTTACAAGATTTGTTAATTTTTCCTCAATCTTTAGCAGATCACATCTGTCTTGGTGTTCTGCAAACTTGAGTCTTTATCTAAAATCCAATCTCACTGAAAGACTGACAAGGTATTCAGCTGATAGGATCAGGTGCAGTGTCAGATGGCATTAATCATTTTTCTGTAAGGTGGAGAAAAACTGGCTTTGGTGCACAACATTTCATGTCATCACAGTGACTAATGTGTTGCTGAGGAGGATTCAAACCAACTGCTGGAGCAAGAAAAACTTGAATTCTGACTCCGTGTATAACCTGAAGGTGTTCACTGTAGGTGCTAGACGTTGTTTTGGTTTTAAAAGATTTCCTGTTGTGTTTTTTCCTATAAAATAAAAACCATTATCTAGACATTTATAGGTTTTTTGTAGAAAAAAAGCAATTTTAATGAGGTCAGTTCCACACACACTGTCATCCGAGCATCCTGGGTTATAAAAATGACTAAACTCAGTGTTTCTGTAAAAATCTACTAAATCAATTTCAGCTTGATTGTTTTCTTTTCAGCGTTTTCTCCCACTCACCCTCCCTCCCACACACCCACACTCAGTCAGCAGAGGCTGTGCCTCAGTATGAGCACACACCCAGACTGTGATATGAGTCAACTCATGCAGAGGAGGAAGTAGAAGCAGTCAGAATCAGTAGCTTCGTATGTGCACCAGCATTTTGCGCTCTCAGACCAATGATGGAACAGGAGAGATGCGTAGGGGGTCAATTGGAAACAACGTCAGAGTGACAGGAACAGGAAGCGGTGAGTTACCTGGTTAAACCATGAGACTTGCCTGTTCCTCTCTCTTCACGCTGCATCTGAGAGCATTCCAAATGTAGATTAATCAGACTTTGACGTTTAAGATTTCAACTAAATCTGGAGGAAACATCTGTTTGACTTGTTTGGAGGCAAAAATGACACAAAACGGCACCGGACCCAGTAGTAATAACGCCAAAAAGGGAGAGGAACTTAAATTTGTGATTGTGGGAGATGGAGGCTGCGGGAAAACATCTCTCCTGATGGTTTATGACAGAGGTGATTTTCCAGAGGTAAGAGAACCTACCATGTGACCTAACATGCTGAATTTCTCATATAGAAATCTTTTTCACAGATGAAACCTTTGATGATAAAAGTGATGATAATCATGTCAAAATGTCAGCTCCTCGCAATGTTTTTAAATCACAGCATTTGTGAGAAAGGGCATTACAGGCTTTACAACGAAACATCTATTTAAACGAGAGGAATTTGTGTGATTTTATGATGAAAACTACAGCTGGGATCTTTTTCTTGTGTCAAAACAGAAATACGCTCCATCAGTGTTTGACAAGTACGGCAAAAACATCTCTATTGGAGGACGAGATATAAAACTCCACCTGTATGACACAGCTGGTAAGACAAAAAGCACCTTCAGTTTTTGATTTTCAGTGCGACACATTTAAAATCTTATGAAGAAAAAAACCACAACATATCTACAGTCCACAAACTGACCCAGAGTCAGAGAAGATGAAACGAACAAGGCCGCAAACACTTTAAAAGTTTACGTTTTTCATCCTTCCATCCTGCAAATGCATTTTTTCTTAATGTTCAGTGACGTACGGGCACAGGGGAAGTCAAATAGATTGATATTTGTGTCAGAGCATTGTCATTATCTTTCAGGAACTGACTTATAGATGATTAACCACACATTATAGGAACAGCGTTGGCGGCTAACTTAAAGAAATAACACATTTTTCCATCCAACAACCTCAAAAATGAGGCAGAAAGAAAGAGAATCAAGAAAAACATCCACAATCATGCTCATTTTAAAATGACAATAATCTAATTTAGGACACATGGTGGTTTTTTTTAGTTTTCACGTACACTGCATTATATATAAAAGTTTAGTGATTTAAAAAGTCACAAATTCTGTATTAGTCTGAGCCAAAGATAATAAATAGGCAATTATTTAGATGTTTTACATAACTAAATCGAACAAGGCCACCATAATAGTGCCTAATTGAGATAAACAATTTGAAATTTACCTATATTTCCCCCCCAAAAGCCAACATTTTTCATAGATTTCTGTTTTAGTTTTTTGGGGAGGGTTAATCATGACAGTCCTGCTAATTTAACAATGTTAAAAACCTTTAGGAAAGTTCATGAGAGTCTGAGCTGAAACGTGTCTTTTATAAAAGTGCAGCAGAGCGCTGTTCATCAGCAGAGGGAAGCTGAAGTCAGGATGTGGTTTTATGTTCGTCTGCAGCCTTGTCGTTCACGTCACTTTATTCTAGCTAATTTAGCTTGTTTTCTTTATGTGTGTGAACATGATTGTTTTTATATGCTTTTGTCTCCTCAGGACAGGAAGACTACGACAGACTGAGGCCGCTTTCATACCAGGAAGCAAATCTGGTTTTAGTCTGCTTCGATGTCACCAACCCCACCAGCTTTGAGAATGTAATGATAAAGGTACACACCCCTGCACAGTTACACACGAGACACAAAAGATCGAGAGTGCTTCTTTGCACTAAAGTGGAGTTTCAGGTTTGCTTTTTAAGTTCAGTGTGTTTAATGATTAACAGCCAGGTATGTTGGCGTTTGCTGCATTCTTTCAGTTTTGATTAACTCATGCAGTGGATGATGTTTTATAGAAGTTTGTCCCCATGCAGATCACTCAGTGGTGCAAAAACAAATAAATGCAGGCGACGTAATCAAGCCTGACGTTAAGAAGAGTGGACATTGACTCCTAAATCTTGTTTTGTTTATCCAGTGGCACCCGGAGGTGAAGCACTTCTGTGGGGACACACCGGTGATCCTGATTGGCTGCAAGACTGACCTCAGAAAGGATAAAGAGTGTACAAGGAGGCTGAAAGCTTTGAATCTGGCTCCCATCACTTACATACAGGTAAGAGAGCAACCAACATTTACTCTACACAAATAAACCTTTACACCGAGATTACAGGAAGCAACCAAACCAAAACACATAACCACACTGATCTGTCTAATCTCTTTAACAGTCTTCACCCCCCAGTGTCTAATTCTTGGTGTATTTGGATGTAGGGTGAGGATACCCGGCGGGAAATGAACGCAGAGCTCTACCTCGAGTGTTCGGCAAAATATCAGGAGAACGTGGAGGACGTTTTCAGGGAAGCAACAAAAAGAGCACTGGCCTTCAGTCGGAGACAGAAAAACTCCAAACGGAAGAAGAAATGTGTTGTTTTGTGAAGATAAAAAGTACAGACGCTCCCATTTCCCACTCTCTCACAGGCCACTGCTGTTCAGGATCACTTCTTGCATTTGGAGAGGCTGGATGCCAAAAGTGCTCTGTGTCCTCCACAGATATGAAAACGATAAGATCAGAAGGTCTGCCTCAGAACATTCAGGCCCTGCTGAGCCTTCCTCGAATGGTTCAATGGACCAATGACACAACAGGAAAGACTATTTTGCAAGTTGTAATGAGATTTTCTAAAGTTGCACACAACTTGAAACTTCCTGTCAATTCCGTCATCTTCTGAATGTCACCGTTAGAGTTTAGAAAAGTATTTTTAAATAGTATTTTGCACCGTATGTAAATTACAACAGGCTGCCTTTCTGAAACATTTATTTATTATTGGAGAACATTGAATAGCTAGTTTATGAATTGTGAGTGTGAGGTTATTTTTATCTAATCTGAAAAAAAAAAAAAAAACCAACAGAAAGTAGAATCTCAACAAAAGTATTAATATACAGTTGGACTTAGTTTCCAGCATTTATTAGCCTCTTTAATCCTTCTGAGCTCTTAGCTTTACCAACAGCGCCCACTAGAGGCAGACAATGAGCATAACGTAGAATAAATTCTTATCAATAAAATGTTTAAATATCTGAAAATGCACGTGAGAAGATTTGCATATCTTTTTTATTGAGGCATGTTTTTTTTAAACACATGAAAAACTGGCCTTGTGTTACTGACCCGTCCTCCAGGCACCGTATTACAGGCTTGAAATGAGTTACATAATAAAAACATGGACATGTTTTCTGGCAGCTTTCACATAGAATGTAACATTTTCATCAACAACATGCTTTAATTTTCCCTCAATAAAAATGAAGTGTCATGAACTGAAAGAGCTTTCCAAATAAAAGTGATTATATTATGTTTTCTTATGAAGAGTAAGGCATTAAAAACCTGAGTCTTGAATAATCATGCATGAAAAGGAGGTGAGAAAACTACAAAAATGAATACAAAGTTTTAATATTACAATACACTGGCATGTTTTTTTGGATTTAGAAAAATAATCCAGGACATTTCAGGTTTTTTTTGGTGGTCTTACAGTAACATTATATCACTAGCAGCATTTTAGCATTTCTGCAACGTTGTGTAACAAGATAAAATCCCAAAACAGCAATGGACTAGTTGTATATCAGAAATCTGTAATAAATTACTTCATAGCGTTTTGTTCACCAGCATGATTAAAATCATCATTTTAACATGGTACTCATAAAACTTTTTATTCGTTAGTAACATGATTTTAACTTATATTTTTAATTCTCTAGAGGAAACAGAATTCTACATTTTCGTGTTCAGTATCCGTTTTCTTTTTTATAAATGACTCAAGCACTCGGAACGACTGCTGGATTCCCTTATGAAAAAACAGCTTCCTCTGACTGTAAACACAAACATGTGCTCCAATGTAGTGTATGTTCAATTATCAGTAACTGGTTTGAACGTTGCAGCCAGCAGTTGCCATTTCTGAGAACAAAACTCAACAAATCATTTTGAAATGACGTGGCATGACATTAGTTTGAAAATTGCACATTAAGAAAATAAGGAAGTTCATTTAATGAAGTGCAGTGCCGAAGTGAACACGAGCCAGACCCAGTTTGATCGTTACTACTTCACAGAAGTATGCACATTGCAGACATCAGGTCTTGAAAGGCAAACTATTCTATTCTGCTACCTGTCTCCCTTTAATTGCATATGATTTGCACCGACTCTGAAACTCATGCACTCTGACACCAACACCAAGAAACACATTCCCTCCACTTTTTTTTTGTTTTTTTACAAAGGATAAATCAAACTGCTCATCTAATTTGGTGATCATTCGCACCATTTTTCCACCTCACAGCAACATCAAGTCATAAGAACACAAGAGCATGTTTGCAGGAGACTTTGGCTAGACGCAGCAGCCGTCATCGAAGCTGGAGACAAATGGCGGTTTCAGCTTTGTTGTCTCACAGATCATTCAGTGGTCAGTCCATCAAGCGATTGTGCGTGTTTGATCCATGATTACTGGCCTTCTGAAGGATCAGATGTCTCTCTGAGGTGTTCTCAGTCACTCTTTTGCACGTTTTTGTCATTTTTTAGAATTTTTTGGTGGACGACTTTTAATGTTGTGAGGAAATTTCCCAGGAAGAGGACGAGAAAGGTCAGTGCCAGCATGAACACCTGTCAGCAAAGGAAAATGGTCCATTTTAAAGAAAGTAATAACATGTATAGGGCCTGTAGATCAGCAGTTACATTTTTACATGAGATATCTACTTGGCTGCACTGAATTGCAATTATAGATGCACCCGAAAAAATGGCTAGTTAAGGAAATCGGTCAATATTCAGCATGATCGGGTTCATCAGATTTTTTAAATGCGTCATTGTTAAGCAGCAATAATAATAAAAAAATCCAAAAATTTTTTCTAGTCCATGAAGTTTTACTTCTAGAATCGTAATTTTAATACAAGAAAAAATGTAAACAAGCACGCAATACTGAATTGCTCAACATTTTGTTTGTTTTTTTGGGAAAATGCTTCATTCAGTAATGAGCGATCCCACACCTTGGTGTTCTTCTTCCCACAGCTCTGATTATTATCCAAAATAAGATTCAAATGTATTCCAATAAACAGGAAAATACATAAATGGCCCTTAAAAACAAGCCAGACATGTCCTTTGATTGATAGGCTCAGCAGGAGCCTATCAATCTGATCCTTACCTGCCACTCTTTACACTCCTCGTGTCTTGCCAGGCGAAACAAGGTCACCGAATTGTAAAGCTGCCAAAACTGCAAATACAGAGGAAGAATCGTCCTTCATAATGTCTCTGCACACTGAGGTGGCATAAAGACAATATTACTTTTGATTTTTGGTCCCTCCTGCTTTTACAAGTAGTAAAATATGCTTAAACACAAGTAAAACAATTTAAAAAAAAAAACTTACATGGCCAAAAAACAGGAAGGGTAAAAGAAACGTGAGTCCTCTCCACATCCAGGACTGAAATCCCTCTGCATGAAACACACAACTGTAACCTTAAAATGACTACACACCATGTTTCTACACAACAATCTGACATTAGAGATGGCTTTAAGAGGCCAGTTCACTTAAGTTACATCTGCATCCTAAAAACAGACATTAACAGCTGTCTCAATTCTTCACCTTTACCCCAATTTTCCAGACGCGGCGCTGCAGATAGCTGAAGAGTTCAAACGATTAGAATAACTAGCACCAAAAATAGTGCTCAACTCACCCACGGTGAGGTCCAGCTGATTCCTCTCCCCTAAAGCTCGCAGCCTGTACAAGCAGCCGCTCTGGTAGTAATACTGAAGGAACTGAACAAAGCCTAAAGGATGGAATAATAAACAAAACAAAAAAAAGACTGAAATGCAACTTATTAAAAGATGAAAAACTTTCAGGCAAATTCTGATCATCTTATTTTTCATTTTAGTTGGGAGAAATGGTCTCAAATAGAAGTAATCAAGTGAACAATCGTCTGAAACATCCAGCAGCTTCATGTTTGTCCTGAGATATCGGCTCGTAAATGTTGACTTAACTGGCAAATTAATTCAAATGGATGTTTCTCTGTTGCGTAACAGTAGCCGTCATTGCAGCTGATCCTAGTAGACTAGCTCTGGGACTACTGTGCTATTTCATCACATTAGTTTGATAGCATCTGACATGTGAACACTAGGAGGGAGACGTTGGAGTGAATATGTAGATTTTTATCTCCTAATTTTAGTCCTTGGATTAGTTTTGAACTTCAGTGTCAGTGAAGCTGAGGTCAGATTACGTCTTTCTGTGTTTGACTGAGCTTTGGCACCACACTGCTTTAATATTTTACCCATGACCTTGGTATTTAGTCAGTCTTTGTTTAAAAAAAGTTAGGAGTTAAACTTTAAACTTGACATTAAGCTCTTGTAAAATTATTCCCCCTAAAAAGCAACTTTGATAAACTTATTTTATGATTATTCAAAAGCTAAAGCTCCAATCTGAAGATTTTGTTTTTGTTTTATTTGGATTCTTACAACTCAGTTATTTTTATTTATGGTGGTTAAATTAAGGCATCCATAAAACAGAACCACTACTACTTTATTAGAACAAACTGAGACTTACTCTGATAAATTGAGAAAGCCAGGAACTGGCTTCGAAACATCTGATACATTAGTCCTTCTGGCCTGTGGAAAAAACAAAATAGTAAAAAAAAAACAAAAAAGATGCTGCCGTGTTTTATTCCTGTCAGTCAACTTAATGAGCCAAAACAAATTCCCCTCACCAGGTAAGCATTACACCTGACAGGAAGGTGGAGACATAATGGTGAGACACCCACCAACCTTTGATCCTGAAATCAGACAAGAAGCACATGAACATACTCCCACACTTTCAAAATAAAAGTCAGATTTTAAGAAAACTATCAAAAACACACCTGGAACCATTGGTGATGAGGATGCTTTCTCTTATGGTCAGTGTACAGTAATACCACACCAACAAAAAGTTGAAGATTTCATCAGTGACTCTAAACAATGAAAGTAGGAAAAAAATAATTAAATCAACCAATTTATCACTGATGTTTTAAAAAGGAAACTTATTCTCACCGACAGTTGAGGAAGAAGAGGCAGGTTATGGCTCCAAACATCAGGATTATCGTCAAACAAACCTTGAACTTCTCATACTCGTCTTTGTAGGCAAATCTGTGTTAAAGCAAAGGATCACTGACCACCAGGTAACAGTCTAAATGTATATTTTATAAATCTTTCCTAAATACTTGACATACTTCGCCTGGTTACTGAGAAGCGTCACGTTCACATTACCCAGGACCAAACTCAAATACAGACTGAAAGAAAAACATAAAGAATCATGATCTGTGACTCTTCAGGTCATCACCACTCAGATCATATGTTAATATGAAGATATTCAAACAAACTCACCCATTTTTCTTTGGCAAATATGCTTCCATATCAAAGAAAACATGTTCCCTCTCTTTGATTTGTGTTTTGATGTCTGTTATTAGTTTTAGCTCGTTCTCATGACACGACTGTGCAGACCTGTAAAGAAAGAGGGCAAGTATTAGAAAGAGGATAAAAAAATGGCATCTCATTTAAATGATCTAATAAAATATTTTATTTATGCGCCTGGACTTAGAATGACAGACATCAATACGTTAATCTAGAGTAGTAACTGATCTTTTCTGCAGTACTCACTTGGTCAGTGTGTACCTCAGGTCTTTCAAACATTTTCTTTGTTTACTGATTGAGCTGCTGCATGTTGCCTGAAGATTGGTGAGTTCCTCTAGTTTTTGTCTGTAGATTTTATGAGTTTCCTAGGGTTCAAACAAATAAATGTCAGGTTAGACACATCTGTTGGATGTCAGAATAGAACACAAAAAGTCATTTAAATACAGTCTTATCATTTGACCCCTTTCTGAAGATAAATCAATCCTAACTCTGGATAAGAGAGGAGATAAACATCCCACTTCCTGCTAGACCACGTCACGTCACAGAAGTATCTGCTGCTATACCTCCAGGCTTCTGTTTATTTAATCACATCGTGAAAGGACAGATTTTATCTTTCAAGAATAAGGTTTTGTCTTGTGTCTTCAATCATTTGTGGGTCACAAAGGAAATGTGTCAGCAACCTGGTTATGAAGTCCTGCGTTTAGTGGTGTTAGTAAATTTAATTTTTCAAGCTGAGAGGTCCAAAAATATAATCCTATGATCTAAAATAACAAAAGACACCCAAAATAAGTTGCACATATTCAGATCCTGGAAATATTTCAAGAAGATCACGAGGCTCAAAACAGTAAAGAGATCTAAAACCAGTAAATGGTCAACCTTGAATGAAAAATATAATCAAATTTTACTAGTAGGAAAGAACAACTTTTTCCCCTGCCATCTTCCACAGATACTCATGTTTTTAAAAGGGTTTAGATCTCAAAAGTATATACAGAACAGTGACTCATGTACTACACCATTCTACTGCATCATTTTACCACTATAGGAAACATTATCCTCATCATTTCAAAGCAAGAGATATTGAGGTTTGTATTGTCTGCTTGTTATATCACATGACAGTTATCTCATATCAATAAAGCTGAAGTGCACATGACCCATTAAAGGATTCCAGAAGTGTAAACAAGACCAATGGTGGCCCTGAGGTGATACAAGACAACATTTCATAAAACACAACTCAAAGCACAAAATTCAGGTATCTTAAAAAAGTCAACTTAATGGAAACAAGCAAGTCCCCCACCATGATAATATTGTTAGTGATGCTCTGTGCAAAACTTTAACTGAGTTTGAAAGGATGATTTCTACATACATCAGTGTTTCCTTCCTACAAATCATTAGTTATGCCTCATTCCTTCAATAATTCACAAATGAGCTCCCCTGCTTTCTCCAGTCTTCCAGTAAACTGGATTCATTTTAGCTTTCTTTAATCCTGATGGACTTTAAAGTCATTGATCATATATTTTTTGTTCAAACTCCCACTGAACCTGAAATCAACACTTAGCAGTCAACATTAATTGTGAAAATTCCTGGAGTTATCATCATACTTTTATCATTTATCTTCCCTAATGAGCAGTTCAGTTTTTTTTTTAACTTTTCAGCTGTCCACTGACTTTAAGATACTTGTAGCTCAAACCCATTTGTAAGTTGTTTCAAGTTAGCCAACAGTAGCTAAGGTGAGCTAGCCTCTTCACTAATGATATAGATTAATTTAGTGGATACTAAATAGTAACAAAACCACCTTAGGACTTTTGCGTAACTTTGACAGCAATTGTGCAACCAAGAGAACAATCTCGCACGGAGCTTTTTGCTTTACTGTAGCTACTTTTCAGTGAAAAAAACAGAAAAGGACGAGAAACCTGCTGCTAACATTAGCTACAGCAACACAGGGATGTTACAGTCAACTCCAAGATGACAACAGCACCTTCTAAACGTGGTTTGTAGCTCAGATATTGTAACCAACAGTAGTTGTTGGTTCAACTCAGCGTTTGAAGCAACGAAAATGAATGGCCAATAGAAAAGAGCCAACCAAACTACCAGAAGCCGCTAACTGTATCTGTCAGTGTCATCCACCATGCACTGCTGCCTGAAAAACACTACTTTTGATGAAACATTCGTTTAAATGGTTCTTGTCACCTGTAATTGTTGATATTCCTTATCAATTTCCTCCCATTCTGTCTGAAAATGCGGTCTGGACATTGTGGTACAGCAGGCGAAGAGGACGCCTCACAAGGGTTCTTACTCCAGATACTTCCCCGAGCGGGCTGCTCGGCTGCTCCGTCCCACTCAGTCATACGTTTTAATTGTCCTCAAGGCGCATGCGCACATACTTCCTATGTATCCAATCACAAAATACATTACTGTTGCCAGGATACAAGAAACAACTGTTTTCTCAGCTATGGATGAACTATGGATGAAGCTAAACAGGTTAGCTAACATGTTTTCTTACTTCTTTAGCAGCTGTATGGCTCGAGTTTATAAGCAGACTAAGTTATATTGTTTTTTCTGTGTCAATATACACAAAATAATTTTTTCCGACTTGTAAGATGTTGCGCCAACATTGTTATTTGTTGTTATGGGTTAAAAAGTGATTGATAATTGACTCTTATCTGTTCACAGAGCGTTATGACATTACCTCCAGCTATGCCATATTTCGAACAATCTGGAAAAAAACAATCAACCTCAACACTGAATGACATTAAATCACATAAATGTGGACTTAGACACTCAGTTTTCACTGCCAGTGGAAATCAATATACTGGAGAGTGGCTCAACAACAAGAAGCATGGTTAGAATATCCTCAATTTGTTTAAAAACCAACCTTTGAATTGAAAAAACCCAACTTTTTGTTGTTTTTTTTGGTTTAGTATTTTTGTTTGTTTTTGTCAAGGCAATGGAACTCAGGTGTGGAAGAGTGGTGCCATTTATGATGGAGAGTGGAAATTTGGGAAGCGTGATGGATACGGGACCTATAGTGTGCTACTCCCAAAATACAAGGAGCATGTGAGGAAGTACATCGGTGAATGGAAAAATGGAAAGAAACATGTATGGTACTTATATCTTATAGTCACATGCATACACCAAAATACGCACACATGCTTGGTTTGTGATACATTTTTTTTTCCATTTTTTTCAGGGTTATGGGATGTACTTTTACAACAACTCAGCAGTCTATGACGGGGAGTGGAGCGAGGACCAACGAAGTGGCAGGGGAAAGATGTACTATGAGAATGGAGACACCTACACTGGAGAGTGGATGAAGGATAAGAATCATGGGCAAGGAGTCATTGTATTTTGTGAGAAAATATTGTTTTTTATACATTTGAATACAAATGAGCAATAATTCGATCTCTCATTTAAAAACCTAACTTTCCATCTTGTGTTAAAGCAAATGGAAACTGGTTTGGAGGCACCTGGCAAGACGGCAAGAAAAATGGTAATGGAAAGTTGTACTATTCTGACAAAGGGCTGCTTTATGAAGGCCTTTGGGTGGATGGAATGGCAAAATGTGGGACCCTGTCGGATTTTGGAAGGGACATAGCCCCAGCACCACCTAAGTTCTCATTTCCAAAGGTACAAGAATATTACAGCTAATTACAGTGCCTATACAAGTATTCACCTCCAAGATGTTTTACTTTTACCCTATAAATCAATCATGAGGGACATAATTTGATTCTTTGACTAATG
>SSNR01000006.1:2089669-2135668 GCA_006937965.1 Callopanchax toddi
CCCCCCCCCCCCCCCCCCCCCCCCAAAAAAAAAAAAAAAACAACAACAACATTTAATGTCAAAGTGAAAACTCATTTCTACAAAATAATGACAAAGAAATAAAATCATGCAACATAAAACAGGTGCATAAATATTTACCCCCTTTATAGCACCTAACCTACTTTAACAGAAGTCTGGCCAATTGGTGCTAGTAGTGTTACAATTAGTGGAAGGGAGATCACCTGAGTGTATTGACTGTCTCAAGTGATTGTAGAATAAAGACACATGTGTCTAGAAGGTCCATTCACTGGTTAATCAGTGTTTCTGACTACCCATAAGAGAAAGCAACAGTCCAAGCTATTGGCGATTGAAAAGTACAAGTCAGGGAATGGATACAAAAACATTTTAAGGCACTGAGCATCCTCTGGAGTTCAGTTAAATCTATCATTAAGAAATGGAAGGAATATAACAAGTGTAAATCTGCCTAGATCATAAACTGAGTGACTGTACAAAAAGGAGTGAGAGTTTACCAGGACACCATTTTTATTTGTTGTATGTGTTCTTCTGGCTTTAACTGTATGTATGTGGTCACAAATCAATTCCCCTTGTTATTTTGTAAAAATTGGTTTTCACTTTGACATTAAAGGGGTTGATTTGTAAAATGTGTTTTTTTTCTCAAATAGTCCAATTATGTTGCTTATGATTGAGTTATAAGTAATAAAAGGGAGAAACATCCAAGGGGAATTCATTTTATAGGCACTGTAAATCACTTAATTTTTATACCTTTTTGTGGCAAACAAAGCCTTTTCCCAGTGCAACACTAATGTTTTATACTTTTATTTTTAAGACACACCTGAAGGACATGGAGCTGGTTTTAAGAGAAGCCAAATCAGCCTGCCAGAAACATCAAAGTTGGCCATCCTCAAGAGGAACTTAACAGTCATCAAGAGAACAGAACGTTTCCACTTCATCACAATTTTCTGAAAATAAAATGACAAAAACATAAATCGTACTTGGCATGCCACTTCTCTGTAAGCCTCTTTAAATTTACATATTTAATTTGAATAGTAAAACATCTATTCTGTCAGCTACTGATTTAACTGAAATATTTCAAACTAGTTGTGAAAAAAAATACCCCAAGATGACCAACCTTGAAGCCAGCTTGATACCAATACAACACAATCTAGTAAAACTTTTGATTTTCTATTTAAAATGCCGTTTTGCTGCGTTAAAGATCTCCAGTTCCCTCAGAAAACATGAAATGAGCTGTCATCTCTCCCATTAAACCTGCATTCATAATCTGACCTTAATGTTCACTTCTAAATACATTTAACATCATGACTATTAACTCCTCCAGAACAGACTATTAACTCAAATTGGTGTGTTTTTTAAAGTGACTATAGCTGGGTGAAACGTACTTATTACTGAATATTTTGTTTGTTAAACCATCCTAATTAGCATAAAAGTATACATTTTTCCGAGTTTTAAATTAGTAAAAATAAAAAGTGTATATTACCACCACAACTTGTCCTAATACCAAGAAATAGAAATATACACGACTCACAAAATGTTACGGATATTAGGCTTAGCAGTGAAATTTATGGAAAACATAAAAAGTTCACACATTATACAATATATAATAATATAAGGCATTAAAGTAGAATCATGCAGTAGTGATTTTCTCATCTTAAACAATTTATTGAAATAAAACACTACAACAGTGGTGGGAATACCTCAACAAAAATGTCAGTGTCTCAATAACTTGTCATGTGACCTTGAGCATCAATTACAGCATGACAATGACGTCTCACGCTGTTCATAAGCCGACTTATTGTCTGCTGAGGTGTGGCATCCCACTCTTCTTGAAGGGCAGCCCTCAGGTCATTGAAGTTCTGAGGTACAGTTACGAGCCTCTGCATGGCGACTCAGCTGATCCCACAGGTTTTCTATGGGATTTACATCTGCAGAAAGTTCAGGCCACTCCATTTGAGCTACCCCAGCTATTTCCTAATGATGAGACGTTGATGAGTTGGAGCGTTGTTGTCCATGAAGATGAAATTAGACTATGTTGTTTTTGCAGAGGCACAATGACTGAATTATTGATATTATCTAGGTAGTATCGGCTCGTCACAGTGCCATTCACAAAGTGTTGGGCAGTTTTGTGTTGACTAAACACACCTGCCCACACCGTAACAAAAACACCAAAGGATGGTCTGGTAACAACAGTGGATAGCGCTCTCCTTCACGTCTCCAACACCTTTGGCAGCCATCATTTCTGCTCAGTGTGAATTGACTCATCAGAGAACAGCACTGAGGTCCACTGGTTCCTCGTAAAGGCTAAAGGACGTCCACAGTTTTTCTGTGACTCTTCCAGTCTCTCTGTTGTAGTCTGCTGATGACACCAAGCTCAGTGGCCACTTCCATCTGAGAACATCCTGTTTGAAGCCTCACATTGGTGAGGTACTGTTGATCATTTATTAGATGCCATCTTGGTTTCATGATGTCAAAATGTAAACAGGATGATGAGGACTGTTAACCAGGAAATTTACTGGTCAATTCATGGATCAAACATCTGTGAATTTTGCAGTGAAGCTCCTTGCTAGAGAACAGCAAGTTGCGCAAAATAAGTACTTAAACACTGAACTGGACATGTGCATTCAAAAGTTTACAGTAGGTCACGTTAAGTTCACCTGTAAAGGTTAGAGTGCATTTTAGGTTCATGTTGAAATCTCACCAGAAAGCCAAATGTGCCTAACGTTTTGTGAGTAGTATAAATGGTGAGCATTACACCATGAAAATAAGCAGACATTTAAATAACCGAGGTTCACAAACACACAACAGTGTGATAAACAAAGTATTATTTACTGACTAATAAATAAATGCAGCAGGCAACAGATAAGATTCCTAGTTAATGAGATGTCTGCCATAACAAGTGAGAAAATATCACATTTAGGACTAATTTTAAGCTACATGCATTATGGCAGGTTCACAAGTGCCTTCAAAAAAATACAATTCTTCACAAAAGTCAGTTTCACAACAAAGGATGAGACTGAGATTTCTTCATTCCTGTAAAAAAATTTGATTCCAAAATTGTGGCTTCTGTCTTGGTGAAATCCAAAGTTCCTACAAATATGTGTACCCATCTAAGGGAAATGTGAGCTTGGCGACTGCAAGATGGAAGATTCCCCCCTGTTATCGAGCTCATTTTGAAGCCTGGTGAGGTTGGATAGCTCCTCGAGCTCCTGAAACTGTCTGTCAGTCTTGTGGCTCACCAAAGACCGATAGAAGTGCACTGCAAACACTATGAAAACTAAACCAAAGGGGATCATAATGGAGGTAGAGGTAATAGCAGCAGCCACACCAGATGACACTGTATTATTACTGGATTTGATTGGTTTGATGGGCAAAAATTTCACCCAGCAGAGTAAAACCACCTCAGCGAGGAAAAGCAAAGTGCCGATGACTGTAGAAAAAGCCCAAGCCAACTCAATGTGTCGATGCATCCGCTCATGTGGGGACTCCTTCACAGAGTTGAGATTGTGCACGTTGCTGACAGCCTCTATATTGGGCAAAATGCAGGTGCTGACCATGAGAGCAAACAGGTGAACAGCCACAAGCACGGTTGTGCAGGCACTAAAGGCGATGAGGAGAGCAGGTGGGTATGGATAACTGTTGTCCAGCTGCACCTCTACCATAGCTACCTAAAAAGGAAGATAACAGCTGTAAACACGCACACACCTGTCCTGACACGTGACTTGATTAATCCACACACAAATTAAAGATTAGCTGGAAGTGAATTTACCATAGCAAACCCAGAGAGGAGAGCCGATGTCCGGCTAGAAGCCTTCAGTTTGGCTCGACTCAGGTACAGCTTTCTCCAGGACAGCGCTTGTAGTGAGTGCTCGTTCAGACTCATGTTGCGCCAAATACCTTAAAACACAGAGCTAACAGCGCAGCTGTTTGCGACTTTAGCGCTGAAACAACGACAAAAACAGCGTCCAACTACGTCCACTTAGAAACCTCTTAACTTAAAGCTTCCGAGAGGACCTGCGGAAGCTAGTTTTCTACCCACGGTGATCCTGTTCGCTCTGCCTGCACCTTCAATTACCCATAAGCCCCCGCGCAATGAAAGCAACATCCGTTACCGATTAAACTAGCTTATCTGTACACATAACACGGAAGTAAACATGTGCACAACAAAAGGAAAACTATGCGGAAAATGAATATTAAAATCGTCTACGATCAAGTCGTAAGTGCATTATGTAGATATTTTATAATGAATTAAACTGGGTCAAAAAAACAAGACTGACATAAGAATTTTGCATCCAAAATGTAAATTTTCACATTAATATTACGATTTTTAAATAAATGGTTAATTTTAAGACATGTGAGCCAAATGTAAAATAATAAATTGATAGAGCATGTTTCAGAAATCACATACTGTCAATTGTTGATTTAAATATAACAACAAAGTTGGTATTAATGAATTTATTATGCATAAAAAAGCTGTTTTGTCAAAAACGAATTGATAAAATCCTAAGACGTAAATTTTCCTTTAATTTTTGGTAAAAATCAAAGAAAACGTCATCTAATTGGTTTAAAATCAAGAAAATTCCACTTGTTTCACACATTCAAAGTTTGCTGTACCTTAGAATAAATAATGGTGATACTTTATTCACTTTAGAACTCTTTAATGCAACTGAAAATTTGACTGAAAATACGTCCTACTCTTTTTAAATAAACATTTTTGGTTGTGTATTATTATTTATGAGAGTGTTTGAAAGCACCTCTCCATGAGTACATGTTGCTGTGGACATACATTTTGTCTTTGTCGAAAAAATTTGAAAAGTAAATTATTTTTATTTTTCCTTTATTTTACCAGATAAAAACTCGAGATGTAAAAGAGTGACCTGGTCCAAGAAGGCAGCAAAAATACAATACAAAGAATTGCACACATTCACAAAGAAAGCACAAACGTCCAGACAGACAATAAAGACAACAGAAGTACACATTTTTAAATTTAGCAAAATTAGCTAGATTCAATATAAAGCATATACATTTACACAGAGAGCATTTTAAAACTGATGAAATAATTTCTGAAATCTTTATTTCCTTTTGTAGGTCATTCCAAGATAAGAGAGCAGCATAATTAAAAGCTATTTTACCCAAATCAGTTCTGACTGACCATGATGTTTTGTTTTGACAGAGAGATACATACAAATCTTATTAAAAGCTATTACTTATATATACACTTTATCTTTATACAGAGCTTACATTTTTCAAATGAGTAATTAAACCCTAATTCTCTATTTCTCCTATGAACACAAATAAAGGCTCATAAGTTTGTTTAGGCAGCAGAAAGCAGCACGCTGACATGCCGTGACGTTGTCCAACAATGTTTTGGTTCCTGACGGTGACGTAATACACAAAAACATGGTTCCCTTGTTTTGAACCCGTAAAGCGTGCTAAGTGCTTCTTTAACTTGACCACGCATGGGGACGCTTTGTCCAGCCTGAGAGGCAGGGAAACGCTTCAAGACACGATGGCTCAGTCCGCGGAAGTGTGTGCTGAATCCAGACGGAGGCTGGTGTGTACCATCCGCAGTGTTTACGTTAGCTCACGAGCAGAAACAGGCAGCGGGCTAGGTAGTTAGCTCGGCTAACAGTTGCGGCTGAAAAAACGCTGGGAGATTTATCATGTCACCGAAGCTTTGCAAGTTTTTGTAAACGGTGGATGTTGCATTTTAGCTTTTACAACTTCTGTAGGATTTGTAATAATTACCAAGTCACCGGCAGGAAAAATGAGACCCATTTAAGGTAGATGAGTGAGATAATTGGAAACAATTACAGATATTATCAACAGCTGCCTTCCACCTCGATTAGCGTCTGTTCAAGCACGAGGCGTCACATTTAAGAAAAACGATGCTGCCATGGTAACGGAAGTGGCAGTCTTAAAAATCAGAATATCCTGCTACAGTTAAAAAGTTATAGTCATGGCATTAACGTTTAGTCATTGTATTGAAATCAGCCACACTGCGCGTTTAAATAGAGCGCAGTGGGCCTTTGTGACACAGTTTGCTTTTCCACGCTCAGTTTTGTCATGTAAATGATGTCGTTTTGAATGCCAGCGCTCCATCTGCCGGAGGATGTACGACGAAAACGAGGATTTGTCCGATGTGGAGGAAATTGCAAACATCAGAGGCTTCAGTGTGGAGGAAAAGCTGGTCAGTGACAGCTACAGTGCAGACTTTGTCCACACAATGGAGGGCAGAGGTAAAGGAACACAGAGCATGTATGCACTAATCATATCATTTTCCAGTGAAAATGCATTATTTCATTACAGAAAAAGCGTTGTCAGCATTGGACTAAACATGCACCTGCTGTCTTGCAGATTTCACTTATGAATATGTACAAAGAGAAGCCCTCAGGATCCCACTCATTTTTAAAGAACAATGTGAATTAGGGATCAGGTGAGAATATTCCCTATATGTACTATAGTTTAAGTTACTTAACATATTGTTCTGATTTAAAAGCCAATAATTTAAAAGTTTTAAGAATACTTTCAGAGTACTTCATATTCAAATACTGACATTTTTTATGTTAAACTTTCAAGGAACTACACAAAAAATGCGTTCTCTTTGCATTTGTAACAACAGTACTGCCACAAACTACAGGTACATTCTGTGTGTTATACAGCTGTAGGAAGCTTGCTCCTTTGTGTTTATTGTTTTTTTTTTAATTAAAGGCTTTACTCTTTTGCTTTCTAAAAATTTAATCATTCTTATTCTTAGTGGGTAAATAAGACTTAATCTATAACCTAATCAGAATGTTATTAATTTAAATTTAATTTTACGCCTGTAATCCAATTATAAATGCATACACTCTGTTCATAGGTACAAATTTAATCTGATTATATGGTTTATATTAGTTATCTAATCCTCCTGATGTTAGGGAATGAGCATTCATTGCTAACTTTTAAGTTTAGGTTTTAAACTTTTGGCAGCATGTGAATGATCAACTGATGGCATGATTAAATTGATCCATTCTTTTTTACACTTTTATAGAATGCCTGATCCAGAGTTTACAGTAGGTGAAATAAAGGGATTAGTTGGTAAGTGGAATGCAACAAATGCAATGCAAACAAAGCTTTAGAGAACTCAGTGATGTGCATGTTTGAATATTTGTTTTTGCTAGTCATGTTATTATTTTTAGCTCAGAATTGTCTCAGTTTTTTGAAAAATTTGTAATTATTATCAATCACACTCATCCTTCTGCCTGCCCACTGTTTTTTCTGGGTGTATGTATTTGGTTAACAGCAGGTTTGATCACTATTGCTATAATTTTGATAAACCTGGTTCTGTAACAGCCCCATCTAGTGGTGAACATTGAGAATTGCACTTTTAAAATCACTTACTGTTCTGTAATAGGTGTCATTAGATCTTATTTTAAAGGGTTACAGCATTTACCAGCCTTTTTTGTTTGTTTGTAATATTTGATTGTGTTGATTATGGATATAAATAAAAGAGCTTAGTTTTTAGTTTAAAAGTAAATAAATACCATTAACACGCTCCGTCATAAATAATGTATTTTCTTCTTAACGCAAACCTTCCTTGTTATTTTTTGCAGGAAGTCGGCGCTCTGTGGATGTTATGGACGTGAGCACACAAAAAGGCTCTGAAATGAGCATGGCCCAGTTTGTCCGGTATTATGAGACGCCGGAGGAAGCGCGAGACAAACTCTTCAATGTCATCAGCCTAGAGTTCAGCCACACTAAACTGGAGAACCTCATCAAGCGGCCCACAGTGGTAATGTAACCGGACACTCACTGATATTCTGATAGATTGTTTGGAGGACACAAAGGTAGCTGAAGTAGAAGAATGCTCGGACTGAGGCGTAACAGAGGTGTTTTGGCTGCTGTCACAGGTGGATCAAGTGGATTGGGTGGACAACATGTGGCCTCCTGACCTGAAACAAAGCCAAACAGAAGCCACCAACATTATTTCAGAGATGAAGTATCCCAAAGTGCAGAGGTATGAGATGCTATTGTTTATTTTTAAAGCTCTCTTTTATGTTGCATGTCTGTGTATAAGAGAACCATAAAGAATAATGTGTAATCTATTTAAAATCTTACCTCTCCCACCATCAGAATTTCTCATGTACTGCTCTCATCAGTGTACTTTCACCTCCTGTTCGTGCTTGTGATTGTTGCTAGGCAGCATCTTCTTTTTGTTTTTGCACAGAGAAGGATGGATTTTACCTGTTACTGCAGACATCTCTCAGCCAATCAGCTGAAGTCAAAGCAAAGCAAATCTAAACTAGTAATGAGTGTCATCTTAACCAAAGCTGACCTCACACCAGAAGTCTGCAACCTCTGAGACATTTTTACTGACTATTCTACTAAATATCATTTATATGGAGCCACATAATGTCACAACACTTAAAAAGACATTATTATCATCATTGTTATACACAAGAAATTTACATTTTCTATTTTAGAGATAAATAAAGCATCAGGCTGCATCTTTAAAAAAAGCAAAAATAAGAGACATCAGGTGTTTGGTTATTTATGACTTAAAGTACCAGGATTTTATTGGAGGCAGGTTTTTATTTCTGTTTTTCTTTTTGCTCTAAAAAACCTTTCTGTATGTTTCCACAATGTCAGACTTTTATGCCTAAGAAGTTTGTAATTTGCAAAGAGTTCTTGCAAAAGAATAAAAACTATATTTATTACAGGTGGGACTTTTAAATGTGCTGCATGGACTCCCTCATCTTAAGTCCTAAAACGACACATTTATAAAATGTTGAATAATAATATAAAATACATTTCTTCATTTTATTTCAGTCTATTTTAAATAAGAGGAGGTGGAACCTGTTTGGATGCAGCATCAAACTGTTCACCAAGAACTGTCTTAAGAAATGTTTTGAAAATGCATTAAACCTGTTTATAACTCCTGAAAAACGCAATCTCAGTTTATTATTTTATCGTTTAATTTTAAATCTGCTTTTCTAAATAAACAAGACACATTTTTAATCACTCTAAAGTGAAAGGATCAAACTCAGTACATCATTTTTTATTTCTGGAGCTGTTTTCTTTAATTATTGAACAAATTATTATTTTCTAAATGTTCTAAACGTTTCTTTGCTTTCGACCAGTGGCTGTGATCTCATTTAGATTTAACTGCGCTCTTAAAATATGCTTTTAGAGGACGGCAAGTCATTTTATTACAAGCTGATCACAACTGCTATGAATTTTATTTAAAAACTACCAAAGTGGGAAAGTACAGTGGAAACAAGGTTTCTTGTTTATAAAACGGTTGTTTTCTCTCTCAGCAGGATTAACAACACAGCAGCGTGAATGCTGTTCTGTTTTATTTTCATGTTTACATTTCAGCGGTGTTCCCTTTGGAGTTGCTCCCATCATTATAAATTAGGAACTAATTTCTCTCTCGGGGTGCTAATCATCCTTCAATTAGCTTCCAGAGGAGATGATGAGTGATGTGGGTCTGTTGTGCCCCTGGGAGTTTCATTCTGCTGGATTTTGTAGTAGTAGGAGTTCCCTACCTATTATTTATGGTTACGATTCTTCTAATTATTTTTGTGGATGCCAGCCTGATTTAACATGATGTTATTGTATTTATTCAGGTATTGTTTGATGAGTGTGAAAGGCTGCTACACAGACTTCCACATCGATTTTGGGGGAACTTCAGTTTGGTATCATGTGTTCAAAGGACAGAAGGTTAGTTCATAATATTTTGAATGTCATATATGAAACTATAAATTCATAAAGTTAGGCAAAAAGGAGCGCTGACTTCTCTGTGTGAAGGCACTTTTTATTCTTTTAGGTGTTCTGGCTGGTGCCTCCGACCCCTCGTAACCTGGCTCTGTATGAAGACTGGGTCCTTTCAGGCAAACAGAGCGACGTCTTCCTGGGAGACCGAGCTGATGGGTGCCAGAGAGTGGAGCTAAAGCAAGGATACACCTTCTTCATCCCATCTGGTGTGTTAGCAAAGCAGTTTTAAGTTGGATTCCACTTAAAAAATGAGAGAAACTAAACTCTGTTTTGGGCTGTTCTGCAGGATATTTAACTTTATTTTGCTATTAAAGGTTGGATTCATGCTGTTTATACTCCTGTGGACACACTGGTGTTTGGAGGCAACATCCTGCACAGCTTTAACATTCCTATGCAGTTTACAATCCACGATATAGAAAACAGGACTAAGGTAGGTGTGTTCGGTCACAGCAGGAACAAAACTACAATTAGAAATTTGCTAATGTAAGAGATTAATTACATGACCCAGAACATTTAGTATTTGTGTACAAACCTCTATTTTAAAATGGTATTACATTTAAAAGTTGAATTGTGACAAAAGTATTTAGTAAATCGTAGCTCTTACTTACTTGTTTTGTGCTTGTTTTCAGGTTCATCCCAAATTCCGTTTTCCTTTTTACTACGAGATGTGTTGGTACGTCCTGGAGCGATACCTGCACTGCCTGACCAAACGCTCCTACTTCACTCAGGAGATCCGGAAGGAGCCTGTTGGTGAGCGGAGTGGAATTTACTGTATGTTTTGTGCTCTAAGAGCAAAACCAAAGAAGAAGAAATTAGTTAATGAATGAGTTTTAGTAAACTGCTGCTCAGTGTCACGTTTTTTTGGTTGTGTTGCACTTGTTTTCTGTTTTTTTTTTTTTGTGACTACTTTAAGCTCCTAAAAGTATTTTACAGCTGAACCGAGGTCACTTATAATAAATATCTAATCATATATTAAAACTTTAGTATTTCTAGTCTTCTATGTTTTCTAAACAGGATATTTTTCTCGCCTATTTCTCTGCCCAGAATGATGTAATTTTTTAAAATTTCTAAGCCTCTGTAATGAATTAAAACTCGTATTTATACTTGAAATTTGGGGTTTATGATTAAAGATGGATCTGCTAATTATAGTGAGGGATCAAAGCCCAGATTTTACTTGGGTGTTATTGATGAAAGGTTAAAACTTGTGTTAAAATTATGAATTTATACGCAAATGTAGAAATATCCTTTGGAAAAGACAATAAATTTAAAAATTTTTGAACCTGCTGTTGTCCCATTTTTGTCATTTCAGATGATGAAACAAGGGTGAAGACAGAGTCTCCCTCCTCGGACTCCAGGAGTCAGGACACAAACGAGGATTCATATGGAACTCAGGTCAGGGACGACCAGGGGGACAAACCTGAGAGAGTATCTGAGGACGGCCCCTGCTCACCCGACTACGTTAAGGGCTCGCTCCTTAAAGCCGTTTTATCCGTCGACTCAGAGGACAGCTGCAATCCCAGCTCGGTGTCTTTAGATTTCCCCAAAACGCCCCTGGACTCTCCAGCCTCAGAGCCTCAGAGCAAATGGACTCACTTGACCCAGTATGAACTGATCGGACTCAGGACGCTGGTGGAGAAGCTGGAGTTGCTCCCTGAAAATAAGAAATGTGTTCCAGTAGGGATAGAGAACCCTCAGGGACTCCTGGAGGACATGAAGGTAAAAAACTACATAAATGAACATAAAACAAACATTAAGCAGTTCAGTTTGATATTTTGTTGTTTTATGTTGGTCAAGGCGCTCCTGAAGGAGCATGCTGAAGATGACCCAAAGTTAGCCATCACTGGAGTTCCTGTGGTGTTCTGGTCAAAGAAAACGCTTAAGGTAAAAACACTCGGACTGAATTTGACATTTACTACACTTCAGACAGTGCAAATGTAAAGAATTTTGTTTTATATAAAAAAAAAAACATCAATTTCTGCATTTCACACCTGCAACACATTCAGTAAAAAGTTAGAACTCTAAAACTTTTACAACTTTTTAAAGTCGCCGCTGCTTTTCACAACACCTCACATGTTCTGGCAACAAATCCTGTTATTTAGTCAGAAACATTTAAAATATATCAAAAGTTTGATGTGCTTTAATCACAAAAATCAGAGGTTAAATCAGACCTGTTCAGGTTCAGGTTTTAATGTTAATTAAAACCATTTTATACATCAGTTTTAGATGCACTCATATGGTTTGTTTTTGCATCACAATCCAACTTGCAAATCCAATAGTTTTTTTAAATTTTCAGTAATTTCTGTGCATTTTGCACAAATGATGAAGTTCTGGTTTCTTCTTGTTGCTTTCCAAGTAGAAACAGTTCATTATAAGTGCTGCTTTGAGTCTTTTTAGATAAAGAACAAGTTATTTTATCAGTTGTGCACACTGTCAGGTTTGAAGTGGTTACTATTGAGGTCTTTATTAACCTGCAGACTGTGAAAAAGGATCAGCCTCTTACAGTTTCCTTGGTGCCGGTCTCAGTTTTTTATTTAGGTTTTATCATCTAAAAAATCCGTCTATGAAGAAGGAAGAATAGGAAGCATCAACAGGAGGTTTAAGAATGCTGACTGAATGAATGAAGTGTTTGCTGGTCACTCTCATCGAGCCCCTGGATCACCCCCCCCACCCACCCGTCCCGTGAAAGGCCAGCTGCTGGTCTCGGGGCCTCTTTGTGTTTGCCTTTTGTAATGAGATGCCATCTGGCTCTGCAGGCTGTGCGGAGCCTGCTCTCCTCTCCTCTCCCCGTGATGCTCATAATGAATATGATAACACCTTTGATGCAGCTTCTCTTCTCATTGGGTGGAAGCAAACCTTCCCTCCAGATCATATTCTGATGCACAGCCTCCTCTCATTGGCTGCGTGCCTCCCAGCCCCGCCCCTTCCACCCAGGGAGCCGATCCATATTAATGAGGCGTTTGTGCTTTCTACATCTGCTTGTGGTATTGTGAAGCTTCGGAGCAAAAGGGAGGGCTGTAGGCCTGACAGGAGTAGCAGGAGTAGCATCAGGAGGAGGAGGAGGAGGAGACTGCAGCCATGTCAGATTGCTGTGAGCTGGACGGCGTCTGAAAACAAGCCATGGCCATGTCGTTGAGTGCTGACGATGAGGACTACGACTCAGACTCTGAGCAGGTTAGCACGCTGACGCCCAGCAGGCGGGCACGGTGAAGCAATCAGAGGAATGTTTGGTGTTATTGTAGCATGGAGCATCACAGGGCAGCGAGGAAATGGAGCTACCTGGAGACAAAAGCATTGATTGAGTCTGCTCAGGTTTTAGTCTGTTTTATAGGTTTACTGTTTGTGTGTGAGAGACAGGAAGCATGAAATCCAGCTATAAGATAAGGATGTTTTTGTTTTGCTTTGTGATGCAGATTCATTATGTGATTTTAAAAGTATGGATAAGAAAAATGCCATTTTTACTTTTTTGCACAAATGTCATCAAAGACTGGACTTTCTTGCACATAAAAAAAAAAGTGTTAATTTGAAGCATTTCTCCAGCACATTGCTTATCTTTGAACCACACCCCCTCACACTGAGTCTTTGGCCACATTTTAATGAAGCGACTGCAAATAAAAGAGTTTGTACTTTTCGTTTCACACCTGGTGTTTTGATCATGATGCTAAAAGCCAAACGGGGAAGATGTTCAGGGTCTGTAGTGTTATTTTTAACCGTTGCAGCTTTATTAACACACGGGATGTTTTGCTGAAGTTGTTTCCTTTTGAGAGGATAAGTTTTTGCCAGACTGCTCAGAGAAACCTGGCAAAGGATTGTTAAAATATATAATTCAACATGCAACAGTTTTTTATGCATCTCTACTTTTTGATCATTTGAATTTTTTGTAGTTTTTTTTAATTAAGTGACTGTTTTCAGGCTGAATGAGCTTTAAAGTTAAAGTGTTGTCTTTATTAGTGTTTAAATCTGAGTGTTTTGAATCAGACATAATGCAACTTGTCGTGGTTATATTTTTAGAAATGTGCTGCTTAGAGCTGATAGATATTTTTATTGTGTCACTGCTATAAAAAACTCAGGCAGGGAGTTGGTTTTTTCAGGTTTTCTGTTATTTATTTCTGCGTGCCAGAGGGATTTGTGCTTATCTGATAGTGGGGGGTGGGCAGGAGGTTAGAGGGGATCAGTCTGTCTTTTTCATGTTTATTTTTTTTGATAAATCAGTCTTTTTTGATTACATTATGATTAGTTAATACAATCCTGTGTTTATTTTCCTGTGATTAGTCATTACTCTAACCTGCTGTCTGATATTGCCTCAGGTATGTTAAAATCAGGATGTGATGGGTTATCTGGGTCCTCTTGTTAATCCTCTAAATCCTGTCTGCTAACCACATCTGACTCAGTTTATCATTAGAACAGTTTTTTTGTATTAAGCCTAAAATTCCTCAGATTTTTCTTCCCTGTAAGAGGTTCCTGTTACAGTCCTCATTGGTTACAAGTATGTGTGTGTCATACACTGTTCTGTTAGGGAATGGGATGTGGCTGTTGCTATGCTGACACCAGGAAAATCTGCACTGCCGATGTAACTAAAGAAATCCAATCCTCATTTCCAAGGAGCTGCAGTGTTGTTCACCTCCTGCTCTGCTTTATTTTATCTACCACTCTGCCGCTCGTCATCTTACACACGATGGTTGGCAGATTTTAACCATTTGTAAAGACAAAAACTAAAAAAACTGGACCTGAGCCTGTGAGGGAGCAGAATCCAGAAACAATAAGGATGCTGATCAAAGACACATAATCTCCTATTTGTTTTAAATGCAGCGCATTTGAAAACGGGCACTGCTCTGTCTCAGTGTGTGAGCTCTGCAACAGAACAATGGGTCTGTGGTAGGCATGTGTGAAATGAAGCCATAAGTGCAGCTTCTCTTTGAAGAAGAGAAATGAAAGCCGGCGAGATGCTAAATTTGGAAGGCGCCTTCAGGGACAGTTTTGATGTGTGTGTGTGTGTGTGTGTTTGCTCCTGTACTCTGTCCTGCAGGCATGAATAATGTGTTTACACCCGGCCTGTTCTGATCAGGTTTGCTTTCTGGGGATGTTTATACATTGCATATTTATGCAGACACTGCTGTGAAAAAGTATTTGCCCCCTCAGATTTCTGCTGCCTTTGCTTTTTGAAATGTCTCAGATAAATGATGAAGATAGCCTGATTAAATAATCAGTTTTCAAATGATTATTTTATTTATTAAGCTTTTAAAACCATCCTGGATCTGTTTGGAAAAAGGAAATGACCCCTAAACTTAACGACTGGTTTTAACACTCGACTACAGCCTGGTGTTGATAACTACTAATACGTCTCTGTGGAGGAATTTCCCTACAGGATTGTTTTAATTCAGACACATTGGAGGGTTTTCCAGCATGAATGACCTAAAGGTCTTTTAAGGTCGACGTTTTTTTCTGGTAGAGAGCAGAATTCACTCGGCTTTCCAACAATGTGATTAATCACAGTTCATAATCTAACAAGCGGTGGACTACCTTTTCATTTATTCATTTTTATATAATCGGCTGCTAATAACCCACTCTATGAAAGATCTACGTTTTTTAAGGACTACTTCTAAAGGTTTAAATTTGCAAAATAAAAGTGTGTGAATGCTGGAATATGTGTCTATTTGCAGGCTGTGTAATATCGACAAGTATAATATTTGTTTTCTTGGTACTTGACATCGTATCCTCTTGACCCTCTTAGCCCCGGCCACCCAACCGGCCGAAACCTAAGATGGCAGCATCTCCCGCATCAGCAGTCAAGCTGTCGGCCAGCCGGGGAACATCTGGTGCCAGGAGGAGGAGGACGCGCTGTCGGAAGTGTGAGGCGTGTCTGCGGACGGAGTGCGGCGAGTGCCACTTCTGTAAGGACATGAAGAAGTTTGGCGGGCCGGGGAGGATGAAACAGTCCTGCATCATGAGGCAGTGCATCGCCGTAAGTTTTAATATTTTGGGGAACATTTTTATTTGCTTCTGTGGTCAACATGAAGTCACTGGCAGCAAAATCGAACCAGATAATTAACTTTTCTTTACATGGAGACTGTAAACAGCAACCTGGACTCTATTCACAGGAAAACAGTGTTTCTTAATTAACCTGTTATATGTTGTTATTATATGATTTCCATGTAATGTTGTGGTGGGTGGACAGCCCAGTCAGGTTTCTTAGCAACTATTAGAAACGTCTCTGTACCTAGATAAGAAATAGTCCAAACTTAAAAAGTTTTAGTTTGTGTGCCGGTTAAATAAATAGTGAGCTTTAGAAGTAAATATCTCCTTATTGAAAGGTAAACGGTGGCTGATAATGTTTTTGTCTCTGTGTGTGTTTGCTAAATATCTCATAAATCACTGGATGGATTTTAATGAAACTCTCAGAATATCTTTATTGTATGTCCACCAACAACTGATTAACATTTAGAGTCAACACAATTCAAGATGGCCACCACAGCTAATCAACATTAGCAAACGCAAAAATAGCTATAAGTCCATCAGTTTTACAAATATTGAGCTAGGATTTTGTGAGATAATAGGTGTGGTTTGTTTAGTTGTCTTTCAAATGTAATGCTGCTTAACAACCATTCTATTTAAATAAATGTCTTCCTTTCATTAATTTTCATCACTTGGTGTTTTCATGTAGTAGTGAGGTTAACGCAAGAACGTTTAAATGAATTATCTGAGTACGTTGCCATGGTAACTGTGAGTGATCTCCTCCTGCTGTAGTAGGTACAGAAACATCAATTAGGTCATTGCTTTTCTAAGTGCTGACAGTCTTCAGCTGTAGTAACTCTGAGTCATGAGGCTGTTAGCATGTTTCAGCACCACGGACAGAGAAATCCAGAGCATCCTGTTTCTGCTCAGCCTCTGATGGTGAAGGCTGAGTGTTTGACCGCTATGAAAGGGAACTTTTTTGCACAGCCCTGAATGACACTTAGACCACACACACACACACACACACACACACACACACACACACACACACACACACACACACACACACACACACACACACACACACAATTATCTGAAGATCAATTTGACCACAGAAGTCGAACTTTGTGATCATTCTGTTGGGATCAAACGTAGGAGTTTGTTCATAGAAGGAAAATAAATAAATGGAGAAGAGTCCTGAGTGAAAACCAAAGTCCTGAAGATTTCAAAATCAGGCAATAATTTACAGAGCCAAAGAAAATTAATCTGTGTGACTAGTTTAGAGGCTGTTGGGTTAAAAACTAGCTGGTTGGGGTTAATGGGAGCAAATCACAATCAAATAATATGGAAAATAAAGGATGGGTGCAGATTATTACACAGGGTTATAATGTGGAACAGGGAACTAAAATAAGTGAACTTTATCTTCACAGAAGGTGAGACTTGTGAGCATACTTTCAGGTTGTAGCAGTGACTTGACTGCAGCAGCTCGTCCTTTAACTGGCGCTATAAAGTGTGAACATATAACTCCAGCCTCGGCACCTCTTCACTGGCTTCTTGTCTGTTTTTGGGTTGTTTTTAAGATTTTACTGCCAGCTTTTAAAGTTTTAAATGGTCTCAATTTTTAAACTTATTTTTCAAAATATCAAGATGGCTGCCATGAGAAACGACAAAGCTACAACTCATTTTAAAACATTTTGCATCCTCCTCTTCCTGTCTCATCTCCTCTCCATCCTGCTGCCTTTTTCTCTTCCTGACACTTCTCTCCTCCACCTTCTGCCTCTTTGTTTCCTTCTTCCTCCTTTTCATGTTCTTCCTTCTTCTTCCTACAGGTTTTCTTTCCTATCAGCTTCCTGTTTCCTCCTTCCTCATTCCCCTCACCTTCAGCTTCAGTTCAGGTCTTCTGTCATTTTCAGCTACTTCATTCAACATTCAAACAGCATTTCTGCAAGAAATGCACCTTTTTCTGGTTTTTGTAGTTTTTATTTAATAGTATTTTATGTTAGATGTCACATTTTTCTTTTTTGACTCTTGTTTTTTTCTTCTCCAGCCTGTCTTGCCCCACACCGCCGTGTGTCTTGTCTGCGGGGAGGCTGGAAAGGAGGACACGGTGGAGGACGAGGAGGAGAAGTTTAACCTGATGCTCATGGAGTGCTCCATCTGTAATGAGATTGTTCATCCTAACTGTCTCAAGGTAAATGTTCTAAATAACCAGCAGCGTCTTTAGAATTGCTGAATTGTTGTTCCTTTTTGACTAATTATCCTACTTTTGTTCAGCTTAAAGATTCAAACGGATTAGTCAACGACGAGCTGCCAAACTGTTGGGAATGCCCAAAATGTAACCATGCAGGGAAAACTGGGAAAGTAAGCATCAGTATGGGCCGTTTTCTGTTCACGTCAAAGTGATGATTTCTCAAACAGCTGACGTTATCCAAGTATCTCAGAACCAGAGAAATAAAGTTGTCTTCTCTTTTTTCTAACCTTTTGGCCACAAAGCAAAAAAGGGGGCCAGGATTTAAGTACGCCTCAAACCTCCCTGGCTCCCTTCTTAAAGAACCGCGCCTGAACCGGGACTCGAAAGAGGAGCCCGACCTGCCCGCGGTGGCTACAGTTCCCGTTACCGCGCTGACGACCCCATCTGCTGTGAAAAGAAAGGCAGAGCGGGAGGTCGTTCCTAAGAGGAACGATGAGGAACCTCCAAAGAAACGTCCGCCTCTGCTGTCTCTGGAAGGTTTGCCGCGAGCGAGACTCGAGGACAATCCTCTAAGGAAGAAAAGGAAACTGTTTGACACCAACGATGAACCCATCATGGTGAAAAAGAAGGTGAGACTCTTTATTATCTTCTATAAAGATGCTGATTAGGATCGCTTTTAAAAAGAACCTTTCACTCTTTTGTAGAAAAAGCCTCTAAAACCAGACGATCCATTTAGTTTGAAGCTGTTGCGGCACATCAAGGCAGAGAACGATCATGGCGATGAAGATGAGGAGCAGGGGGATCATGAAGAAGATGGACTAACTTTAGACAGGATGCATTTTAAGGGCAAACATGAATATGATGATGAGTTGCAGGAAGAGGACACGGAGGAAGAGGAGATCGTAACAAAAGGGGGAGACGGCGGTTTAGAGGAAAAAGCTAAAGTTCTCATGAGTCCTCTGCTGAGAACCTCTTCAGCCAGAGAAAGTGATCATTCATCCTCCAACTCTCCCAGAGCCGGACCGAGCAGCGAGTCAGGAGACGTCCAGGAGAGGAGCTCGGCTCAGCTTAAAGCTCGACATCAACGCAAGCGTCTCCTCAACAAAGGGGGGAGCAAAGAGTTCAGCCAGGAGATTCTCAAGTCAGAGGATTCGGTGAGCAACCAGAAACACCTTTCTGAGAAGATGGAGAACAACTCGGCCGCTTATCATCGCAGACCGCTGAAGAACGAAGATTCTGTGAGCAATCAGAACTGTAAACCACTAAAAACGGAAGACTCGACTCACAATCAGAGTCGTAGAGTCCTGAAACTGGAGGAAGGTGTGATGAACCACCACAGACAGCCGCTAAAAACCGAAGACTGTCTGACCAATCAGAATCACAGTCCTGTAAAAGTTGAGCCAGAGAGCGAAGCGGGCGACCAGAAGCCGAGGTGGCCTCTGAACAACGGCAGCAGTGATCTGGGCGACTGGCTGAGACACAGGGGGCGGGAGATGAACGGGACGCCGAGGGCGTACTCGCCTCTCTGCTGGAGCAGAAACACACCCATCACACCCATATGTCCCCGCCCACTCCCCCGCCGATCGCCACCAAAATGCATCCAAATGGAGCGCCACGTCATCCGGCCGCCTCCCATCAGCCCCCCACCCGACAGACTACCGCTGAACGACGGCGAGGCTCACGTGATGCAACGAGAGACGTGGATGAAAGTGTTCAGCCACCTCCCCCACAAAGATCTGTGTGTGTGCATGCGTGTGTGCAGGACGTGGAACAGATGGTGAGCACTAGACGATCAGAAAACTTCTAAACGTGATCAGGCGGCTTTTAATAAAAGTATCTTATGTATCCTATTAGGTGCTGCGACAAAAGGCTTTGGAAGCACATCAGTTTGAATCGTTGCAAGTCAATCACACCTCTCATGCTGAGCGGCATCATCCGGAGACAGCCAGCCTCTCTGGACCTCAGCTGGACCAACATTTCTAAGAAACAGCTCAGCTGGCTCATCAACAGACTTCCAGGTAAATGCATTTTATCAGCAAATCACTCAGAAAGATGAAGAGTTTTACAAATTCATAGATCTGGTCTTCTGTTTTTGATTATTATCTGTTTCCTATCAGCAAACACATTTCATTATCAGACATAGTAAGTAAATAGATGATTTTTTTTTATTAAGGTAAAAATCTATTCAAACCAGCCTGTTGGTAAATCACCTCCAAAGGTGTGTTTTGATTTATTATATAAGGGTCACTTTACATGTGTCACTTTGTTTCTGATCTTTTAGTTTTATCTTTATTTAACAAACTATATTTGAGTGGTTTACTTATTTATGACCTCAGGTTAGATAAAACTCTTTACAGAGGAAAATCTAAATATTTATTTCTACTTCCTAAATATTCTTTGTATTGTTGCGTTTCCTTGAGGCTTCACTGGGGACAGAAAGCAGTAAAAGCCTTTAGGAGCTGACGTGGTTCTGGTGTTCCTGCAGGCCTGCGTGTGTTGCTGCTGTCAGGATGCTCCTGGGTGGCTGTCTCTGCTCTCTGCACCTCCAGCTGTCCTCTCCTGCGAACGCTGGACGTCCAATGGGTCGAAGGACTAAAAGACGCCCAGATGAGGGACTTACTGTCGCCACCTACAGATAACAGACCAGGTACCAGCAGTGCATCATGAGTTTGATCATAAGGGAACCATAAAACTCACAATATTTTTACCCAGACTCTACAGGTTATCTCTCTGGTCCCTCTGTTATTTTGTAGGTCAGGTAGACAACAGGAGCAAGCTGCGTAACGTGGAGGACCTGCGTCTGTCTGGTTTGGACATCACCGACACGTCGCTGCGCCTCATCATCCGTTACATGCCCCTGTTATCTAAACTGGACCTAAGTTACTGTAACCACGTCACTGACCAGTCGGTCAACATCCTGACCGCAGCGGGGACGACTACCAGAGACTCGCTGACTGATATCAACCTGTCAGGTGAGAGCAGCTCCTTACAGGATGGGAATCTGGCTTTACTGGATTTGTATGAATTTAAAAAAAAGTTTTTTAAAGGCCTCCAATTGTTTTGAGGAATATGATGAATTACTGAATGTTTGTCGTGAGAACGGCTGAAACTTTTCTGTTCAAGTTTGGTCCCCAAACCCCCATCCCCAGTCTTTAGGGTTTATCGTCCTTTCCTGCAGGGCTGATTCATCCATGTGTGTGCACCGTCACTGTCTGTACATGCAAACCTTTCTGCACCATTTGCTAATTTTTCTAACCCATTTCCCCTCCCTCTCTTCACACCTCCTGCAGTCTGTAACAGGGTCACTGACCAGTCACTGACTTATTTCAAACGCTGCGGGAGCATCTGTCACATCGACCTGCGTTACTGCAAACAGGTGACCAAGGAGGGATGTGACCAGTTCATCGCCGAGATGTCGGTCAGCGTTCAGTTCGGACTGATAGAGGACAAACTGCTGCAAAGAATCAGTTAGAGGGGATTATACTGTCCACAGGGAGGCAGCAGACTCAAGGACAGGGAACGTCCCGGAAAACAGAATGTATAAAAAATAAAAAGGTCAACTAATGGCAATATTACCTGAAAATTTTTGTTGTTATATGTTATTTATTCATAAAATTGATCATTTATGTATTATATAACGGCCATCTCTTGGTGTTTATATACTATTTTTTGTTTAATGCAAAGTCTTTTTGCATTAAAGATGAATATTTTTGTATCAGAAAGTGTTTCCAACAAATATGTGCAGCATAAAATGCACCAATGTACAGGATCATAGCGCCAGAATTAACATTCAGTTACAGATAAGCTGAGAGGTAAAGGTTAAAGTTTACGTTGCAGCTTGTGTTTGTGTGGCTGTTTTTATATTACGTGCCTGAATGTCTGTCGTTTCTTTTTTTTTTAAAAAGGAAAAATGTATTTTTTGTTCCATATTATAATAATATGTTTATTTGTTTGAAGTTGAAAGATTTCAAAAAGTAATTTGCACTCCTGTGATAAATACATGAATGTACTTCCACACACACTCCAGTGTACAGTGTATAAAGCTTATTTTTTCACCACTAAACATTCAGCTCAACTGTTTCTGTTTGACTTGAGATACACTGTATTTAAGGTGGATTCTCTCTCTTAATGTTGGTGCTTTGTGGGAGGAAGTGTTTCTGCATGCAGCTCAGAAATGTTTACATCGTCTAAAATCATCAGTTTAATCCAACCCTTAATAAAACTCAGATAAAGACAAGAAATAATCTATTATAGTATTTAGAAAGTCACTTTTAATGTAATGGATGAGCCAGTTTCTCCCTATTTCAGTTCAGGGTTTTAAAAGATCTGAAAATGACTTATTTTACAGACGCTACAAGACATAAATTAATATAGAAACTAAAAGATATGTCTTATGTGAGAAAAATATATTTGTTACTACTGGCTGTGTTCTTTAAAATGACTCAAAGTGAACAATTATAACCCAAATAATTTAAAAAATACAACATTTTCTTTGTTTTAAAGGATTTTGTAACCACTTCACAGTTTTTCCATGTTTTTTTATGTAACTTTTGAATATCGGTCCGTGTTTTACAGTTAAGTGAGAGAGTTTACTTTAAGAATTCATATTTTTTTTAATAAAAATACTGTCTTCATGAAGAGTTTGAGTATATGACATCAGATTTATCTACCTGTACAAAGTGTACATGTAAAGCCTTTAGAAAAAGTTTGAGATATTAAAATAATTTTAAACACCTGACTCTGTGTTTGGTCTTTAAATCGACAGGAAACATCTTTTTAAAGAAATAAATGACGAGTTTCTGGTTCGTAATACTGCATTTTATTGAATCGTAAATCATTTTCTCCTGTTAAACAAAATAAAAAGGTTCAACATTCAGAATATAAACCTCTGCCGTTATGATTTCCCTCTGTCTGATTATACTGTAGCTGCCCATGAACGACATCTTTGACAGACAGCAGCTTCTACAAAGTGACGAACAGTGTGTGTGTGTGTGTGTCAGGTTTTAAATCTGAATCAGACAAGTAAAAAAACAGAATCCTTTAATGGTGAGAGACCATCAAAACCAGCAGAATACATTCTGGAAAACACTTTTATTATTATTGAACCTCCATATTTAGTGGAATATTAAATCACTCCCAAGTAAATGGAAAAATATATTCTATGACTTATCAGTAAACAACGACAGAAGCTACGTCTGAGATCCAAAGAACAGGAAATGAAAGCGTCTGCGTGAGCTGGACGACACGAGGAAAGTGTTTGGTTTGCATAACGAGTTAAAGTAGGACGAAAACGATGCTGATGTCACTGAAAGAAGAGGAAGTAGCACCTAGTTCCTGTCTTATATCTGCCGTGAAACAAAAAGCAAACAAAACACCTGCAGATTTGACAAAGAAATGATTTCAAATTAATTAAAAGCTTTTAGAGGCATTTTTTTAAAATAAAAACAACCATAACTGTCTTTGTGAAAAGTCCAAAGGAAAGCTTAGTGGACGAATTCTCCATCACACAGGAACATGAATGTGTTTCAGCAGAGTAGAAAAAAAAACAAAGAATCTGATCTTTTTGCTCAGTGAGTGTTCAAACTTTTTCATAAACGCGCTTTATTTCCTATCTGAAAGGAGAAAAAACAAACAATCACACCGTGTTTGCTGGTTATGAGATGCATACTGTGAGATTTGAACCAAATATCCGCTGAAGGCATGTTGTTTGGCACCCTTACACGCTCCAGTGTGTGTGTGTGTGTGTGTGTGAGAGAGAGATGACTCAGCTCATGTCGTGTTCAGACTGACAAATAGATTTTTTTTCTAAAAACACATTTCTTTTATTCTGATATTGCACATCCTAGAGAACACTGAGGGAGATAACACAGTGTCATGTGGCATGACTGTGTAAACCGTATTGACTCGAAACCCTGGGAGCTCATAGACAGAACTGTGCAATAGTTTTAGGCCATCTTTAATTTCTTTGACTTAAAGCAGGACTTTGTGGTTATATTAAAGCTGGCTGGATCAATAATAATTAAACGAAGTTAAACCACTGGATGGAGACGGGTTAGATCGTCAGAAAGTAATCACTGGAGTGCATAACATTCAAGATTGATTCATTTTTCAACACATCTTGCTTTAAAACATGAAAGAATTAAACACCTCTCCTGCTTTTTACTAAGTTTCTGTCCATGAAAGAAAAGAAGGGGTGGTTTAAATCTTTTGCACAGTGCTGTATGTCACCACAAACAAGCAGACCCTCTTCAAGTATCCCCAGGACCGCCTCCTCTCGCCTCCTGTGAGTGGAATCTAACCAGTGCAGAGTGATGACGGGGGTTTCTGCTGCGTGTCTGACGGGGTGCAGCTGGGACTGGAGTCTGAGTTAGTAGGGTGAAAGGGGGTGGGCCAGGACGCTGCTCCCACCCGCTGCAGCATCGGGCCCCGTGAGACGTCATGCACAGTAGTTCATCCTCAGGGACAATCTCAGGTCCACGTGCACGCGCCTGAGGGCTGCTCTGAGCCTTAGGACTTGAAGACATGCACGGCCCGCACTACGTACTGCCTGCAGATGGGACACTCGCTCATCCTCTTCCCACATTTGGTGCAGGTGACCATGTGACCACATTCCAGCAGCACGCAGTCGATGATGGCGTCCATGCAGATGCGACAGAGGTTCTCGTCTGCAGCCAGCTGAGCTCTGACGCCATCTGAGGGTGACAGTTAGGACATAAGATGACTAAATTATAATTTGCAGATGGTTGTTTTTGTCTCAGCTCTTTCAAAGAACAAGAAAAAACTAAGAACTTTCATTTAAACCTGACTTGATGTTACGTTTCTTTACGTTTTATTACGGTTTAGGTCTTTAGTTTGTTTGACTTTCTAGTAGGGGCGTAAGAAAATATCCATACTGCAATTTATCGCGATGTTTTTTGTCATGATATTATATCAATATCATGATATCCGTATCACGGTATTTTGCTGTATCAAAATTTAAAGCAAATTATCAATTTTTGTTTTATTTAAAAAAAATTAATGGAACCATTAATGATGACAGTAATGTTTGTAGTAAAATTAAAAGTATGACCGCTAGTTGGTGGCTGTTTTTTTTGAAGAGGAGTTGAAGCAGTTGTTCTATTTTGCACTGACAATATTTAAAGTTTAAGCATGATAGGAGGTATGGGATGTTGGCTACCTAAAATTATTTTGTTTTTTTTTTAATGAGGGGTACCCCGCTTATATCGGTATCGGAAACTAAGAGTTAGACAATATTGGATATCGGTAAAAAAGCCAATATCGAGCATCCCTACTATAGAGATACCTGATTTTATTGATGTACATTTATTTGTGTAAAGACAAAAGATGTAGTTTCTATGTTAGAGATGCTCTGCATTTATATCTTTACACAGATTGAGGCCCCTGATAGAAAAAAACACAAATTTAAACTGAAAATATGTGAAATAAAAAATGCGAACGTATGTATAATTATTTGTAAAAACGTTTATAACATTCTGCATTCACTCACATGTGAAAAACATGTAAAACTCATGTGATTTTCTGTCAGGGTGAAGATGCATCCATGTAAACACCAACAAAACAACTTTCTTGCAGTTTTCTCATCAGCTGGCTGAGCTTTCAATGAACTGTTTCTCAAACTCTTGATTCAATTTCATTATCACACGCCATCAAACTGTTACTCATGTGTCTGATCCTTTTCTGATCCTTTTTAACACTCACACGCAAAAAAGAGCCACATGATTCAGATCAGCTCGCGTCACGTCAGAGCACTGACTTATGGGAGTTAAACGCTGACCGATCTGGCCTGAATCTGGCTCCCGCTGCTCGAGTCCTGACAGGAAAAAGTCAATCAGCCTGCAGCATCTCGGCGCAGCTGAATGCTAAGTGGGCTAATGAGATCCTCCAGCCCTTTCTGTCAGCGAGGACGCTCGACAATGTAATTACACCTGATGGAGACGTGCTGCCACTGAAGAAAAATGATGGCTCATCACGATGTAAAAGCTTTAATAGAGTACATTAATGACAAGATGAGAGGCTGTCTCTCAGAATTAAATGAGATGATGCAACGCTTTAAAAAAAAGACAGTGAATGAGGCAGGAAACAATGATTATATGATAATAAACAGGATGAGTGCAGCATGCCTTCACTGTTTACTGCTGGATAATGAGTGAAGAGCACACAGATTCATGGAGGATGTTTTCTTTAATTATAACAGCATCTTACCTCCAACTCCACTGTTGCAAAGAGGTGGAGGATATGCAACCACTTTATAGATAAAAGCGAGCAGCAATAAAGAGAATTAATTAGAAAATAATGACTTCATTCAAAACAATAGAAAAGAGGGAAATACAGTATTATTCGAGAGCTCATATGCAAAAAACCCAGTTAATTACCTGCAGTTATGCTCACGTTTTCCACTAAAAATAAAAGAGAGAAAACAGATTCTAATCATGCAAAACTTCAAAGATCACAGCGTAATTATCCCCTCGAAGAAAAAAACCCAACAAACTCACTGGATTTCCTGTTCTGCTCGTTTTCCCTGTAGAGTCGGTGCACCCGCTCCAGCAGCTCCCACTTCTCGCAGCAGCCGGAGTAATTGACAAAGTTCCTGGCGAGGATCTCTTTCAGCTGGCGGACCGAGAGGTTCTCTATCGCCGCTTCATTGTCGAGATCAGACAGCGAGGCCCTGATCCTCCTCTGAGTGGCTGGGCTGACCTGCACGACCCACACAAGGTGCACTGCTGTGAGCTCTGACTCAGCAGAAAGACTTCATTCAGTAAGAAAGATCAATCAGGTCCGTGAGGAGAAACAAGATGCACACCTCTAAGATGTTTTCAGCAGACTCCAGGTTCAAAAGAGACGCTGTGGGGGTATCCTCCTGCTCCTGTGTGAGAGCAAACAGTGAAATCCATTTCAATCCTGTTAAATGATGGTTAGGCTGGAAAAACCGACGTGTTTTGATGTCATAAATGGCTCATGAGACTCAAAGGAAACTATTTACCAAATAAAAATAATAAATTTAGGCAAAATTTTTTTAAAAATGCTCTCATGCTGCCTAAACTCATCTCACACCCAATCAGACGAAGCCTAAAAACCTCCTTGAAGCAAAAGAAACCTGATCTCTTTTGATTGGTTAAACATGCAAACAGGACACATGAGCATCAAACACTTTACGCATTTCAGCTCCAGCAGTGGTTCATCAAGTGGAAAATATGGAATCCGTGCACCGACAGTACTGTGTTTACTGAGTTTGCTCAACAATTTCACACCATTTTCACTATTTTCTGCATAAAGATGCTGGAATTTATTGAAGGTTTAAGTCCCTTTATCCAACTTTATTATCTACATTATATTTATATGACTTGTGTTTGGTGTCTGAAGATGACTCTGCAGTCATGAGGGCTTTATGATGCAAATTAACACGACTGATGTTTGTGCACAATAAATATGGCCGATTCAATTCAGCTGCACAAAACAACAAACCCAAATCAGACCAGGTGTTTTTGGAGTTTTGTTCCACGTCTCTTTACAAAATTGTTGCAATTCAGCGACATTGGAGGGTTTTCCAAAATAAATGTGTGTATATATGATTCCTTTCTCTAATTAATTATTTTTGATGTAAGAAATTCCCTAAATCAGAAAAATAATAAAACTTTGATCAGCTTTTTCTCTGCTTTTCTTCTGTAATCTGCAGCCTGCGGTATCTGATATGATGAACTTCATTGTTTCCACCTCAATGCATGATTAAAACAAACCGTCTCTTTCTGTGCACATCCAGCAGACCTGCGTCGCTCTCTAATGAAGAGGTTTAAATAATGCTCTCGTCAGTCGTCGGCATCGCTGTGCTGAAGCCCGCCCTCGCTCAGACTTTGGGTTTGTGATCAGACGAGACTCCTCAGACACAGAAACGAGCAGCAGACGCTCCTCTCTGGATTATATGTCTTTGATTTTGTTCAGACATAAAAAGGAACTAAAAAGCATCAACTATGGCTAAAAACGCTGCTTCAACAGAAAATGGTCAAAAATGCTTGAAACTATTCTGTGCATGCAACATATAATCATCACACCTGACAGACTTTTATTTTCTTGCAGCAGTTTTATGAAGAACCAGTAAAAACAGCTCCTGCAGATGATTTTCAGGGTTGTTTCTTGGCTTTCAGCCTGATTAGATATCTGAGATCAATAAAGTTTAAGTGCACATTATTGAGGAACATAACTTCTTAGAGGTAGATTTCTCCCTGTTTACTTCGTCTGTGCTGCCATGAATCTTCATAAAGAAGAAATGACTGAATATTGAGCAGCTTTAAGCAGAGCTTTACAGCAAAGCCTGAACATTTTCCTCCAGTGAATCCATTTTTGTTCTTGTAGCAGTTAAATAGTTTCATTTAGATAATGAACATGGTGGTAAACTGCTGAATCTCTGCTTTAATGTAAGCCTCTCTGTTATAAGATAGTCGATGCTGATTGTGGTATTTTATTGTAACTAAAATCTGTGGTCAATCCAGCTCTCAGTGCCATATAAACAGCACCAAAACAGACCTGAACAAAACCTGTATCGTTTTTTTTTTTTTTTTTTAATGTCTGAGGAAGTGTTGGGGAAAAGTTTGGCTTCCTGTTTTATTTTGAAAGGGTTTCCCTGGTTATTTAGTTATTTTCTCCCGTCCAGTCTTTGGTTTTGCTCCTCTTTCATGTCGATTTAAGAACGTTGTCTTTCTTGAACGTGTCTGAGAATTTGCAGGACTGATCAATACCTTAGTGACCATAAATAATTAGGATTAAACATGATAATTATTCACGTGAACACAATGAGATGAGGGATGTGATGTTTTGTTCCCTAGCCGCGATGCTGTTTAAACTTCTGTGTTTGTTATGTAACAGAATCAGCAGCCCATGTAACAGACCTATAAAAGGCAAAGCGCCTAAGCTGCCTGGCTGGCTGGTACCGGCGCTCTGAGCTCACACACAAACACAGTTGTTTCCAGCTGTCACATGGTCGTTTTCGGACCAAATCCACTGAAATCCAGTGGATTTTAGGCTTCATTCATAAAGCCAAGAGCTTAACGAAATACAAGACGGCACATCTGAAGCGATGCACAAGAGAGTGGTTGTTTGTGTGACTTCAAACAGCCTCCATGAAGCTTGGAAATATGTTTGTTTCACCTTTGAAATTAATTATTTTGGACAGAATGAGGACAGATGTGAAGGAAGTGCAGCGTATGTTAATCAGAGATGTTTGTGTGTTTGTCAAGTTGCTAGTGTGTGTGTGTGTGTGTGTGTGTGTGTGTGTGTGTGTGTGTGTGTGTGCAAACCTGGCTGGTGGTCCCTGAACTGTCACTCGGGCTGAGCGCGTCTCCCTGAGAGGCAGACAGGACCGACTGTTCGGAGGTGGAGCGTGTTGCCAAGGGGGGAGATGCTGCACGTGAGTGGGGAAGTGAGTGCAGACTGTCAGTGTCATCTCCCCCTTCATCTTCCTCATCCTCGTGTGTGTCCTCCTCCTCCTCATCATCATCATCATCATCGTCGTCGTCATCCTCCTCCTCCTCATCCTCCTCCATCATGGGTCTCGGGGTATCCCGTGTGCCCCGTGGCCCCCGGGCCCCCTGATGGCAGAGAACCAGGTCCACCAGGTCCTCCTTCTCCCTGCACGTGTCTGTGGGGATGTTGCGCAGCAGCAGGTACTGGCGCAGGTCTTTGACCCGGAGCTGCATGAGGCGAGGCCGCTGGAAGGCTGTGCCACGCAGCAGGTGGCAGGTCGTGCAGCAGCGAAGGTTTTCTTGCAGCACCGAGCAAAGAGCGCAGAAACTCTTCTTACAATCACAGCAGATGTGCTGCAGAGCAGAGGAGGAAATAGTATAATCAATTATTCCCTTTCTTCTGAATGAAGCTAGAATTCAGCCATTTACACATTTTGTTAATGTGCATTGGAATTCTTATTGCATTTCCCACGAGTAAGCAAGTTGGACATTTAAGATTAAAAATAAAAATAAAACAAAATCAGTTTAAAAAGCTTTAAAATAACAAAGAGAATGACGTACAGCACATACTGGATAATTTCCAGGGAAAATTTAAAAAGAATGAAGCAACTTGTTCTCAAGGGTTTTTTTCCTCTCAAAACTAAACCATCGTCATCATTTAAACAAAACCCTGATGTGCAACTTTAAATTCCTTGTCATTCGTGTTACTTGTGATAAATAAATGAACCAGTTAGGGGGTTGTCTGATAAAAGCTGACAAACAGAGCAGCTGAGCTACATCTAATGACAGCTGCTGTCATGAGAAAACAAACTGTTTGACTAATAAAACTTTTTTAAACTAATGTGAGTCAGAACCCATGTGGCTTCTGTATTAATATTGATCACTAACAGAAGGCTAACAAAGAATATAATATGTACTTTATTATTTTATTCCTGTATGTATTTCTCCATTTAGTTTTTATTTGCAGTTTTTTCTTATTTCCCCAAATAATTCACTTCTGTATTTTACTCTAATATTGTAAATATTAAATTAATGAGTTTGGCTATTTAGCGTTATTTCCATTTGTTTACATTAGTTTTTTTCTCATTTTCTTAGCCAGTAGCAAAAATAATAATTTTCTTGTCTAGTTGTCGTGTATCTTTGTGTCTTTTTTACATTTTTCTATGTTTCTCTGCTGTTTTAGACCTAAACAAATGAAGAAAGCTCTTTCGGGATGCAATAACAAAGAACAGCACTACAGAACCAGCTAATGCTAATGCTAGGAGCATCCTTAGCCCTAACATAGGGTGACCAGATTTTCAAAACTAAAACCTGGGACACTTAAATTTTACCAAAAATGAAAGGTCGACGTATCGTTGCTGGTGACTTATAATGTTTTTTTTATTGTGGAAAATGCAAAAGTAGTAATATTTGAACATATATATTCAAAAAAAGAACATTCTTTCATAATCTTTTTAGTGCAACATTTTTATAGAAACAATACTGTATTTTTAAAACACATTTGTTGTTTTGCCAGTAAAATACATCATTAAATAAATGTAGCTGAGGGGTGTGGTCTTATGAATGTAGCATATAGCTGAGGGGCGTGGTCTTATGAATGTAGCATTTAGCTGAATTGGCGTGGTCTGATAATTGTAGCATGTAGCTGAGGGGCGTGGTCTTATAAATGTAGCATGTAGCTGAGGGGCATGGTCTTATGAATGTAGCATGTAGCTGAGGGGCGTGGTCTTATGAATGTAGCATGTAGCTGAGGGGCGTGGTCTTATAAATGTAGCATGTAGCTGAGGGGCATGGTCTTATGAATGTAGCATGTAGCTGAGGGGCGTGGTCTGAATAGCTAGTGCTAGCTTAACTTGCAGCTTGACTTGAAGTCAGAGCTATAAACTAACAGCAGAAAACATTGAAGATTATTTCCATTTTCCATAAATCATTTGTATTTTATAAAAATAAGTTATGTACTGTGAGAAAAATAATCAGTCTATTGAAACAAGCTAACTGTTCTTTAGCAGCATACAGGAAGTGCCAGTTTTCATCCAGAGTACATTGATTTAAAATGTAGAATGTTGAATAAATACTTTTTTAAATATGTTAATATTTTCTTATAGTTCCATATATAATCTTTTGGATGTTTCAGTCCTCCATCTCCTGGCTACATGTGAAAGAGAATCTACATAAACAAGCAACAAAAAGATCAACTTTAAACCAGTCGTTTCTAGAACAGAGAACAGAAAAAGCTCCAGTGGCTCCCGGTGAAATCTGACATTTAACAGACTTAACATTGATACAGAGCGACTGAGTAGATTGACACTTCAAATGGACAGAAAAGCAGGTCAGCCATGGCGGTAAACATTTTCTTATCGCTTGAGCACAACTGGCTCCACATCCTCCAGGAGCACATTTCTCGCGTAACTGATGCTTTTCTTCAATCAGTTGTTGTTAATCCCCCCGGCACGTCTTTTTCATGCTATGAAAATATCACGCTGACACTCAAAACGGGAGTCGACCCGCTGTCAGAGGAGGCAACTGGTGTGTGGAAGATGAAAGAGTGGATCTTTAGTTGTGAGCAAAGAACGGCAGAGTTTTTATCAGTGTGTCTGGCTGGAAGACAGATCTATTCTGCCATGAAACTCCGAGAAACCCTGGAAATGTCAGAATTACTGTGTTGCTGTAAAGCAGCAGGTGTGTTAAACCTTCCCTTTATAACTAAAAATTAGGTGAATATCAGATCGTCCCCAAGGCATGACTCTAAACTTTGTACATTTAGCAAAAGACTTTCTACAAGCCATGCAGTCCCTTATATCATCAATATTACAATAAGCAATATTTTTAGGCAAAAACACCCAAACATTTTCTAAGTATTGCATTTTAAAAACAGACTCTACAAATTTGTTTAGCAAAAGCTGAAAAGAACTCTATCATAATTCTAACATAAAAACCTAAATGTTGACCTTGAAGAATTTTTGCAAGGCTCTTACACTTTTGCCCAAATTAAACTCAAGCACTTCCAAGGTGAGATTCTCTAGCACCTTACAACGGTGATGATTTATGCATGAACATTAAATATGGACTCAAAATGATTATTTCACTTTCTTGTCTCATAGAGTAAATATTTAAACTTTAACCAATTTCAGTTACAACTGTGAGCACTTTGCTAAAAATGCACTTTCAAAACCTTGAAAACACCACTGTCAAATCTAAACATTTTCAAGTTCTCAAGCAACCATAAGAACCCTGGTCTTACGACTTGACTCAGAACCGGCATGTCTTCATATTTAAAATGACTTGGGACTTGGATTTGTTAGGACTTGGCTTTACTTATGACTTTCCTGTCTTGATTCTTAACACTAGTTGGAACTTCCATGTCTTGAAATTTGACTCAATGTCTTGGGACTTGACTTGACTCAGGGTATATCTTCATCACTGACTCGAATCCAAAAAGAATCCAAGCACTTTCAAGGTTTTCTGTAAGAACTCTGCTGTTGATGCCCTTTTCCAGTCTTTTTACTGCACTGACATGAAGTGAAGTCAGACTTGAAGCGATATAATCACAGGTTTGTGTTAATGCACTCTATGGTTTTTATCTGCCAGGGTGTTTTAAATTAGGATGTTTCAAGGCCAGTTTTATCCAGTCTCACATGTGTTTACCTTGCGTCTGAAGACAGAAAAGGCCAGGCCGCAGGCCTTGCACAGCTGCCCAGCGCTCCCTGAGCTGGTGGGGGGGTATGTAGAGTACCCTGCGCTTGGGGCGAAGCGGAAGGGCCCCGCCCCTGCTCCGAACCCCGGCTGCTGCGCCCTCACCGTTCCTGTGCCCATCACCTCGTTCAGCAGCCCGCAGCATGACGCCCACATGGACGATGCCCCCGCCTATAGAAGACATTATAATTATTATTAATAAGAATAAACACAACAAATGTCATTATGCGTGTTCCCACCACATTAAACAACAGCTGACATCAGTTGACAATTAGCTTAAAGCTGCATGAAGGTTGCAGGTTTGCTGGTGTATTTGCACGCAAAACATGCATGCTAGGCTAATGCATGTGTTAATTTATATGCAGTGTTAGAAAAATACCTTATGAACCACAGAATAGATATTAATAAAACCCAGAAAGTCTTCATTGGATGTACACCTACAGCTAAAGTTTGGAGTCAACCCCATTCAAGATGGCCACCACAGCCAACTGAATTTGGAAAAATGGCTCAAACTCAATCCATTTGACAGATGCTGAGACAAAAATTGATGTAGCTGAGAGTCACTCATGACTCTGTGTGCTAAATGATTAGATGGGGTCTTGCAATATTGCATGAAATTGCACATATTTTCAAAATTTGACCAAAATGGCTCCATCGTTTCTCAATAGGTGATCTTTTTAGACTCGTAAAAGGCAGACAGCGATACGCCTTCCCTCCCTAAAGGCCTTTAATTGACCGCTTCCTCTGACTACTGGAGGAAAGCACCAGCTCTAAACCCTGAACAGGATCAGGTGGTTACATAAAATACATGGACATCAATATTGATCTATATTTTCAAAGTAAAGTTTATATTTCTATCCAACTATGAAGTTTAGCATAAAGTACATTAATCAGAGGCATTAGTAAGTTGGATTAGGGGAAAAGTAAGATTCTGTATTTTTGAGAAGGATTTACGGTCAGGATGTTTCCGCCTGATGCTCTGACAGCGCCGAGACGAGGAGCGAAGATGGTGCGATTGGAGCCACAGTTCCTTGGAGCATACAGATGAGAGGAGGAGCAGGAGGAGGGAGAGGGAGGACAGGGAGGGGAGAATAGATCTCCTGTTGTTCCCTGGCCTGCAGAATCAATAGCTGACATGAGCATAATGTAAAAGCCCTCTGTGGTTCCCGGCTCTGCGAGGAAGACAATGGAATTCACAGGGTCCTGCCACATGTCATCTTAAGGCAGCGCTCTGCTCTGACTCGTCACAAACACCCTGTGATCTGACCTCACCCATCTGCTTAAGGATTCGTTACGTAATCTTTAGGAACAAGGAACTATTTGTGGAGTCAGGAGAAGGAGGAAGGTCTGCCCTCACTGAAGGCAGGCACATGGGACTGTGTGTGTCAGAAATGTAATTATTCCTGGTGAAGTCTTTCCATTTCTCTGCCTGCCTGCAAGTTCCATCCATCTAGTGCTACATTGCTGAACCAAAATCTTAGAGATGCATCAAAAAGTTGTCTTTATGATGCATTTTATAATCACATTAATCAAAGAAAATGCAATAAATGGGCAAAATTAGTTCACTGCACAAACCATTATCATTTCTTCTATGGTTTCCTCAGTGAAATCCATCAGCAGAAGTGATTTGCTTAGCATAAACACTCCACGCTGCATAACAACTCGTGTTACTCGCCTTTGGCATCAACCTGACCTGATGTTTCTCTGCTACTTAACAGTCTTCCCGGTCAGATACGACCTCCCTCCTCCAGGAGCGAAGCCACTAAAATGAATATTTACAGCATTCTCTGGGATGAGAATCCACTGCAGCCTGACCATAAAAAATGAGCCAAGTTTGGCTTTCAGCCAGCAGCTCGACTCCCGCGTCACTTCCATTAGCACGCCGAAAGCTCTGCAGGCGGGGAGCCCCAAACAAACCAGTGACAAATGCTTCTCACATGAGCTACACCTCTGGAAATAAACTATGAACTGTGTTTACCCAGAAGCACCTCTGGACGTCAGATGTTGGAGGAATAATTGAGACATTTCTCAGACTGTTGTTATATTATAATGGGAAAACTGTATTCACACACACACAAATATAAATCCACAGCTGCTGATACTGACAGAGGCACAGACTTAAATAGAAAACCCACAGAGGGAAAAGCTCATGTGGATGAACTGTTATCTGACCTCATAACATCTGTTTTTTTCTAAAGTGAAATTTAAAAGCTGCACAAGCTTCAAGGAAGCTGAATCAGAACTAATTGGGTCACAGACTGGAGTGTATAACTAGGACTTAACTAAAATAAGCCAGACGACACAACAAAGGAAATAATATCACTCTCTTCTCAAGCTAAAATAGATGTAAAATGAACCAGAATCTCATCAAACCATTGAGGGCAGCGTTGATGTTACGTTTGTTACAGAACTGTGGAGTTAAATCAATGAAGGAATCCTATAAATCTCTTTATATTGCATCAGTCAGACACACTTCTATCATCTCATGTTTAAATCCCAGAGCCCAGCGCAGGTCTATGCACTCATTAGCACATAGATATGCTCCAGACAGATGGTGTTTTGCACCTTCCTCTACTTCCAACACGATGTCTTCATCATCCACTGTCTTTCCTGAACTTTTCATTTCCTCTTTTCTCATTTTCTCTCCTCTTGCGTCAGCTAGAGACGCCATTCAGGCTCTGAAAAGTCAATTTAGCTGATATTGCTGTCAAGGAAAAATACAAACCTGTGCAATCAACAACTTTTGACATTCATCTCCAATTAACAGGGATAAGTGTATAAACTCTTCATTTAAATTAATGCATAACCTTTAAATAGATTTAGTGGACAGATGTGCACAACTCAAGCTGGGAAAAAAAATCCACGTCTTTGCTGTCAGATCATTTTATGTTGGGACAGATAGCAGTTCAGTGTCTGGACTGCAGAGACAGCATGTCCCAGATTACATCTGTTTCTAATCCACCTCTTTGCTTTTTCCGCTCTTCTTCAAATCTCAGTCTTATTGTCTGAAAGTCGAGCAGAGAGAGACGCTGGAGTCCGGGTATGATCCTGCTGCCACGTCTCAGTGAAACTCGGTCACCAGCTCGTCCAGTTTATTCACAAGGGAACTCGATGGAAGCGGTGGCTCCTGCTCTACACCCACATCTCTTCCTCTTAACGCATCTGGAATTTACAGTTTGGGTTTTAATTGAGCTAGTGAGATATCAATTAGCTGCTCCTTCCTGTAAAACAAGTATATTGTTGCTATGGTTACACATGAGGCCAAAAAGTAGAAAAGTTACAGCAAGAGGCACAGCATTCAAACCAGAAGGATTATTTTTCAAAAATCACTCAAAAGAGCAACACACTCAATTCACTGACAGAGTTAGAGCCATTGTTGTGATTTTTAGGGTCAGCTGTGGCGGCCATACTGATTAGGAGTGACTTAAAAAATCAATCAGTTGTAGATTTACATCTAATGAAGAATTCCTGGAAGTTTCATTAAAGTCACTGGTTCATGAGATGCTGCTAATAGAGCAAATGGTTGAATTATAATAAGGTTTCAAAGCTTTTTAGAGTGCGTGTTAAGAAGGACATTAAACTACGTTTTAGTTCCATGTCTGTAAAAGTGACTGAATCAGAACCATCTTTGTGTTTCTCTAAGACTGAACAGCTGTGGTGGCCTTGCTGAGTTGAGCTTACTTACAGTGAATAATTTCTGAGAGTCATTAAAATCCATTGAGTGAATGATGAGATATTTAACTAACAAAACACACATTTAACTTTTGCCATTTGATGAAAAGCAAAGGATACATTTGGTATATTTTGCTTTCCGTGCAGCAACACAGATGAGAGATTTTGCTGAAGGAGGTCATTTGGAGTTAGAAAAACATGACAGAAATATTTTACAACCAAACATCTGCAGCGCCTTCTGGGTGCTCTTAACAGCTTTGGACACGTCGTCTGGATTCAGCCCTGAAGTGAGTTTGGTCTCATTTGGACTAAAGTGGGATGCAACACAATAGTTTCCGCATATATTTGCTCTTACGTGCTCACTGTTTAAAAAAAAAAAAAAATGATATAGGGGTTATAAGTTTTAGGACAAAAGAAAACCCAACATGCATGCAGAAGCTTCACTGTGCAGTCCCCAGTTTGAGACGTGTTCTTATAAACAAAAAGCCATCCATCCCCTCCACAGGGGCAGAAAAGCTGCTTTTCAATTTAAACCAGATTAGTCAATAAAACAAAAACATCCATTTGGGATAAAATGAGCGCCAGGGGAAAATTAACTTCACAGAGTTAAGCCTTCTGTTCGCTTATCTTTCACAATTTTGTGATTAACTGGAAAGTATTAAAAAAATATCTAAAAATAAAATATTCTTATCTGTTGTGAAGCAAATATTCTATAACCGTATCAATACGGGACGCTCTGCAGCCTGAATTAAATAAACACTAAGGTTCTATTTACTGCATACGATTCTCATTCTAGGAAGTTCCTTATTGTTTTCAAATCCCAACAATAATTTGACATTTGTCTTAAACATCCAAATAATCCGCTCCACTCTTTATTTACCATCTTTCTGTTTAACAAAACTTTAGAAGTGATCTGCAAAAAAAAAAAAAAACTGCAACAGAAACTCAGACAACGTCCTATAAATCCTACATCTTTAGCCTTCATAAATATATTAATCAAGGCAAAAGTTCATTTTAATAAATCAGAACATTTTAGTTAAAGCCACATTTCTGCTGTAATTGTTATGAGAGAAGAAGAACTTGCAGTAAATGAACATGAAATAACGTATGATGTTATTTTGGGGCTGCAGAACTCCAGCACTGTTGTTTTGTGGGTTAGATCAGCTGCACGAAATATCACAGATTTATTGTTGTCTCAATATTAATGTGACGGAGGTCTGTTAGGACTGTAATAAATCATAGATTATTATATTCCTGTGTGATCAGTCTCTACATTCTTATGTTTTGGGCCGATCTGATGATCTACACTCCTCCATCCTGTTCAGATGCTAATGCAGTGATGAGAAGTGAAAATGTGAATTTATAAAAGCTGATTTTAACGCAATTTACAAAAATGATCGCATGTTTTGAGATTTTGCTAAAATTGAGTGACATATATTCCTGCTGTTTATGCCAGTGGTGTTCAATATTGGCCCTTGAGGGCCACCATCCTGTGTGTTTGAGATGTTTTTTCTGCTTTAATCTACCTGATTTAAATGAATGGGTGATTAACAGGCTTCTTGAGGTCAGTGAACGGGTCATTTGATCATCAAATCAGGTGTTTTGGAGCAGAAAAAACAACTAAAACATGCAGGACAGCGGTCCTGTTTGTGTATTAACTCCTGCTGCTTGCATCCAAATTTGCAAACAAAAAGCAGTTTTAGGGAACAATGCATTTACTTTGTGTAGCAATATCTAATCAAACTTTTGCTGAATGCACAGCTGTTATTGTTTTCACTGCATTGCATCAAGTAAACGAGGATGGAAGTGAAGATTTTCCAAACTCCTCTCTCACACAACACTAAGGCTGCACTAACAGGTGATACACTGTGTTCTCACACGGTCGTGTCTGTCACCAGAAACCTCCAACACAATGACATCATCGCCATCCTCTTCATCAGCACTGAGTCCGGAGCTCATCTCCAGCATCAGCATCACCTTGCGCTGCAGCCTGCTCTCTATACAGGAAGAGGAGCGATGCTCGGACCTGGGCGGTGATCCTCGGTCCGGTCCCGCTCCCTCTATCCCGTTAGAGCGGATTACAGCCTGGCGGTGAATGGCTTTAGTCCACTAAACTATCACACCGGGGTCAACGCAGGCTCATTAGAAGGCTACACAGTGTTCCTACTGTTTATAGGAGGGCTGGAGATGCACAGGAAGCGTGTGCATGTGCGATAAGGAGGGTAACACCACGCCGACTGCACCGGGAAGGACATGAAAAATGCAAACTGAAGAATAAATATTCCATGTTGGTATAAAAGCCCAGATTGGAATGGATTTATGAAGATGAGGGGCATTCCCTGCCTGTCCGTGCATCCTCGTGCACATCACGTCAGCATCCAGACCTAGAATCCAAACAGAGGCACGTACCTTCATCTCTCCTCCCGTTAGAGGAATCTGCCGAGTAATGTCAGAGCGACGACCATCGCAACTGCACAGGGAATCAAACCATTACGTCTTCCCTCTCTCCAGCTGCCAGTGTGTGTGTGTGGAGTAATGAGCAGAACGTAAGGGCCAGGCGAGCCGCAGCCAATCACAGACAGCGCTCAGGCTGCTGGTATCTATAGCAGCCAATCCGCTGCTCCAGAACGCCGGAGAGGGCGTCCATATCCGTGCGTAAAGACGCATCCGAGAGGGCTTTTATGTCATTTCCAAACGCGCGGATTAGTTATGATTTTCCACATCAGCTTGGCTCCAACGTTACCTCAAGGAAATGTGGTTTATTTTATAGATTTTATTATAAATAAAGAGTTACTGTGGACTGTCGCAGCGTGCTTTCTTGTTGGATTATATCAGGAAATAAAAATAAACAAAATGCATTCAATCTGCTTTTTATTTAGTGCTAAAAATAAAAAAGCAGCGCCACATTTAGCCCGTCTGTCTGCCTGTGTGCGCACTGAGCCGCTGTCTGCACTAAGGAGATTAGACGGTCCTCCTGCGTAGCGTCTCCAGTACCCTCAGCGCGCCAGCAGGGGGCAGCAGATAGCGCTGCCTCATCACTAAAGAGGCTCAGCCGCAGGGTGAGGGGGGAGTAAGGAGGGAGGGGGTGTTCTTCATGTTCTCACCCTGTGATGGAGTCACACAGATGATAAGTTTATTAACTGCTAGTTCACACCGTGAGTTTCAGGTCGCTGCAACAAGATGGAAGGTGATGAAGCGTCTATCAGTGAGGTAAACCCTGACCTCCACACATCGGTGACCTTACGCTGGAATGATGTCTCACTTAGAAGATCTGTGGAGGCCTCCAGGCCAGCTGTGACACACTTCCTCCGTTCAGGGCCGTTTCAGGATGCTGCTCCGTCTCGATGGTGAAAAAGCAGCAAAACTGAACAGATTTTATGCTGAGACAGATTCATCCAGTGACCTGGTTTTGTATTTTTTCCCCTTATGTAATTATAAAAATGTAAAACTAGAGATTTTAAACTGGATTATTTTATTTCCTTCCAAAACTGGATCTCCCTTTATGTTTTTAATGACATCTTCTGGTTTATTTCTACAGGCGACAATGAGCTTAGAAGAGAAAAAGTTAATGAAAAATAAAAATTAAACTAGAGTTAACGGGTAAACAGCTGACAGTTTTTGAAGTGAAATAATGAATATCTAAACTGTTGCGTTTGAAAAGCCTCAGTTTGGAGAAACAGATTATTTCAGTCAGGACTGATGAGCTTAGAATCAAGACCACATGATGTCATCTCATAGCAACAGTTCAATATTGATATGTCATATTTTGTATCATTACACAGATATTTACACTTATTTGTGGAGGAAATCATTAGTGGAGCTAGATAGTGGTGCTTCCTGTTTGCTGAACAACACTTCCTGTTGGAATTTCAAAACATTTCTACTGGAATAATAAAAAACTGAATGTGATGTAATGGAGGCATTCTCATGACGTTTTTGAGATTAAAGTTTTCATTACATAATTAGTGATCCACTTCTCAACAGTTGCTGCTCTGATTAGCCGTTAGCTTCTGACTGGTTAGAACAGCGGTCTTTTTACTTTCACCAAATATGTTATAAACATGAGTATTATCTTCAGATGGACTGTACTAAAGAGTACTTTTAGTAGTTTTCACTTCCAAAGTATTGCCATAATTTCATAAAGTTTCCACAGCAGAATGACTCCATTAATAGTTTGCTTCCCGTTCTTCTAGGATCGAAACTAAAAATGTCTCAAGTTTTCACCCAAAAAGAAAAAAACTGGAGTTTTATTGTTGGACCAATAGTTTGTTAGCCAACGAATTACTTTGTTTTTGACACCATGAAAACTAGATATTTCTACATATTTTTGCTGAATTGATTCACATAATTTTGAAACATTAAAATACAATATAGCAGTACAGCATACTGTTCAACCAATATAAAGAACCTTCTTAAGTTAAAAACATTATGCAATTTATTGTCTAGTATATTTTAAGTAATAAAAACCTGATGTATTTAAGACAATGTGTAACTTATTAACTACTTGTTTCTAAATTGGCAACTTTTTAAAACCTATTACCTACAAATATTTGAAGACTGGACAAGGTTATACTTGTGAAAATAATTTATTTTGTTTAGAGCGCTAGCCGTATAACCTATTTACTTTAAAATGTTTAAAAATAATATATAAGAAATAAAGTCTTAATTTTAGGGGTCAATTCAAATGTGTGGCTCTGTACAAATAAAAATGTCTCTTTTTTGTTGTAAAAGTTGCAGACCCCTGTGTGACCTAATCTCTGTTTCTCCAAACTGAGGTTGTTCAGAGAGCTAAGATCGTAACTTTTTATTAATTTTCCACATTTTTACCTTTTATTTTAAGATGAAAACAGAGGAGTTTTTAATGATCCGAACCGAACATTCTGATGAGGTGAAACTTAGACTCTCTGATTCAGGAATCAGAGAGTCTTTTATGGGAAAACTGAGCATAAATTCCCATCAAAGTTCAAACAAAACAAATGTTTACAAGCTGAGTGTCAGTGCTGTCATTCTGAAACTGAGCAGAAAAGAAAGTTAAAAAATCTCTTTATCAATTCAACTGACTTTCTTTAATTTAGTAGATCCGTTTTTTCCAAATCATTTTAAAATCAGGTCATCAGTTATCTGAGATCTAAGAACTTGTTCTATCAGTTTCAGTCTCATTTCGTGCGTCACACTTCCTGTTATGATGTCATAATTAACTCACAACAGGGATGAGTTCAGGATAACTTTCCCTCGTCACATGGTTGTGAAACTGCTGCCAATAAGCTGTGTGCATAAATCATTGTGCACAAAAACATCTGTCTGAAACAACCCACAGCAGCTTTTTGATCTTTTACTTTTATAAAATGTGACCAAAAAGCAAAAATGATTCAAGTTATAACCTCTAATAACCTTAAAGCAACTTACTCCTCACCTGTTGGTCTTTTGTAGCTTGTTAGCTGAATGTTTTATGGCTGCAGTAATTGGACACAGACTCTTTCCTCCCACCGTTATGGTAACATGTTATCACAACAGCCTTCTAAACTTTCCAAGTTGCACAATAATTTGTACAAACATCCATTCAGCCATAAATGAAACACTTTTTGATGATGATGGCCAAATGCCTGAATCATAAAAAGCACTAAAACCGGTTTCATCTGCATGTCATTCAATTCATCTACAAATCCGTCACTTCTTTAGATGCTTTGGATAAGAACCAGATGACAAGTTTAAGCTTTGCACTAAGATGATGAAATGATAAAGAAAGAGAGAGAGAGGAACTAGTTTCTCTTTCTATGATTGTGAAACATCAGAACAATGTGAAGCAACTCTCCAACATACACATTTATAATCAGAGGCAATCAGGCACATAAAACGTCAACAGGAGTGGGTTTTGATCCAACTCGTTGGAATTTCAACACGCTCCCTCATAAACACACGGCTCACTTCACTTCCTTTAAACTGACTCAACACAGGAACAATGTTCCTGAGAAGAAACAGGCAGAGAGTTTCTCTTTCTTTCAAAGACTTCAGACATTAAATTAGAACCAGCTTTCTGCCACTAGATGGCGCTTCAGTGCTTTCTAAGTGCGTTGCTGGTTTAAAGGGAAGGTTTCTGCAGAAGCTGAGTGATTTATAAGAAAAGGTTCAGCTGCAGACTGCTCCATCAGCATGTTCAGGCAGCAGAAAGGAAAGTTATGTTTTCTGTCTTATTTTTGACCTGTTCTGTTAAATAATACAGGTCTCATTTATCAACTCAACTGTTAGAAGCTCTAAAGGTTTAGCAGACTTTTAGCTACTGACTTTTATGGCAGAAACGAAGAATTCAGTTTTACAGACATTGAGCTTAAATCTATTTTTAACAACACGTGAGATGATGCAAAATATAAAGTGCCTTCAACTTCATCATTTCTCAGCATAAGACTATTTAAACACTGACTATATTGAGTGAGATGCATGCCTTAAAGTAATGTTATGTCATTTATTATGACTTATATTTCAATTATTTAACTTTCCAGTGCTATAAAATGGGTTTTTGCAGTCAAAAAATAAAATGTTCATTCTGTTTTTTCCAGTTATTTTTTTTATTAATTGAATTTTTTGCACACTATCATATAAAACAAAACTATTTAAGAGAAACTCAAAGCTCAGATGCTTTGATTTAAATAACAAAGATGCAAAGAGGATATTTTTATAAATGTAAAGATCAGTAGAAAGCATGCAGCCTGATTTATTTCTAAAATAATTTTATGAGGGGAAGTTGGATTTAAAAACAGACTCTTATCCGGTTATTTAATCAGCAGCTTTTATATCTTCATCTTCTTTTATTATGGAGTAAAACACCAAGATGTATCCAAAAATATATTATAATGTTTAGTAGAGATAACATACTTTATTTGCACAATGACAAAATACTAGAGTGCATCTACAATCTTTGTGATTAAAAATGCATGATGTATTGTGATGTTATTGCTAATGCAGGTGGAAAAAGAAGCATTCATTAAAGAGGATATTTTATAAAATATATATATTGTACATGTAAGAGCTTGTTTTGGGATAGATGAGGTCACCATAAATGCAACAACATCAAGAAAACAAAAGCAAAGAATCCCTGTGATTTGTTAAGGTTTGAAAAAATATATTTTATTGCACTTTACACATTTTAGAAGGATTATCAGGCTTATTATTATTATTATCTTTCACAAAAATGTAAATCTTTTGTTGCAGTATACTATTTTAAATAGAAATATGATTCTATTTTATCTTTCTTTTTGATTTGCTGTTGACAAATGTTATATAATTCTTTTGATTTAGGATATAGACTGTTGTGTTGCGTTTAATGCTGACTGGAAAACTGGGACTTTAGATCTGTTTTTTTGGCGCTTGATTTCAAAAGCAGAAAAGGGGAATCCCCATGCATGAGCAGCAGATGGAAACCACCATGAACAGAGATGCTGTTGTTGTGTTTGTATGTGCGGGGACCCAAATCCAGATGTGCAGAAGCAGAATTCATGATGCAGCTGGATTTAATTAATTATAGAAGTGGACAACAGGAAGAGATAACAGGAGGATGTGATGATAAAACCAAAATATAGTGAGGGAGGTAACCCCAACATGAACATGACAGAGGAAGTAGAATGAAGACCCTTCAAAATAAAACAGGAAACAATTATATTTAAATCCTTACCATGCACACACACACACACACAGCCAATACCTGGAATATCCTGAAAATGCACACAGCATTTTAAGGGTTTCCATAAAGGCAGGAAAGCAAAAGAATAAAGCATAAAACACTGTCTTATATGGGGGTGGCCCTCATAGTGCAGCAATATCAATCTTTTTCTAGAGATTCCAGCCACCATGCTATTTAAAAACGTACACTGAGTGACAGAACCTCAGTGATTACAGGGTCTGTTGATGTGCAGAAGCTTTTTCCGGTTGCACGAAACCCTCACTTAACTCATATTAAAACTGATATTTTGGAGTGCAGATTATCTCAGAAAACATTACATATTGAAGATACACAAACATTTGAACAAATTAATCACAGTTACCCTCTTAAAACAAGTACATAGTGCAATAGACATGAGTACAAAGACAAATAAAAGCATGAATCAGAGATATGAGCAGCTAGAACAATTAGCAAATGATTTATAAGAATTAAGTTTTTCTTTTATTCCAGTAGGATGAAAACTTGTGTCATTATAAATCCAAACATGCATTTCAACAGAGCGTTTTATTTAGACATCAGAAAATTGTTCAAGTGCATTTAAATTTGTTTTTCACATTTTGGAGAGCTTTTCAAACAATTATTTCACCACAAATCACAGGTGATCATGTTTTAGGGGTAAAATATATTCTAGATATGATAAAAAAATATATATTTTCAGAACTGTAATAATTAATTTCCACTCTGTCATTCAAGTCCTGTACTTGAGTAAACATACTTTGTAACTTGAGACGGTGTTTATGTCTGACAAAACGCTCCGACATGAAGCACTCTGCTGTGGGTGATCCAGTGTCTGCCATGAACCAGAACACGATCCGGTGCTGCCTGACGCCTCTGTTTCCTGCGTAGCGTGGATGTGGGACTACAGATGGATGGCCCCGGGGGTTCGGCCCCTGCAAGCATGAAAACGCCTCACTAGCAGAGGCGCTGCCAGACAGCAGGGCGTTTGACATTATCCCGCCTCCACCAGGAACCTCTGGAATCAACACCAGTGTTTAATGCTGACACCAACCAGCAGCTGAATGCTGAGTCGTCAGAATATCTGCAAAAAGGTCCCTGAAGTGCGAGCGCAAATTCCTGGTTTTTATTCTGTCCAGACTCTGATTAATGTTCAGGTGTGGAGAACAAATAGTTTTCTGTAGATTACAGTCGGGTCCTTTCAGCCAGAGGGGTCACCTTTAGGATGAAGGGTCCTTGTTTCTGTCTACTGTGAGGACGCAGTCTCCTGACTTTTACAAGAATTAAGCTTTCAGATTAAAACCCTGAAGAGAAAATTTCAAATTTGATAAAACACAACAACAAAAACAACAACACAGTGCTGCATATTGGACAGATGTGTTGTTGTGGTAGTTTTAAGGTGTTTCAGTGCAGAAATTATGAATAATTATGATCTTACCTGTGTAGGCGGCTTACTGAAGGGCCTCTGTTCAAGTAAATTTATTATATTGATGAGCTAACGGCTAGTCAGAACTCTGACAACACCAAAGTGTATTTGTGCCATCTTAAAACATCTTCAGTCTCCAAAATGTCCCAGAAGTTTT
>SSNR01000006.1:2143395-2185882 GCA_006937965.1 Callopanchax toddi
TCCCTGAAGTGCGAGCGCAAATTCCTGGTTTTTATTCTGTCCAGACTCTGATTAATGTTCAGGTGTGGAGAACAAATAGTTTTCTGTAGATTACAGTCGGGTCCTTTCAGCCAGAGGGGTCACCTTTAGGATGAAGGGTCCTTGTTTCTGTCTACTGTGAGGACGCAGTCTCCTGACTTTTACAAGAATTAAGCTTTCAGATTAAAACCCTGAAGAGAAAATTTCAAATTTGATAAAACACAACAACAAAAACAACAACACAGTGCTGCATATTGGACAGATGTGTTGTTGTGGTAGTTTTAAGGTGTTTCAGTGCAGAAATTATGAATAATTATGATCTTACCTGTGTAGGCGGCTTACTGAAGGGCCTCTGTTCAAGTAAATTTATTATATTGATGAGCTAACGGCTAGTCAGAACTCTGACAACACCAAAGTGTATTTGTGCCATCTTAAAACATCTTCAGTCTCCAAAATGTCCCAGAAGTTTTTGTAACATTATTTAATACATCAATTTAGCATCACATGGTTATTACAGCAAAACTGATTGTAGTGTGAAGGTTTATAAGGAAAGAAAGTATGAACTTTATTAAACTGGAGCTGTTTTAATATGGCAGCACTGATAAGCCATTGGCTCAACATTTGGATCAATTTCTCCAAACAGAGGCTGTTCAGGGAACCATTTACACGAATAAGGTAGTAACATCTATAACGTTTGCACAGAAATTATGATTTATTTTCCATGTGCAAATACTTAGCTTCAGTGTACTTTGCAAATCAATCTTAGGAATTGATTGAGTTGTTAAACTATACGAATCCACTGAAGCGTGCACGACTAATATCTGATCAGCGTGCACGACTAATATCTGATCAGCGTGCACGACTAATATCTGATCAGCGTGCATGACAAACATCTGATCAGCGTGCACGACTAATATCTGATCAGCGTGCACGACTAATATCTGATCAGCGTGCACGACTAATATCTGATCAGCGTGCATGACAAACATCTGATCAGCGTGCACGACTAATATCTGATCAGCGTGCATGACAAACATCTGATCAGCGTGCACGACTAATATCTGATCAGCGTGCACGACAAACATCTGATCAGCGTACATGACAAACATCTGATCAGCGTGCACGACTAATATCTGATCAGCGTGCATGACAAACATCTGATCAGCGTGCATGACAAACATCTGATCAGCGTGCACGACTAATATCTGATCAGCGTGCACGACAAACATCTGATCAGCGTGCATGACAAACATCTGATCAGCGTGCATGACAAACATCTGATCAGCGTGCATGACAAACATCTGATCAGCGTGCACGACTAATATCTGATCAGCGTGCACGACTAATATCTGATCAGCGTGCACGACTAATATCTGATCAGCGTGCATGACAAACATCTGATCAGCGTGCATGACAAACATCTGATCAGCGTGCATGACAAACATCTGATCAGCGTGCACGACTAATATCTGATCAGCGTGCACGACTAATATCTGATCAGCGTGCATGACAAACATCTGATCAGCGTGCATGACAAACATCTGATCAGCGTGCATGACAAACATCTGATCAGCGTGCACGACTAATATCTGATCAGCGTGCACGACTAATATCTGATCAGCGTGCACGACTAATATCTGATCAGCGTGCATGACAAACATCTGATCAGCGTGCATGACAAACATCTGATCAGCGTGCACGACTAATATCTGATCAGCGTGCACGACAAACATCTGATCAGCGTGCATGACAAACATCTGATCAGCGTACATGACAAACATCTGATCAGCGTACATGACAAACATCTGATCAGCGTACATGAGAAGCATTCTGCAGATAAGTCTTTACCTGGAACTTGCTTTTTGTCCATGTGAATAACTGCCATCATGTAAATGTGAGCATTAGAGCGTGTGTGTGCACAGATTCTCCACTGATGTCAGAAAACTAAACAAAGATCTTGTTGCTGCAGACATTAATCATGTGGACAAGAACGTATGAAAATACAAACATGTACAGATTTACAGCTGTCTGTGCATCTAGGGTTTCAGTTTCGGCTCGCTGTCTTGAGTCCCTTGATTTAAACTTTTAAAATTTAAACTATGTGTTAAAACAAGACTAAAAACAAGACATATTTCATGCAATGTAAAGCAGAAACTTGGTTCAGGTCATTGTTTCCACGTTTGTTTGATTTTTTTTTTCTTGTGCAAAATTAAAAGCAGACTTTTACCTCAACACTGAGGCCCACAAAGACGACATCATTTCAAAGCAGCTGCTGCTTTCGGTGGATAATTTACAGAAACTAAAAGACAGCACTCACACTATGAACAGCTGACTGGTGTTATTTCTTACTAATGAAATGATTAGATTTGATCAAGTGGAACAATTTGCTTTTCAGCAGCGACTTTGATGGTTAACCAGGAGTTTGTTTACTGTTAGAAACTTATTTTAAAACTTTAAATTGATATTTCCCCTCTAGGATCAAACATCTGATCAGAATTAAAAACAGGGCCTCTGGATTTAGATTTAACGTATGGTTGAGAAGCTCTCATCCTCTACTTTTAGAAAACGTTTGAATCGGATCAATCATCAGGAGTTCTGATGATGATCTCACCTGTGATTGGAGGAGGTCACGTTAAACACCACATGGTGCGATATTTCTGATTTTTGGTCATTTCTGAATATTTTAGATATCTGAAAGAATTCAATATTTATAATAAAGAGAAGAACCCCAATAAGGGTTAAATTAGGGGTTTAGGTTTAGAAGTTTTGAAGCTAAATTTACCACAAACTTCTGTAAAATAAAATAAAAAATCACTTAAATAGGCTACATTATTTAGAAAATAGTGTTTTTTTTTATACACATTTAGTCAAACACAACAAAAAATCCCCACAAAAAGATTTATCATAAACAAATTAGGTTTATTTTTAAGCAACTGCAGGCAAACACCACTCCACTTTGAAAAAAAAAAAGAGCCAAAACCCTGTGAGTATAAACCAAAACCTTAAAGATTAGATCACAACACTGTTGAGTTATGAAGTTTTGCAGGACGGCGCGTCGTGACGGAGCAGCTTGTTTTACTGCTAACAAACCAAAGCTTGTGTGTTCGGGGACAGAGTCGTCCTTAAAGTGCAAATGAGCAAACATTTCATTTCTGCGATCAAAGCTATAATTTACTCTGCGTGTCCACAACATACACAGACCCTCACGCTAATTATCCTCTCACAGAAATGTACACAAACTCACACATCAAGCGTCTTGTTCTCTGAAAACAAGAAAAAACAGATTCTTCTGAATAATTAACCTGGAAATAGAACAGACCGCAATGCTGGTTGTGGGCAGGGCGCAGTGTGAGCTCAAGTGTTTATGGGTAGTTTTCCCTAAAAAGGATCTCCAGTTTACAGGAAAATTAATATGCTTTCAGCCTGTGGGCTCTGACACAATAAGGAGTCATTTAGAGTTTTAAAAAACACAAAGTGATGACATATAAAAGAAACCGAGTAGATTTAGAGGTTAAACGCTAAAATCAAACATTTTTAGTCAGGTTTATAAACAGGATCTTTCACAAACCACTGGACAAAATGATCTGGGGCTGGTCCTACTTCCTGTGGCCGCCATCTGTGACGGAAAGAAGCAAAACAAGTAATCAGTCCATCGGCAGGACGAGGCTCCTCGCTGCACAGATGCATCATCAGAACTAAATTTACAGAGGCGTCTGCAGAAAATGTCAATCTGTACGGATCCAGAATGATTTACTGGCTCATATCCAAACATTTTATTGGAGAAAGGAAGAAGATTCATAAAAAAAAAAAAAGGCGGTGAACAGAATGCCAGCTGAGTCCTGGCTCTGTGTGCTGTTCATGACAAAAACATCTGCTGAAAATTAATGAACACGCTTTCTTGTCAGATAATTATTCAGAGAAAGAAGACAAACCAAAGGTATAATAACTTAAAAAATATATAAAGACACGTTCTACATTCTTTTATTTTACAAATAGAATAAAATAGTTGTTCTTTTAATAAACTCCATACAATTAAAAACAAAAAACACATCAGATTTTTAACTTCATGCGGAAAACTTGGCAGCCTTGAGTGTTCCTAACCTTCTCACATTCTTCTTCTTTGCAGAAAAGTTCAGCCTCACTCAGTTTGCATCCTTAACCTTTATCTCTTCTCCAGAGACGCTCTTCTTCTTCCCGCTCTGAAATCGTCCTGATGACCTCACAACTTCCAAAAAGTTTACTTGGAAGCTCGTCTCTTTTTTGGCAGCTTAGTCTGGACTGTTCTAGATTTTTTCTGCTCCTTTCTTTACGCATCAGGCCCACCAGCTCCTGTATGAGAACAGTCCCAACATTTGGGTTTCACAGTGGGGGTGATGCTCTGTATTCCTTCACATGGTTGGGAATTTTGGCGATTTTTAATGTGGGTTTAGATTTTGTGTCTTATTCGGAGCATTGTTTAAGATCCTTTTGGGTAATTCTTCTATCACATAAACACTCTTTTCCCCCAAAACAATGGAAAAAGTAGTGTCTTCCATCTCTGAACGACCCAAACTCGCTGTAATTTGCACTAATTTATACAACGCTGAATATTTCTGGTTCTCCTCCTCGGGTTTGAGCCCTAACATAATCTCCTCCTTCACATCCAGACTTGATTCATTTGACCTGGATTCTCTGAGGGGTGTGTGTGATCACTGACAGAAGCTTCAATAAGTGAGAAAAACATTTCAATATTTAGTTTTTACTCTGTCATTTTGTAGAACTTAGAGAAAATAATGCACGTAAAGATGAATGAAACAACGTGCATCCTCCAACAGCTGCTGCCGACGTGCCCTTGTGTAAGGCACTTACTCCCTGGCTGCTCCACAGGCCGGATGCTGATAATAGGAAGATTCAGAGAAAATCCCACAGCTTTGTGAACATGAAGCGCTGGAAAACACAAAGCCTGTTCGGATGAAATTCCCTGAATAAACGAAGGTTAAATCAATCCACAAATGTATTCCTACTGACTGTACAAGCACGGCGCTGTCTGCTGTATTCAGAGCATCCACTGGGACGCACAATAGTTGGAGTTATTTTCAGAAACGTGTGGGTCAACGTCAGCATCTTCTGCCACGCTGACGGATCGGGCCGGACTTGGGGAAACAAGAGGCTGCCAGTCTAACAGGAAGCAGCTCTGGGCGATCACCTCCCACAGAAGTGGAGCGGCACGTTTTTTGACATGTTTTCTTCTCTAAAACCCCAGGCTCGAAGCTCCAGTCTGTCCTCCTCCTCCTCCCCCCTATCGTCCTCCTCCACATCCCCCTCCTCGTACAGACTGGGCTCCTCCACGGAGGTCTCCATGTTTGGGATGTAGCTACCGAACGCCTGCGCCTCAGAGTACTCATAGATGGTTGGAAGGCTGCTGCGCAAACCGAAGCGGCGCCGCAGAGCCACAAGAAGCGGCTGTGGAACGGTGAAGATGTCCACATTGTTGCCCATGTCAATCCACGCCAGCCTAGGGAACTTTAAGGGGTCCTTCGCCGCGTCCGTCAGGTCTTTCAGGACGGCGGCTGTCAGGCGATTGCCGTTGACGGCTAGCGTTGCGAGTTTTGGCAGGCAGCTGAGGCAGGGCAGCAGCAGACGTAAACTCTCATCCTGCAGCTCGGTGAAGCTCAGGTCCACCGCCGACACCGCGTCGCTGCTGTTCTGAAGGTAGAAGGCTACACGGTGGACGTCCCGTCCAGACAACGGGATTCCCGACAGGTTGACCACATCACCTGATAGCTGCTTCTTCAAGGTGGTCTTCAAACTGTCAGGAAAAAAGAGAAAAGCTGATCATTTCTTCCCAAAACATGAATCTCAAATGCACAAAAGGGTGATGTCTTGCAAACAACATCAAAGGTGCTTTAATTCTTCAGCCCTGGCAGTGAGTTCTCCAAAGACAAGCAATTTTTAGTTAATGATACTGAGGTGATCGATTTCAAAGGCTCTATAATGGGGTGCTGCACTCTCCACAAGTTCAGGGGAACTGCAAAATGTGCCAAAAAATAACAGCATCCACCAGGCGGGGAGAGTTAAGCGATCAATAATGTGGAAAAGAGAATTTGCATTTAAATGTGTCTCAGTCTCAGCCGCTCGAGTAACAAATTCTGTCTCCTGAGCTGAAAGTCATCTGTGGAAAAGCAGCAGCCGTTTTCAGTTTGGGATGTCGCCTCTAAGCCAGCTCTAAGTCTCAGAAAAAAGAAGAAAAAAATCCCCATCAAAGGCTACAAATAAATAAATAAACAAATACAGATTATAGTTATATAAAACAGAGAGAGAGAGAGAAAAAGTATGTTTTTATATTCGACATGATTTGGTGTCACTGAGGTTTAGTTTCACCTTACAGGACACTTTTAAAATCAGGTCACTTGTGTCTGAAGCGTTGATGGTGACAGGTTAATAAGACACTTAGGCTGTAAGCTGAGTTCATTTATAAAAGAGAAGATTCTAGTTTGGAGCTCAGCCAGCACCTCATAAAAATGGTAAAAAAGGGGATAAAAAAAACCTTCAGCAAAAGGTTTAACTCCAAAACACAAATATAAATTAAAATCAAAACAAAAATTATTTTTATTTTTGTTATTTGTTTTAGTTAACGGTGATAAAGGTAATTTTCATGCAAGCTAGGTATAGCTAGCTATTTTACACAAACACGTCTCAGAGCTCTCAGCCCTCCCATCGGGTATAATCCTTATGCCACGCCTCCTCCGGACATGGGACCGCGCATTGCCACAGTAACAATAGAATGCAAAACACCAGCTGTTGAAACGCTATGCTAAAATTCACCCTGACTTTTCCTCTTTCTACGTCCAAACGTTTTTTTTTTTTCTGCTAGCTGAAAAGGTGTTTTTCTTTTGGGAACTCTGGTATTTTTTTTTCCTAAAATTGAAGCGCTAACATTCGGTCGTTTCTGTCCTTCTCTCACTTCCGGGATGTTCTGCTGAAAAATGCTCCAGCATTAATGGAGGATCCAAGCAGTGCAGAAGTGAGGCGCTTCAGCAAGACAGACAGCTGGATTATCCAATGGTTGCTTTCGGTCCAAAAAGTATGATTTTTAAATGCTAAAATATATTTATAGTTATATTATGTTAGAACGTTGTTAAGAGGCGTGAAACCCCCCGTTATATAGCACCGTTAAAGTTAATCTATAATGGGTAACCGTTTTTTTGTTTTTAGCTTTCTGCTAACACAAGGTACTAGCATTAGCATGCTAACTTGAGAGTTATAACTCTAACAAGTTGACCAAAGTGTATCTGTGTGCTTTTATAGAAACTGTTACGGTACTAGATTAGGACAAACTCCAAGGAGGCAAAATATTAGCATGCTATGCTAACATCAGGCGTTAGCTGAAACTAGCTTATAGAAAGTATTTTTAGGTATTAAATGTTTTATCTGTGTTAGCTCCTGAACAAAGCGTTCTCTGTATTTAATAGGAGGCGTTAAACAGGAGAGCTACGTGTTAGCGCACGCAGTACCAGATCCTTTGTTTGGACAGGAGAAGTCAGACTGAGGGCATCTGTCCAACAAATGAGAATGAGGAAACGCGTGGGAGGATTGTTTTTAAAAGGCTGCTGATAAAAACAAGGAGTTAATCATGTTTAAGGCCAAGGTTTTTCTTTTTTACCCCCTGATGGACCTGTTTGTTTTTACTCGTTTCTTTCTCCTCAGGCACAGCGAGGACTCTCCCTGCATCTGTCTTCACTCCCTGCTCCGTCATAAATCGACAGACTTTGCTCTTTGCATCTGTCACCCTCTCTGCTTGGTTATGGGAAAGAAAACGATCTGTAGCGCAGGGGGGTAGTGATTCCTAAGATTATTGATTCCAGGAGTTGGCTATAATTCACCCCTCCCTCCCTCATATCCTCTCTCCTGCTGCTCACTGCCTCTCATTTCTTTTTGGCTCCTTTTCTTTTTCCTTGTTCACTCTCATTGTTGCTCTTGGTCTGAACTNGTCTCTTATACACATCTGCCAGTCTAACAGGAAGCAGCTCTGGGCGATCACCTCCCACAGAAGTGGAGCGGCACGTTTTTTGACATGTTTTCTTCTCTAAAACCCCAGGCTCGAAGCTCCAGTCTGTCCTCCTCCTCCTCCCCCCTATCGTCCTCCTCCACATCCCCCTCCTCGTACAGACTGGGCTCCTCCACGGAGGTCTCCATGTTTGGGATGTAGCTACCGAACGCCTGCGCCTCAGAGTACTCATAGATGGTTGGAAGGCTGCTGCGCAAACCGAAGCGGCGCCGCAGAGCCACAAGAAGCGGCTGTGGAACGGTGAAGATGTCCACATTGTTGCCCATGTCAATCCACGCCAGCCTAGGGAACTTTAAGGGGTCCTTCGCCGCGTCCGTCAGGTCTTTCAGGACGGCGGCTGTCAGGCGATTGCCGTTGACGGCTAGCGTTGCGAGTTTTGGCAGGCAGCTGAGGCAGGGCAGCAGCAGACGTAAACTCTCATCCTGCAGCTCGGTGAAGCTCAGGTCCACCGCCGACACCGCGTCGCTGCTGTTCTGAAGGTAGAAGGCTACACGGTGGACGTCCCGTCCAGACAACGGGATTCCCGACAGGTTGACCACATCACCTGATAGCTGCTTCTTCAAGGTGGTCTTCAAACTGTCAGGAAAAAAGAGAAAAGCTGATCATTTCTTCCCAAAACATGAATCTCAAATGCACAAAAGGGTGATGTCTTGCAAACAACATCAAAGGTGCTTTAATTCTTCAGCCCTGGCAGTGAGTTCTCCAAAGACAAGCAATTTTTAGTTAATGATACTGAGGTGATCGATTTCAAAGGCTCTATAATGGGGTGCTGCACTCTCCACAAGTTCAGGGGAACTGCAAAATGTGCCAAAAAATAACAGCATCCACCAGGCGGGGAGAGTTAAGCGATCAATAATGTGGAAAAGAGAATTTGCATTTAAATGTGTCTCAGTCTCAGCCGCTCGAGTAACAAATTCTGTCTCCTGAGCTGAAAGTCATCTGTGGAAAAGCAGCAGCCGTTTTCAGTTTGGGATGTCGCCTCTAAGCCAGCTCTAAGTCTCAGAAAAAAGAAGAAAAAAATCCCCATCAAAGGCTACAAATAAATAAATAAACAAATACAGATTATAGTTATATAAAACAGAGAGAGAGAGAGAAAAAGTATGTTTTTATATTCGACATGATTTGGTGTCACTGAGGTTTAGTTTCACCTTACAGGACACTTTTAAAATCAGGTCACTTGTGTCTGAAGCGTTGATGGTGACAGGTTAATAAGACACTTAGGCTGTAAGCTGAGTTCATTTATAAAAGAGAAGATTCTAGTTTGGAGCTCAGCCAGCACCTCATAAAAATGGTAAAAAAGGGGATAAAAAAAACCTTCAGCAAAAGGTTTAACTCCAAAACACAAATATAAATTAAAATCAAAACAAAAATTATTTTTATTTTTGTTATTTGTTTTAGTTAACGGTGATAAAGGTAATTTTCATGCAAGCTAGGTATAGCTAGCTATTTTACACAAACACGTCTCAGAGCTCTCAGCCCTCCCATCGGGTATAATCCTTATGCCACGCCTCCTCCGGACATGGGACCGCGCATTGCCACAGTAACAATAGAATGCAAAACACCAGCTGTTGAAACGCTATGCTAAAATTCACCCTGACTTTTCCTCTTTCTACGTCCAAACGTTTTTTTTTTTTCTGCTAGCTGAAAAGGTGTTTTTCTTTTGGGAACTCTGGTATTTTTTTTTCCTAAAATTGAAGCGCTAACATTCGGTCGTTTCTGTCCTTCTCTCACTTCCGGGATGTTCTGCTGAAAAATGCTCCAGCATTAATGGAGGATCCAAGCAGTGCAGAAGTGAGGCGCTTCAGCAAGACAGACAGCTGGATTATCCAATGGTTGCTTTCGGTCCAAAAAGTATGATTTTTAAATGCTAAAATATATTTATAGTTATATTATGTTAGAACGTTGTTAAGAGGCGTGAAACCCCCCGTTATATAGCACCGTTAAAGTTAATCTATAATGGGTAACCGTTTTTTTGTTTTTAGCTTTCTGCTAACACAAGGTACTAGCATTAGCATGCTAACTTGAGAGTTATAACTCTAACAAGTTGACCAAAGTGTATCTGTGTGCTTTTATAGAAACTGTTACGGTACTAGATTAGGACAAACTCCAAGGAGGCAAAATATTAGCATGCTATGCTAACATCAGGCGTTAGCTGAAACTAGCTTATAGAAAGTATTTTTAGGTATTAAATGTTTTATCTGTGTTAGCTCCTGAACAAAGCGTTCTCTGTATTTAATAGGAGGCGTTAAACAGGAGAGCTACGTGTTAGCGCACGCAGTACCAGATCCTTTGTTTGGACAGGAGAAGTCAGACTGAGGGCATCTGTCCAACAAATGAGAATGAGGAAACGCGTGGGAGGATTGTTTTTAAAAGGCTGCTGATAAAAACAAGGAGTTAATCATGTTTAAGGCCAAGGTTTTTCTTTTTTACCCCCTGATGGACCTGTTTGTTTTTACTCGTTTCTTTCTCCTCAGGCACAGCGAGGACTCTCCCTGCATCTGTCTTCACTCCCTGCTCCGTCATAAATCGACAGACTTTGCTCTTTGCATCTGTCACCCTCTCTGCTTGGTTATGGGAAAGAAAACGATCTGTAGCGCAGGGGGGTAGTGATTCCTAAGATTATTGATTCCAGGAGTTGGCTATAATTCACCCCTCCCTCCCTCATATCCTCTCTCCTGCTGCTCACTGCCTCTCATTTCTTTTTGGCTCCTTTTCTTTTTCCTTGTTCACTCTCATTGTTGCTCTTGGTCTGAACTTGATCTGCTGAATTGAAAGCATCTCTGTTTTAAATGGTTCACTTCACTTCTATGAGGTTGCAACCCAGGCCTAAAGGATTAAAATATCAGGACATTTTTTTATCTGCTGTCTTATTTCTAAGACTTTCATGGGAAATGTGTTTTAATTTAGATGTTTGGGTAAAGCTCTGCTAATGGTTTTGGTAAGTTAATATTAAAGTTTTGTTTTTTGTACTTTCGGGTTGATGATGACTGTTATTACAGCTCTTTCGCTCCTCCTTCATTAAAAGTGAGGACTACGTCGTGAGCTGGCTCCTGTCTGAGAGCCAACTTTAGTTTTTCCCAGGACAGGTCATAAAAACTAGTACAGTACAATCTGGTGACAGATTATTACTTTGTATTTAATCACAACTGATTGGTTGCATTTAAAAAAAAACAGCTCAGCGCTCCTTTGCACAAGCCAGAACATTAAGCCAGCTCATTCACAAACAGCACATCACTAAACCCGTCATGTGACCTCCTGGACCAAACCTTTCTATCAGAGTTCACAGTAAAGGTCAAGTTACCGAACTGACTTTATGATAAAAATGCATCAGAATTTAGATCAGCAGACAACAAATATGTAAAAAATCTAAACTTTATTTCATAAGGATAAAACTCAGCTGGACTCATTATATATTAGTTTGCACACTGAAACATAGCTTGAGAAAAATCTGTCAAGTGTATCATTTTGGCAGACTGAGTCACTCCTACGAGGGTTTCCTGTGCCACTATGCTGTTTGTGCACTTTACTGTGATAAATCTACAAAATTCATCCCTTTTGACTTATTTATACAAAGGGTTTCCTGCCTCTGTTGCAGCCTTTTCCTCTCACCTGTACGTCTGAGTAGAAAAAGCGACTCAAAGAGACAGACTGTTGGTACTGTAGCTGAGTGGGTGGTGCACAGGGAGCTATAATGTGTTTTTAATGAGACGGAGCATAAAGACAACTTTAGATTTCCTTCAAAATCTCCTGCCCTTGAGCTCCGTGAACACAGTTCCACCCACAGGCTGCTCGTCTGGCTGCAGGACAGGAGGCTTGATCCTAAAGCCTCAGCACACACTCATTAGCATGAGACAATACAAACAACTAAATGTCTCGCTCTGTCAGAAGAGGCTGCCGCGCTTCCAGGCAGTGGTGCACATCCTCTTTGACTAATCCAGACACCAGCAGCTTCAAAGAAAAACGCATCCACGAGATCGTCTCCTCCTCTAAGAGCTGTTTAACAGCAAGAAACTGCGAGAAATCCACCGACTGGTGTCCTCAGGTGTAAGTGATATAACCACGCAGAAATCTAATAAGATCTGAGCCTCATGGGTCAAACTATCGGCGTCACGCCAACTGTCTAATTGCTTTCAATGCCTGTCTTTCCATTGGGGTGTTGTTAACTTTTATGCACTGAACAAGGGTTCTTGTGGCGCTACGGTTATGTAAACCTCAGAGGTAAAACATCTGGGCTTTGTGATGGAGAGTTCAGGCAAAGACAACCTGCGACTGTGTCCTTAATGAAACATGTCAGAGCTGCTGACGGCTGATTGAATCTCTTAAACCACACTGGACGAATCAGATAACACACTTCCAGTGGATTTCAGCCTGCCAGACATATTCAGCTACCTGAGACTTTATTTATTTTCAATTTGCGACTTTAATTCCCATAACTGTGGCTATTTGAATGTCTGTGTTTGCCCCCACGTGTACATTCAAGGTTATGCGCCTTGTGCTTTACATCCCCAGACGATATTAACGCGCCTTCGTTAAAGGGCACGGCCATTGATTTCTGCATTCACTCTCATTTTCCAGCCCATGCTTGGTGCCACTCAGTATCAGGTTAATCTCCACTCAGCCTAGCCGTCTCTCTTCATGTTACAAAAGTTAAGTGCTCGTCATTGCTCTGCAGCTTCTCTTCGCCGTTCTGCTAATCAATCTCCGCTCAAAAGCAACCGAATCCTTTCTTCATCCTGAGCATGACAGAGCTGGGTGTTAAAAAGATAAGTAAAATGAGGCCCATGGGTTTTGAACATGCTCGTTCTTCTATATTAGGATATTCTCACAAGAGGAATTACAAGCCCTCAATATTCTGCCAGTGGAGAGAGAGAGCGCTAAAAGACTTGTTCCCCCTCTCCCCACGTCGAGGACAAGTTCCCCTTCATTTACTCTCATGAATGAGTAAAACATGAAAAGACAGGGAGACACGGTATTACTGTGGGATTTAATCCTACAACAGGCGCTGAGTTTTAGAAGTCTGTTCTTGGTCATGTAGCTAACAGACGGGTGAAATCAGTCGAAATTTCACCAATTTTTTGCAAGCAAAGCGAGTTGAAGCTTATCTCAGTGGTCTGTGGTGACAATTTGCAAAAACGGCATTTGAGAGGGAATTTTCAAAACATCTCAAACGTTTGTGTTCAGTTTCCTCTCATTTTGATGGAAGTTTGAACAAAAATTTGCAGAACAAATGATCTTGAAATCGAGCCATCATGAGCGGCTGCAACCTTCTCAAACCCTCCTCAACTGAGTTGAGCTTAAAGCACGAATTTAAACGCGCAAAAAATGTGAGACACCTTTAAAATGGTTTGAAACCAAGAGGCAGAAAAACAATCTGACATTCTGAGGGAAGTAGCTAACTGAAACCGTAGCATTCATAACAAAAACTGACATAATCCCCCAACCTCACATCAACCGGTTGTTGCTAAACGGCTCTGATTGGTCCTAGCGCTATCCAATAGCAGTGAAGACAGTTTGATTGACTACACTGATCCCGCCCCTATGAATGAGTCGTTTTAATGGATCGTGGCCTGGTCTGCCAGGCTAGCTCACTTCATGATCCTTAGACTGATGATATAAAATACACTGTTGTTAGAGGAAAAGTGATTGACCAAAATATTGTTTTGGCTTTTTTGAGGAGTTTAGCTCCAAAGAAAAACGAAATGTGAATACAGCTTCTGCAGAAAAAATTTGAAAATTCCGACACCAACTCTCTATAATGTTCATTTATTTCCAGCTGAGCGTGCAACAAAGGCCTCGACTCATTCCAGGAGAATGAAATAAAAGCACTTAAGAACCACTGGATGTGGATGCCATAGCACAGACCCGTGGGATGGGCAGATCAATGTCTGCTTCATCAACGCTTTGGTCTTGACTTGTTTATTCCCCAGATCGATTGGTGCTGTTTTGCCTCCAGCCGTTTGTATAATACATCGGTGGGTGTCTGGCTCAGTCAAGAGAGCGCCCACAGAGGTCCACAGAACAAACTCAACTCTGAGGAGTGAGATAAGTGAAGCGCTGCTTCTATTTTGTCTGGCCTTCCAGCTCGTGACTGCCAGCTACGGCGCTGAACATCTCAGCCGGTTTGTTTAACTCGGTTTTAGCTTCAAACACGTCATTTCTGCGCCTTAGGGCAGTTACGCCTGTATTAAACACAATCCTTTCTTGTTATTCTAGGCACAGATTCAAATGAGCTATTTCTTCAACTATTAAACTGTCAAACCGATACGGTGGTTTCTGCTGAAAATGTGGGAAACGTTAAAGTGGTGATAGCATCCACCACTCAGTGTCCTACAGTTTCACGGGGATAATGACACATTATCTGGGAAAGGAAAAAATAGCCTCAAAGCTCATTTGGATTTGGATTAAATTTCAGGGAAACATTTAGCTGATGGGCTGATTACGGCTGCTTCTATTGTGCGCCGTCAATGAAGCAGCTCCGGGCTGTGCAGCGTTTTGACATCCAGGATCAGTCTCTTGGTTTGACAGAAGCTTCAAATTCACCGTTTTGATGTTAAAATTGAAAAAACTGAGAGAAGGGGGGGGGGGGGACTACGAGATAAAGGATCAGATTATTTGAAGAAAAAAGGGTCAAATTCCCAAATTGCTCACTTAAATCTCTAAAGATTTGTCCCCGTCGGTCTGTCATGCAGGCTTGACGATGGAGTTTTAATTGGACGGAGAAGACGAACAGAAAAGGACCTGAGGGTCTGTCAAGTGCAGTAAGCCTTCCATGGCTTTTAGCTACTCCATCATACAACTCTCAGGAGCTTTTTGCAAATAAATGCAAAAAAACACAAAAACTGAGTCAAACAACACAAACGGACTACGTTTGTGCCAATTATAATGAAACCTCCCATTACAGTATGCATCAGAGCTGCTGCGTGGCAAGTGAAATTTGACGCACACTCCTCCGGCAAGATCTAAAATCTTCTAGGATTTGATTTGATGTGACGAATGCTTATAGGTGAACACACTGGGAAATAGTTTGGATTATATAACTATATCACAGAGCTAGAGAGCCCGTTTTTTTGCTATGATATGTCAAGGCACCGTTATGAAACCAGTATTAAAATGAGCAGTTCTCTAAACTCAGAGCAGGGTTTTGATGATGGGGAGAGATCTGCATCAGCCCTGAAGGAACAAAAACTCTCAGATCAAAAACACGACACTTATTCTTGTTGCAGCAGCAGCAGCAGTCTTCTCTCTAAGATTTTTACAGTTCGGATCAATGAGTGATTTAAACAGGCTCCATTCCTCAATAAAAACATGAATTAGGCCATGAAAAAAAATCCTTTATTTGTTTGTTAAATGCAAATCCTGTATTTATTGTTTAGTGCATTTAATCACCCTGGTTATTTCATTATATGCCCTGAAGACTCAAGACAGCAGATATTGAGTGTATCTTCCTTCCTCCCACTCATCCTGCAGGATCCCAGTTTGTTCTGTGGGAAGCCCTCAATTATTCATGGACAAAGATGGTGACTTGATCCTAATGTCTCCATTAAAAGTGGAGGTCAAACAGGAAGCAAACTGAGCAGATTGAGTGCAAATTTTAGTCAAGGAAAATTGTTCATGTCAGAAAAGAAACGCGACCTGAAACAATAGCTGTGACCCACTCCACTGTGTTCATAATATGAACTGTAAGAACATTATTATATACAGTCAGTGGTCCCCTGTTTGGGGAACCTACCCTTAAAGTGAGGGCTAAAGCCTGCTGTAGACAGCTCGCAGTTCAAACTCAGTTTGGAAAATAAAGATTAGCTCTGAGCTAACAGCTAGCTGGGGTCAAGTGGATTGCTGCCATCTTAAAACAAATCCAATCTCAAAATCTGAATATGGTTCATTCAAATGTTATCCTTCAAAACCTTTACACCACAACACCAGAAATGCTACAGCTAGCTGCTGCTGTCGCTATTTGTGCTAGCATAACCAGACAATTCAATGTAAATAATGTTTTGATGCAAAACCGATGGTAATGTAAGGTTTATTAAAAAGCAGTCATGAATTTATAAGATATATTAGATTGTAATTGTTTTAGGACAGTAAAAAGAGAGTAATGCATGTCTAGGCCCCATTAGCTGTTAGCTCATGAGTTGGTCAGAACTAGTCTGTTTCACTAAACCAATAACTTATTGTTTTAACAAGATTGTTTCATTTTAGGAGGACTAACAAAATAACAAAAACTGATAAGTTTGGCTGTTTTTGTTGCAGTGCTAGCAAAAATTATTCTACTAGAAGCACATTTAAGCTAGCCATTTACTGTGCTAGCTTGTTTATCAAAGGTTATTAAAGATTTCTTTATGAACAATTTATTTTATTTCTAGCTATTTTTATCCCATAAACAACTAAAGATTTGTTTAAATTTTATGACACATACACAACGTTTAATAAACTGTCCTTTGAGTTGTTTTACTGTGGAAATCACAGCATAGTTTCTGTTAGCAGAAGTCATTTCTGTGACCAGCTGTAGTTGGGTTTTTGTTCAGAGTAATTGGATTGCACCATTTCAGAAAACAGTGGCCTGCACTCAAAACCACAATTTCTCACAGATGTTTTTCTTTCCCCGCATTTTTTTTAGAGTTAGAAGCTCTCCTCAGGAATTTAAATTTCACAAGTTAGTCAGAGGTCAGGCTAGCTGGGTCAGTCGTTTCAGTCTGTTAGCCACACTTAGGGGGGTGATCTAGATTTAGAAACATAAGTCATATATATTAAAAACAGATGAGTGGGGTGAGAATGACGAATGCATTACAGAAAGCAGTAGTCATCATATAACAACCATAGTATGTAAAAAGTATTTTAAATTATTAACAGACAGTTCGTCTCTAATTTATTCTCTAACAGCTGTAGGCCGACAGGGGATTTGTTTTTTTACACTCTTTATAATATCTGGCTATCTAAAACCAAAACGCAACAAATAAATAAAGAACTTTAAAACATATATTCACTCTGGTAAGCTCATGTTAGCTACCAGTTTTTTAGCATAGAAGTTTCAAATCTTATTATGAACGCTAGTTAAATGTTAGTAACGCATACAGTGCAATAAGCAGTACTGACGTTAATATATTCCTTTTGCCGTTTCATGCGAGGGATCAAAATAACAGCTGACAGGGGAGGAAAAGTGTCTTTTATGGATAAATGAGGCTGAGCAGACCAGAGAGATACTGGAGAATCCTTTTGAGACAATTTCTAAAAAGCTGTCAGTGATTTTGGGCTTGAAATTAACAAGACGTTTAAAGAAAACGCACCAGCTCAACAGTGGAGATGTCTCTTTGGGTGAAGTGATGGCAGGATGAAGGATTTTTCCAGAATATTAGGGCTATTTTCACTCTATTTTTCAGTTTTGGGTTAGTGGTTTATTTTGGCCTAGGCACTAAAACTAACTGAACTTTGTTCAAGACTCAGATTGATTGGGAAGTAATTATTGGTGGTGGAGGACAGGAATATGTTGAGGAAGTTAATAACTTTCTTGCAATTATATATTTTAATATTCAGCCAATAAACTGTTAATAAAAAAAAATCTAATAAATTACATGTATGTATTTCTGCCATTTAAACAAGTCTAAACTAATAACCTACACTATATTAATTAGTTATCCGAATGGAAACAGGAAGTTGAAGTGGAACTGGTCCAGTATAAGTTTTAAATCCCACTCACTCCATGATAAAAATGGGACATTCCAGATGGTTTAAACAAACTGGACTTTTGTTTTGCTCCTTATCAATTTAAGATGGAAATGGCAGAAAACCAAGATTTTAAACTTTAGTCAGAGCACCATTAACGTGAGCTATATTACAAATGACTCCCCTCCTTCCTGGAGGATGTTAGGGCCGTTTGTCTTCCTGAGTCCTGAAGGTGTGGCTTACTGTGAGACTGTCTGAGGATCAGATTAAAAGCTGCGTTCTAAGTTCCTCCTTTTCACTTTGGAGATGCTTGCTCTACATTCTCTTGTGTCTCGTATCCGGTCACGATCAAGCCTAAGGTATACTGAAATGACTTTTGGACAGCCTTCACATCGTGAGCTGTGGGAGGAAAGTACTTTAGTCTGAGCAGTGAGAGGCCTGGACCAGTTATCAGGACTATCAGCACCCACCCACAGTTAACGACACCTGCTCAAAACAGCTGTCACTGACACCACTCCCTTCACAAAAATAGAACCAAATGGTGCTAAAAATATATTATATATCTAATAAACTCAAATACTGCAAAATATTATATGAAAACAAGAAGAAATACTACTTTACCTGCAGTAATTTCTTTAAAAGCACTGAGCTGCAACATCAGTTACTGCTTTGCAATAAAGACAATGAAAAAGCATCCAGAGTTTGAGTCCAATACCTCCAAAATGTGCTGCAAAGGCAATTTTATTCTAATAACAGATATGAGCTTCATTAATCTGAAATTCAATACCAATCACAATAACATTAAAACCTCCTGCGGGGATCCCGCGCTACTGTACTTTTGTGAAACCTGCCTTTTTGCTGCTGCAGAGGAAAATTAAATTGCCTAGAGCGTGACACACTTGTGTTGCACTCACAGCGTTATAGGGAAGCAAAGCAGGCTCCGGTAATAAAGCCTGAATTATGATTTATGTGTTATCTCTTGAACATTAGAGACCACATGCTTGTGTTTCAGGAAAACAATTCAATTTGAGTCCTGGAACGGAGAGCAGATTGACTCCTCTTCTCAGGGAAAATAGGGTTTAAAGCAATGCAATGCAAAACGTGTGCTTTTTATTATTCAAAAGATGAAAAATATAATCAGATTCAAGTTTTATTCAAATTGAAGTAGGAGGGAAAGGGGAAAAAAAACGTGACTTCTGATCTTGATCCTTGCAGTGATTCTGCCTGCCCCTTATTTCTGTCTTCGTCTGACGGCGCCTTCCCCCCAGAGCCTCAGCTCAAACTGCAGAACTGCTATGTGTGGCAACTGTTGAACAAAATGGGCTCTCAAAAGAACGACAGGAAGAAAATCAATGTGAGGAAAGGATTAAAAACAGGTGGAATTAAGGGGCCAGAATCAAAAACTGAAAAAATAAACAAATGGAGAACAGAAAGGGAGAAAACAGAGAAAGAGGATTGTAAAGAAAAGGCTTGTGCAAACTCTGTGTTTGGTGTTTAATTTCATTCAAAGACAGTTTCAAAGCATCATTCAATTAGAAAAAAAAAGAAAGAGAGAAGAGTGCTGTGGGTCCTGTATTAAAGTGCTGCTGTGTGTGGATGTTTGGCTGTGAAAGACACAGAGCTTGCTAATGAGCACACTGGGAGGCTCTGCCTTGTTGTGTTGTTGAGTGTTATTTTGAAAAGTTGCAAGTAGAGACACAGAGGTGGGAAGTTAACTCAAGCTGTCAAAAAATCTTTCAATCTGGGTTAATTGCTGAGGGAGAAAGCATCATCGTTATTATTAGAGATGTTTCTTCATTTTGAGATTATACCTTATACTTAATTAGAGCTGAGGAGGAGTATTACTGCAGCCTCTACACATTGTCTGGGGATGGGTGCTCTTGTATTATTGTTTTGACAGTGAATAATAACCCTGGTCTAACTATCAGTAGATTGGTTGTTCAGTCCAGTGGTGTTCTCCTCCCATTTCACTCCGTATGATACAGGTTTACTAATCTCTGAGCTTCAAACAACCTGCAACGAACATGGTGAGTTAGAAAGAGACGTGTTACAGGAAAACCTGCAGCCACAGCTACTTTAACTGGAAACTGGATCAGAGACTTAGCCTGGTAAACCAGACTATATACGTGGATATATAGTCTGGCCACGGTCCACTGAAACGACTCATTCATAGGGGCGGGATCAACGGTTGTCAATCAAACTGTCTTCACATGCTACTGGATAGAGTCATAGCAACAACCGGAACCAGCTGGTAGACCGTTACCGTGTCCCGTCGGCAAAGCGGCCAATAAATCCTCTTTCAAAATAAAAGACTTTAGTTCCTCTACCTGTTCATGTCTTAGAGAAAAGCCCAATCTAAATCGTCTAAAGTTGATAATAAAGATGTTTCAAACGAACGTGGTGGTTCTCGAACTGCCGCCATGATTGTTTAAATTCAGAGCGCTGACGTCATCGGCTAATCCCGCCCTCCAACCCTTTAAAGCGTCGTGATTGGCCCGGTACAAGACTGACCGGACCAATCAGTGGGCAGCAGAGGTTCCAATGAAGTGTGTCTAGACCAAAGTCTGTAGAGCAGAACTGACGGTCTAGTTCACTAGAGACTTATAAACAAAGGAAAACACATTTCATCCATCCATTCATCCTCCATCCATCCATCCATCATCCATCATCCATCCATAATCAATTCATCCTCCATCCATCCTTCATCCATCCATCTATCCATCATCCATCCATCCATCCTCCATCATCCATCCATCATCCATTCATCCTCCATCATCCATCCATCATCCATCCATAATCCATTCATCCTCCATCCATCCTTCATCCATCCATCATCCATCCATCCTCTATCATCCATCCATCATCCTCCATCATCCATTTCTCCATACTTCATCCATCATCCATCCATCCTCCATCATCCATCCATCATCCATTCATCCTCCATCCATCCTTCATCCATCCATCTATCCATCATCCATCCATCCTCCATCATCCATCATCCATCCATCATCCATTCATCCTCCATCATCTATTTATCCATACTTCATCCATCATCCATCCATCCTCCATCAATCATCCATTCATCCTCCATCCATCCATCCTTCATCCATCCATCTATCCATCATCCATTCATCCATACTTCATCCATCCATCCATCCATCCATCCATCCATCCATCCATCCATCCATCCTCCATCATCCATCCATCCATCCATCAATCCATTCATCCTCCATCCATCCATCCATAATCAATTCATCCTCCATCCATCCTTCATCCATCCATCTATCCATCATCCATCCATCCATCCTCCATCCTCCATCCATCATCCATTCATCCTCCATCCATCCTTCATCCCTCCATCTATCCATCATCCATCCATCCTCCATCATCCATCATCCATCCATCATCCATCCATCCATTGGCTTCATTGATCATCCATCCATCCATCCTTCCTTCATCCATCCATCCATCCATCCATCCATCCATCCATCCATCCATCCATCCATCCATCCATCCATCCTTCCTTCATCCATCCATCATCCATCCTCTATCATCCATCCATCATCTATCCATCCATCCATCCATCATCCATCCATCATCCATCCATTCATCCATCCATCCCTCCATCCATCCATCCTCAATCCATCCATCCATCCATCCATCCACCCATCCATCCATCCATCCATCCATCCATCCATCCATCCATCATCCATTCATCCTCCATCCATCCTTCATCCATCCATCTATCCATCATTCATCCATACTTCATCCATCCATCATCTATCCATCCATCCATCCTTCATCCATTCATCCTCCATCCATCCATCATCCATCCATCATCCATCATCCATCCATCCTCCATCCTCCATCATCCTCCATCATCCATTCATCCTCCATCCATCATTCATCCAGCCATCATCCTTCATCCATCCATCATCTATCCATCCATCCATCCTTCATCCATTCATCCTCCATCCATCCATCTATCCATCCTTCATCCATTCATCCTCCATCCATCCATTCATCCTCCATCCATCCATCCATCCATCCATCAATCCATTCATCCTCCATCCATCCATCCATCATCCATTCATCCTCCATCCATCCTCCATCATCCATTCATCCTCCATCCATCCTTCATCCATCCATCTATCCATCATCCATTCATCCATACTTCATCCATCCATCCATCCATCCATCCATCCATCCATCCTTCATCATCCATCCATCCTTCCTTCATCCATCCATCCATCCATCCATCCATCCATCCATCCATCCATCCATCCTCCATCATCCATTCATCCTCCATCCATCATTCATCCAGCCATCATCCTTCATCCATCCATCATCTATCCATCCATCCATCCTTCATCCATTCATCCTCCATCCATCCATCCTCCATCAATCATCCATTCATCCTCCATCCATCCATCCTTCATCCATCCATCTATCCATCATCCATTCATCCATACTTCATCCATCCATCCATCCATCCATCCATCCATCCATCCATCCATCATCCATCCATTCATCCATCCATCCATTGGCTTCATTGATCATCCATCCATCCATCCATCCATCCATCCATCCATCCATCCATCCATCCATCCATCCATCCATCCATCCATCCATCCATCCATCCATCCATCCATCCATCATCCATAACTTGATCAGTTCTGTTTGCAGCAAATGAGCAGCCTGTATTAAAATAATAAAAAGGTATAAAATCATGAATAAGGCCTCAGTGAGTGATGAGGTGATGACAGCAGGTTGGAGCCGTCAGTTTGACCTTTGATGAATTCTGATGGAGGTTGGAGCCGTTTGGCTCTGAGTGCACGAGCTGTCATCTTAGGTTCCTATTAGTGTCAGATTTCAGGAGTTTATCTTTTCAAAACAGTTCATTGGGAGAAAGTAAATGGTTTGCATCACAGTGTATCATACGCTCGTCTACAGAGAGTTGAAACTGGACATGTTCCAAATAAAATACACAGAGAATGTGTCAGTTAGCTATAAAAAACACTAAACTACAAGGGGAGATTCTCAAAGAGGATGGGCAAATGTCAAAAAGGAACAGTCTTCTAATGAAAGGTAAACAAAGCAGCAGAATCCCATAATAATTCATATACATAACTAATCATTTGAGCTTTTAATGTTAGGAGTCCATGCTTGTGGTGGCAGAGTGGTTTGTTTCCTGTTATAAAAGGTTTGATGTGATGGAAAACAAGTTTAGGCAGGAAAACAAAAGCATGAGGATCTAATTTCTGATAAACAAAAACACTTTCACTCTTTTCCTTCAGCTGATCGTCCATAGAGGTCTGACCTGATTTACTTCACTTTAATCAACAAACGAGGGGCGTGGCTGAATTAGTCTCTTTTTGGTGTAAATCTCTGAAGTGGATTGCCTGGTTATGTCAGTGGATGCTGTCACAGAATTAAACCATGCTTTATGTAGCTCTGACAGGAGGAAATGAGCTTCATGGAGGGGATGTTTTTTTACAGCCTCCTTTGCTGAATATTTTTTTTCTTCAAACTTAGTTAATAACAAGTTTGATGTCAGTTGTTTTTAGAAGTGAAATATGAAAGTAAAACACAGTCAGAGCCAGACTTCTCCACTTTGCAGCCAATTAACAACAACCAGCCAGATTCAGGGCTTCTTGTAACAAAGCTCATTTCAAGAGCTGCGTTCAAGATCAAGGTTTTTTAAAACATCCACAGGAAATTATTAATTATCTAACTAATTACATATTGATCAGACGAATAAGTCCAAATTTAATTTTCTCCTTTTTTGTGATTTAATTTTCAAAATCGCCTTTGTTTCAGGAAGCAAAAACCATCTACGAATGGAAGGTTCTGAGGAAGATTTGGATTCTCTCCTTTGCTGCAAAGCAAACTGTTAACCACACTTTACAGATACACTGCATTCTGACCTTATAGTATTTCCTGAAAATGTTTAGGAGTTATGCAGCCTGTCCACTCTCCTGTGCTGCTCTGGTCCCGTGGGAACCATTCAGACCATGTGCTACGCTCCACGTCTTGTGATTTGCTGTTAATGTCAAGCTAAAGATTTAAAGAGTGTTTGAGCTAAACTGAGCAGCTGCACAGACGAGCTGAGAAAATGTAACGTGGGACTAAAGTTTAAATAAAAGATGGCGGAATTAATTACAGTTAGGGTTTGATAGAGCAGCTGCATGGTGGTGCAGGTTTGATTCCCAGCTGCATCCTTTCTGCGTGAAGTTGGCATGTTTCTCCACATGCATCTGTAGGTGTCCTCCGAGTGCTCTGGCTTTAAGAACGTGCATGTTGGGTTAATTGGTGACTAAACGGTTAAGAAAAAGGACGGCTGGATGGATGAGTTAGAGCTTTAACAAACAGAAGGTAAGAAATGTTGTAAAACGTGCGCTATAAAGCAGTTGACCTGCTAGTTCAAGGGTTAATAACCAAACAGAGCCAATAAGCAGACATAAGATAAGATTATGAAGGAGAAATAAATGACTTGTGTGTTTTTTATTATTGGTAAACTTTCCCCCCCAAAACTTTTCCTAAATTTACTCCATTTATGAGCAACTCCAGAGGATTGTGAGTTGCACAGACCCATTTCACAAGAATGATTTTACAGTCCTGGTGTGTGTATATTCTGGGAAATTACAGTGTCACACACACACTCTCACACACACTCACCAGGCCTGAGACTTCCTTCTGGGCACGCTCTGTCTCGTCCACTTGGAGTGAGGGGTCAAGTGGTAAATGAGCTGGCGGCAAATCTTGTTGGTGGACTTGAGAGAGTCGGTTTCCTGCAACACACACACACGCACGCACGCACGCACGCACACACACACGCACGCACAAACACAGAGTTTAACTGCACCATCACACGCTGATGCTGGAAGAAACACTGAACAAATCATCAATCCTCTTCACGCAGGATGGAGTAATGCACTGAGCTCCACATCATGTTTGATAGAGCGATGGATTGTTGCACATGCACAAACCTCCTTTGTATGGAGAGCCAAAAGTCACACAATTCAATAAAGAAAGGAAGAAAGAAAGCATTAAGTAACTATTTAAATGTGTCATAAATTAATTAAATGTGTCATTAAGTATTTAAAATAAACAATGTGCCATAAATAAAAATATCTAATTTATAAAAAACTCATAATTATTTCATGATTTAGTGATCTCGTGGTCTGCGTTGCTGCACATCATGAATTATTTTTATCTTTCAAACTCACTCGTCAAAGTCAGTGGGCGGGGCTAAGGCTGAAAACAAACATGGCGGCTCATGTGATGGAGGATTTCTATCGAGTTGGTGAGGTATTTTAAGCCTAACAGATAAAACAGTAGCTAACCTGTGGTAAAACGGAGGAATGTAATGAGGAATTTCCTCCGTTTGATCAGGATTTTAATTATTTCTAGAAGACTCCAGAGCTCCGTCAATACGGGGTGCTATGTTGAAATGCGTTACCCCATCGAACCTGTGTCCACACCTGTCTAAATCTGAGGGTGTTCATACTAAAATGTGAAAATGTGGACATAGAATAATTATTATTTCAGATAAAACTGGATTAAGGAGTTTGAAATGAACATAAATGTTAAATAAGTGATATTTATTTTCTTAAATCTGTAAAAATACATCTACAGCTGCACTAAAAACATGTTTCTTTAAACATTTTTTGCATCAAATCCTGAATTTCCTCTGAACCCTTTTTCCTTCCGCTTTTCTTGAAATGAGTGGATCAGGCTAAATCTAATTAATGGATCAACAACACAGCATGAAAAAGGCAATGTGGTGAGAAAAAGACAGAGACAATGTACTGGAAGGGGATTAGCCATTCCTGCTGCCACTTCTTCTCTGGGCTGACACGACCAACAGGCCTGAAAACATTCAGTGCTGCTGTTTCATCCTCTTGGATGACTGAGCAGGATGTTACAGCAGCACATCCTGATTTACAGTCTGCTTTCAGGAGCCGTGCGGTCTGGACGGATCCACACAGCACCGAGGCGTGCAGCAGCGTAACTGTAAGCACTATTAATCACAGCTCTACAAACCTGGGAGCGGACACTGAATTAGTCGTCGCAAACTGATGATTCACGGTTCGAAACGCTTCCAAACGAGGCTTGTTTTAGATCACAGCGCGCCTTTGAATGATCTGAATAAATATCAGTGTGTTGGAAACAGAAGAAGCTGCTGGGCCCTCTTTACACCCCCGTCACGTCTGACACAGTATCTTGCCACGGGTCGCCAGCTCGTCAGGAGCACAGCGCTGCCAGCTCTTCAGCTTTCGCTCCCAAACTCCTGAGCTTTCGCTGCTAGAAAAACAAAAAGCTGGGAGTTTCATCCAGGTGATTTTCATCTGGATGTTAAAACCCACCGTGACCTTAAGGCATTACATTTATTTTAGGTCTGATTATATAACTCGTTACCCAAAGTAACATTAACGGTTGCAGGGTTTGTTGTTCACAGCCACTCACAGCCGTTGTTCCTTTTCTCACATATTTGAGATTGAAAATGTATCTTGAATGTTAACATGGCTGATTTGTATGCTGGGCTGTAAGTGAATGAGCTGACTGCCAGTCTGGACAAAGCACCTTTTATTTCTCAGATAATCACTTCTTTTCTCTCACTGACCACAGTGTTCTGACCTCAGTTCACTAGAACTACCGAAAAGTGTTAATAATAAGAGATCTGAACCATCAACGTTTACTTTTACCTCTGTTTTTAGTTTACAGTTAGAATAAATCTGTAAGTGTGCTGTGATCTTCATTAGGTAATGATGTTAAACTTTTTTTTCCCACGTTTTAAAGAGCTTGTCTATCCACCAAATTCCACCGTCTGCAGGCGTAATTCCACTATTTACCCTTAAAAAGTTTATTCTGAAGAATTAAAACAGACAAACCTTTCCGAGAGCCTGAAAACAACAGATTTTATGAGCTTTAAATAACATTTCCTCTAACCAATTGTTTGACCTTAAAGGGTTAACAAACTTGGGAGGATTCTCCTTTTCCCAAGTCTTCCCCTCACATAGTCCTTCATAAACAGTTAGAGGTAAAAATAGACTTCCCCTGGCCAGCAGCCAATTGTCAAAGTCGCCAAAATGCCCTCGCAGTTTGTGCCAAAACTTCTCTGATCCAGAATCCTCAGTGGTTCTGACCAGAGCAGCTCTGTTCTCCTGCCTGCTACTAAATCATGCTTTCCTGTTAAAAAAAACAACAAAAAAACACACAACTTAAGTTCATGTGGTGTGTGGTTCGTACCCTTTTGGGACACTGGAGATCCCGGGCCAGGCTGAGCAGCAGCTCGTGAGAGATGGGGTCCACCAGGTTGAGAAAAGCTGCGTTCTTGTACAAAATGTCATTAAGCGACGATCCCTGAAGTCCCAAATCCTGGGAGAGCAGAGGAGAGATTGGAGAGACTCAGTCAGGCTGTTTAGTAAAAAAGAAGGCAGAAGATAGATTTTATTACCTTCCCTTATCTCTCCCTGTTATCGTCCTGTGAGCTGATACAGAGTCTATAAAAACATTAAAAAGTATTAACCCCCTTGGATGTTTTAGAGTCGAATAGCTTTTATAAATCAATCATCAACAACAGATTTGGGCCCTTTTACAAAAACTCCTTTAATGTCAAAGTGAAAACAGATTCCTACAAAATAATGACAATTAAATAACATGTAACATAAAATAAGTGAGAACATGAATAAAGTGACGGACCTAATTCAACAGAGGTCCAGCCAATTGGTGCTGGTAGTCTCTCAATTAGTGGAATGGAGGTCACCTGAGTGCAGTGACTGTGTCTCCATGATTCTAATATAAAGACACCTGTCTAGTAGGTCCATTCACTTGGTAATCAGTATTCCTGGCTACCATTACAGCATGAAGAAAAAGGAACCTCTAAGCATATATATCTATATATTTAACGCTCTAAAAATACAGTTTTAATCCCTGGTGGTAAAAAATTAAAGGCTGGTTCCTTTAATCTAATTTTCAGCTCTCCCACAGGTCTTTTTATAAATCTCATAAAACAGAAGCGTTTGTGCAGAAATGCTTCTTGATTCCAGCTGAATGCATCTCACTTCCTTCACTTTAAAGATCACGAGAAGAAGTGAATGTTTTTAATTGAAAAAAAAAGCAAGAACCGGGACACGTCTCCAGAGATTCATGGTATTTATAACACATTCGGACTATTTCTATTTGCGCTGCTAATGTAAATATTATACGCTGAAACTGTGTCGAGTGGTAATACTTCTAGGAGTGACAGGATCCCAAAATAAAACAACAAAAGATGAGAAGAGAGCAGATAAAAACAACCAGGAGCGTTAAAAGGAAAAGAAATCAAAAGTCTTTTCTAATCCCTAAAAAGCCTTTTCTCCTCTCTTTCATCGCAGACTAAACAGGTTTCCCAGGATGAAAACAAGAAGAAAACATGTTTCTCTGGTCCGTCGTCTGCTTGTTGTGCTGCAGTGAAACTAGAGACTTTGTAGCTGCAGAACAAATGTTGTCAGCTCTGTGTGAACTGAAGAGCTTTTCAAACAGCAGGCTGGAGGCTAAAGCCGTGTAAAACATTTTCTATATGTGCTGACAGCCATAACGCTTTGGGGCACGCAGTGGAAGCAGAGACAAAAACTCCCATCAGCGTTTTCTCCTCCTCCAGCCTGCAGGTTGATTTATTACAGCGGAGATCGGTGGGATTCCCTGACGCGGGGCTATCCTCCACCTCTAGCTGAGAGCGCTACATGTTAGCAGGAAAACCAGGAAGATATTTAGGATTATTTGACTGAGATCCGTCTAATCAATGCAGCTGCAGAATCAGATTGTAGATCCCGAGATGAAAGATATGTTTCAAATAAAAAGATGTGGGTTTTCACCGTGAAGACATTCTGCTCTTTGACAGGATCCCCGTGTGCTTCAGATTTGATTGAAAGTGTCCCCGTTAAAGCCGAGCATCTCATCTTTCATCTGCTTCCTCACAAAAGGTCTGAATGAGGAGATGATCTGAAGAGCATCATCCCACACACGGTTCGTTAGAATCCAGAAACATATAATGTCATAAATCCCATCCCACAGGTTTCCACGCTGCAGAAGACAGACAGAAACAGCTGACTGGTTTTATTTTTCTGACACATAATAAAATACTGAAATCAACCTGATGTGTCCTGGTTGTCCAGCTGATTGAAACAAACATTTACAAAAAGGTTAACTGGCAACATTTGATGGGATTGATTTGATTTTTAATTAAGCAAATCCTGCCATTTGATCAGAGTTCATGTTGTTCTTTGGCTTCAGTGTCCTAAAGCAGGCAGAGGGAGGAGAGGTGGGAAAAAACAGCGTTCAAAACCAGCTTCTGTTTGAAAAAGTTTTTGTCATATGTCACCTCCCTTGTGTCATATGTCTCCCTCTAGTGTCCTGCCTTGTGCTTTGTTTAGCCCTCTGCCTTTTGTCTCCCACAGGTGAATCCAATTGTTATCCTGTCACCTGTGTCTCGTCTCGTCATCACCACCCAGTATATCAGTGTGTTTGTCTCGTCTGGGTGTTGTCAGATCTTCGTCTTCTCGGCCTTACTGTTAGGTTGCCTGTATTTTTTGTATGAGTCCATTAGAGCAGGAAGCTGGCATCAAACCAGCAACCCTCAGGTAAGCAGTTAGCTGCTTCCCCTATAATGCAGCGATACCACTTTTTTTCAAACCAATACAATACCAATGATACCAATACTTGGATCTGAGTACTTGCAGATACCGAGTACCAATCCCTCCAACGCACAAAAAAATACAATGAATTGGAAGACGGGTTCTATTTTCTTCTATTTTTGGTTAACTTTAACAAGTCCGAGTATATGGTATCGGCCCAATACTGATATCGGTATCGGTGCATCTCTACCTATAAGCAACAAGCTCACTCCAGTTTAGTTTCAGTGAGTCAGAAAGTGTAATAACTTTGCAAGGGGGAAGTGGGGAAAAAAAGGTAAATAGTGATCAAATAGTGACTATTTTATTGGGCAAATGTCACTATTTGGCATTTTATATTGAATCTAAGTTTATTAGAGCTGAATTACATTTGGCCTGAATCTGGACCTGATAGTTGTTACTTTGTACGGCGCTTTGAGATGACTTGTTGTGGAGCTTTATTATTATCCCAACTGAAAATGTACACATGTTGTATAGATTATTAGGTATACTTTTAGTATTTATTTCCAAAGGGTGACATTTTTTGAGTCAACAATGCTCCAAGAATTACATAAAAAAACTATTTAAAAACAAAAATGTCAAACTAGTTGCCTGCAGTCCCAGTGAGATACCAGCTGAAGGCGTTTCCAACCTATTTTAATGTTTTTGGTGTCATTTCAAGCCATTTGAACACTGCTGGAAAACAATAAACCACCAACCCTATTACAATTCTTGCAGAAGAACTCTGCAGCAATTTGCTGGAATGAAAGTTAGATTCAGCTCTGATTTCTCCAAAACACCAGACTGAGCTGCCAGTCTGCACCTGTAAAATGTAGCTTTAATATTTTAAACACAGGTGGGCAGCAAAGTGGAAATGTGCTGACATTGACGGCTGCGCTGTTTTCTGTCAGAAAACAAGTGAGCATGTACGGGTTTGGATGTTTTGCAACACCTTGAATTGATTTCTCAGTTGACAGTAAATATAACAATGTGTGCATAAAGAGGCAATAAAATTGGACAAAACAGCTACATTTAAAGTTGAATAAATAAATGCAACATCCCCTTTTAAACTTGAACACATCTTATCATTTGCTAACAAAACATCTGTAGCTTTGCTGATACAAGTTCTTGGAGTCTTTGTTTACTAATTAATATCCAGAATATCCCAAACTAATTAACTTAATGGCCCAGAAGTCATATCTGTGATGGAGCTGCTGTTATTGGATCCTGTTTCTAATGACTTCCTCTATGTGAAAGAAAAATGTCCCTGCATTCTGTCATCTCAAGGTGATTATCTCCACATTCATCCATCCCTGAGAGGAAAAGCTGCCTCACTGCTGAGAGCTGCAACAGGAGATCTAAAGCCAGTCTTTTTTTTTTTTACTCTCTCTTCCCATCTTGAAGTATTATTAGTCAGACACTTGGCTTCAGCCCAAACAACGTAGCAGTCCTCTGGCTTCACCTCACTGAGCGATGGAGAGAGGAGTTGTGCTTCGTGAGCAGTTTAAACAGTGATTTATGGAGAAATCTGTAGTTATGAAGCAGATATGTGATTATAGGATGTGAGAGACTGCAGGACTGCTTTGAAATGTGTATGTTTTGTCTTATACATAAAAAGGGAAGCTGATCTATAATGCTGATCTTAGTCCATAGAGGATTTTAAAAAATTGTTTTAAAACATTTTCCTAACTGATTTTTGCTTGGCCAAGTGGGAAAAGCCAATCGGAAGGTCAGTGGTTCCATCGTGTTTTCTCCCCCGCATGTCAAAGTGTCCTTGGGCAAGACACTGAACCCCATCTATCACTCATTTTTCTAGATAACTCCACAGTAAAAAGTATCTTATAGAGCGTACAAAAATACGTTTGCACAATGTGGTGCAACAGGGACAGATCAGAGCTTGTTAATACCACATTAAAGCACCAGCCAGGTTCGGATTAAGTGCCTTGCTTGGATTTAGAGATATTCATCACTAGTTTGAAACCTCATGAACACGAGGAGAAAAATAACAGCTCCAATTTTCACCTGCATGATTTTGCTGCAGAAGCTCTGATTAATGCATCCATTGATCTGAATTTTTGTTTGGTTCCAGGGCTGCTCCTTTTCAATGCAGGTGGTCGATTTCAGCACCGGGACCCTCAACTCACCTTTACTCAGTTTTACACAAAGTCAACAAAGCTAAAAATGCATGAGTGACTGTAAAGAGTAAATAATTTAAAAAGTCCAGCTTTCAGAAAATAATTAACAGTGACACCTCCACATGCAGCCTGATCATTACACATCTCTTAGTGGCTTTTCTGTGACATTCAGTGAAGCTCTGTATTAGATGCATGTCAGTTTTAATGAGGATGCGAGACTCTTATTTTGTAAGTAAACCTTCAGGTCTTTTTAAATCTAATAAATAAAGCAGTTATAATATATCTTACATAAATGGACTTTGCTACTGACTAAACTCATAAGATCATTTTTTAAACACATTCTGAACATTTCTTTATAAAAACTTGTCTTTTTTATTACCTTTCTCAGCAGTTTGAGCACTTCCCCTGCCTGCTCCATCCTCTGCTCCCGGAGCAGCCTCTGGATCTCCCGGACCCAAGCCACCCTCCTGACATACGGGCTCTGGTTGGTTTTCCGCAGCATCCCCGGCAGCTTGTCGGATCTGAGCATCAGGGAGGTAAACAACAACTCCCCGCCGCCACTTTTCTCGCTCTCCTCCGGAAGATCATGCCTCTGGCGTCTCCTTTTAGTCAATTTGCTCTCAAAATCCAGACTTCTCTGTCTGGTTAACTTAGAGCCCATCACTCCTCGGTGGACGTGTCGGCGCGCGTGGAGGAAGTGAGTGGGGATTTCACAACAACACGCAGCCAAAACATCACACCGAGCCTGCGCCGAGGCGGGCGGACGTGCGGAGGGAAACGTGTTAGTCAAAGTTTGAAGGTTTATAACGCGACGCAACAGCGTGACAGTCGGTGTGTCGCGCGGACGTCCCCCTGCCTGCATCCGATCCGTCCTCCCGCCGCACGAGCTCTACTCTGAGCTCGAGCGGCTCTCAGCCAATCAGAGCGGGACTTGCTGCTCGGCTTTGCAGCAGACTGTTGACTATTGACAGATTAATATATCCCCACCTGATCCCATCATAAACAGATAGATAGATAGATAGATAGATAGATAGATAGATAGATAGATAGATAGATAGATAGATAGAACCTGTTTGACTCTTCAGGCTAAAAGATCTCAAAAACTAACACATCACGATCCATTCTAAAGGGATTCAACAGTGGAAAAAAACCAGGTCTCACTTGATTAAAGTAAAGGTCAAAGGTCACGATTGAACAATAAAAATTACATGGGGAAAAAAATTGTATAGTGGTTCAAAGACCAAAATCTCTCCTGATTCCACATAAAAACAAACAACAACACAGACTCATTTCACAGTTAATAAAATTACATCTTGATGGTCTCCAAGACCGTCGGGAAAATATTCTGATGAGACAAAAGTGGAACTTGTCCAGTTCCATCTAAACTTTTTAAACTTTTATGCTTTCAGTTGTTTAGACATGCTTTTATTTCTATGGGACAATAAGAGGAAATGACATTTTAACTGAGTAGAACAATGAGGTGAGTTGTTCTGTGATGTGTTTTTAGCGAATGCAGGTGGGACTCTCTCTCCCCACGCTCCGAGTTCCAGTTCCAGTCTGAGTGATGTCATTATTCCTCTGTCCAAGTGAAGGTCTTGTGCAAACACCTCTAATAACAAAACTAATTGCATTTCAGAAAAAGAACACCATCCCATCAGTCAGACATGGTGGTAGTGTGATGGTCTGGGGCTGCTTTGCTGCTACTGGACGTGGACCACTTCTGGTCCAAATTCAGCTCTCTACCAAAAAATACTCAACTAGAATGACTGGCCTTTGCAAAACTCTCTATTAAAAAGCTTATTAGTGATGTTTATTTTAAAAAGCAACAGTCAAGATAACAAGTCTCTGTTTAAAAAGCTTCTATTGTACTAAAATTAAAACAAATACATATCAAATACTCCATTTATCTTGGTCAGCTGTTTGCTGAAAACTGATAGGACTTTCTGACAAACATTCACTATCAGTTTTAAAAGGTCATCACTAAACAGATAAGTTAATAAAACACTGAAACAATGGCTCATGGGAGTTTTGATTAGCTGTTTCTAACTTCCTGTAGCAGCTAACTGTGCTGCAGTGACTGTTAGCTTATACATTAGCAGGACATTTAGTTGGTCTTAGTTTTGTTTATGTGCTCCTCATTACTGCAGGTAGAATTTTGTTATCTTAAAGGTCTTTTTAGGCTTTTATGGAATTACGCAGATGCTTTGTTTGGACTTGAATTTTGTTTTTTTCATAAAGGATGAATCCATAACCTGCAGAACTTTTTAATTGAAGTTGTTTTATTGTCATCTGGATGTTAGGGACCAGATGGAAATAACCCACTGGCTGCTTTTAACCCTCAAGCTGTATATTTGCCCATGATATGGTCCAAATTGATTTTACGTCTCTGTGTTGTCCTTGTGACTGACTAGCGTCTGGTTGCTCACATTATGGAAGCTGTAACTGACTCCAGTGACCTTCACCAGGAGGAAGTGGAAATGAATGTGTTTTGCAAATAAACTCTGAAGCATTAAATGTTTTTAGTAGATGATGCAGACTACAAGTTAGTGTGCTGCACCCTATTACTATAACAGCTCCTCCTGTGCTGGAGAACAGTACATCTTCTTCCTAGCCTGTACATTTTTTCATGTTAGCCCCTTCTGGAGGAGCCAACAATAACTGACTCTGGGGCCAGAGGTTTTCTGAGCTCATGGGATCCATTCACTGATGTCAAAAATAACATTTTCACCCATGTTTTTATTATGCTTGTGAAACACATCTGTTATGCCTAAAGTTAAGAGTATCCGTGGGAAAATCCCATTATTTAAAAAAGTTATTATTACTGTGGAGTGGTATTTTTATTTATATTTCAGACATAAGATAAAACATACCGTATAATCACAAACATAATTTATTTCAAAGGATGTGTGTATCTATTGCCATCATAAATTCAGGTAATAACCTGCATGCATCACTCAGTCAAACTCAGGGTGAGGCTTTTGTGCACGCATCAGTCCAGGTAACAAGTTTATGCCACCTTTGCTCTTGTGCGAAAGTGAAATTCTGCTCACAGAAAACCTTCTCACCATTGACAGTTTGGAGGCTGATACTAAGGAAGTCACTGCACCACACATGATTGATCATTTTCAAATAGATTATGTCCACAAGATTAGGGCATTGACTTTGATTGAGAGCTGGTAGAAGACTCTATAGCAGTGGCAGCTGAAGATGTACCGGTGATGTTGTTAGATCCCACTGGAGCCCCAGGAGACCTTCATGGGTTTTCCTAATGCTTAAAGAGACCTCAGCTGTCTCCTCTTGATGGAGCAGCAGCTCTAAGCTCCTCACCTTGTAGGGCTTAGTCCATCTACCCTGTGGAAGCAACATCTTTCAGTCACCTGTACCTATCTTGTTTTTTCAGCCATTACTGAAACTTCTCCACGCTAACCTGGCATAGGCAATAAACCCCCTTCCAGTTGAAAAAGGCTAATGAAAAAGAAAACAAGGCTGCTGTTTTCAAATCTACATTTAAACGCGTTCCAATCCTCACCGGTCATGAGCTTTGGGTAATGACAGAAAAAACGAGATCATGGATGCAAGCTGGATCTCCACCTGCAGTGTGGCTGGGCTCAGAGATTGGACAAGGAGCTCAGACATCTGGGAGGGACTCATAGTAGAACAACTGTTCCTCCATAACCATAGGAGCCAGTTGAGGTGGTTCGGACATCTGGTCAAGATGCTGCTTGGACGCCTCCTTGGGGAGGTGTTTAGGGCATGTCCCACTGGCAGGAGGCCCCTGGGTCGATCTCCAAGCTGTCCTGGGAATGCCTGGGGGTCGCAGCAGAGGAGCTGGTGGATGGCCTGGGAGGGAATGGTGATGCCCTACTTGGCATGTTGCCCCAGCAAAAAACTTGCTAAAAAATCAGATCAGACTGACTGCCAAATTAGAGATGGCTCTATTAAGAAGTTCTCTTGATCTTGACTTCTTTGAATTTACATGTCTGGGTTCTTGATGTGATGGTGCTGTAATAGTTTTGTTCTTGGTTCCTGTTGTATTTAGACTATTCTCAGTTCATTTTAGTAGTTTCCTGGTCCGTTCCCTGGAGTTGTTCTGCCACACATCTGTTAACTACAGTAAATGTAATGATTCACCTGCACTCACTCAATAATTAAGCCTCCCAGAGTTTTTCTGTGATTGGTTCATCATTTCTTAGTCAGATCATGTCGTCCTCCTGTAGCTTATCTCTGGTTCTGTTCCTGCCAAGTTGTTTGTTAATTTTTATTAAACCTTTTGCCTGCTGTGTATTGACTTCTACTTCAACAGATTACAAAACCAGCAAGAGCTGTACTTCTGGGAAGGAGCTGTCAAGAAATGTCACCCAGAAATAATACAGGCCTTAAGAGAGTTCCTCAAACGGGTGATGGACCAGTCTGAGGAACTGGCAGGAACTATTCAGGACCCTCAAGTTCAAACATGTTTGAATATGGCTTGCAAAGAATATCAGTCATCTGTAGATTTAAAGCATGCAGGTTTGATTTACTGACATTTATGAAAACAACCTGCAGAATTTCACATCACCTGCAGTTTTCTGTCATTTGTAGCAGTTTGCAAAGCAGATAATCTCACATGCATGTTGGTTTCTTTGTGCATTTGATTTGCACATGCAAGTTAATGAATTCATGTGCTATGAATTGAATTGGGTGCGTGGCAATGGATACTTACACCCTTGAAAAGAATATTTTAGCCTTGGGGTTTGAAACACAGCATTTGTCAGGTTAAACATTTTATTTGCGGAGTGGTGAAGAGTCTGCTTATTACTGAATTGTTTAGAACCACTACAGTTTTTTTTGGCTTTACACTGTTACATTTGCTGTCATTGCAAGAAGCACAAAAATTCAGTCAGTGGCATATATTTTGCTATTCTTTTTTATTAGAGCAACCCAGACTCCAAAATGCACTGATATATGTAAAAAAATAACTTGTCATGAACTGTATAACCTAAAAGCCACTGTAAGTCTTGTATAATAACCGAGAGCTTGCAACCTTCTTACATCACCGCACAAAGGGAACTTGTGTAATAAGTCGTGCTCGTCCTGGACCACAGTGAACTCTGCACCGACTGATGATCCCACGGTGCACGGTGCAGCCGCTCCCTCAGATGTCTAGGATTTAGTTGATGCTCTCAACACTGGATTTGAACCAATTACTTTGAATATCTGTGAAGATTTAGATCCAGTTCTAGTTCTAGGCTTTTGCTTCGACGCCGTTTCCTCCGCCGTTCCTGCCCTGCCCGGCCCGGGTGAGCCGCCTATTCAGCTTGACACGTGGGAGAAGATGTTCCGTAATTACTTGCTAGTTCTTGCTGCTTCGGGGAATGAGTGGCCAGAGGAGAGGAAACGAGCACTTTTGCTTCATTCTTTGGGAACGGAAGGTCAGAGACTGTTCTACACGCTTCCAGAACAAGGTACAACAATGGAAGACGCCATTACAGCCCTTAAAGCTCACTTTAATCCAAAACGCAATACCGTCGCTGAACGCCATGCCTTCAGGAAAAGAACCCAGGCTCAGCATGAAACTATTCTACAGTATGTTGCTGTTTTAAGGGACTTGGCAGCTACATGTGAGTTCGGTGATAAGCTAGATGAAATGGTGAGAGATCAACTTGTGGAGCATGTTACTAGTCAACGCATAAGAGAACGCTTGCTTCTAGAGACTGATTTGACTTTGAATAAAGCCATTACTCTTGCTACACAAATTGAAGCTGCTACAGAGCAAGCTAAATCATTCTGTGACGCTTCTGTTGCAGTTCCTGTTGCTGCTGTACACACAAGGCCTGCTGGAGTTCATAAACGTTTCCATAAAACCCGCTCTCAGAAACCTGCTCCTACTACGTCTGGATTTTCTGCCACTCCTGTGTCATCACGCTCCTGCTACCGCTGTGGCTCAGATAAACATGTTGCAAATCATCCAAAATGCCCAGCTGCTTCAGCAAAATGTAAAATCTGCCAGAAAATGGGCCATTTTGCACGTGTATGCCGCTCCTCGCAGACACGCTCTGTGAATTCAGTCGAGCTACCTGAGATTCAAATCCTGTACCTACATGGTGCTGATACCTCAGACAGGATCCGCTGTACAGCCACTGTTAAATCTCCATCTGCTACTGTTCCTGTGACATTCACTGTGGATTCAGGATCATCTGTTTCCATAATACCAAAGACTATATACGACTCAGACTTCAGCTGTGACACCCTTCAAGCTCCTACAGCCCGCCTGGTTACCTACTCACGTACTCCTATTCCGGTGCTTGGCTGTCTCCCTGTGCTTGTGTCACATAATGATGCTTCCTGCTCTACTAAACTGTTTGTTGTTGAATCAGGTGCTGCGTTACTTGGATTGGACCTCATTAAAGGACTTCAACTCTGTTTTAAGGGGATTTCTATGGAGGATAAGCAATGCCCCAGCACATCAGCTCCTGTGATGCATCTGTCCAACCAGAAAAAACCAAGCCCACAGTCATCGCTTGGCTGTGCAAAATCCTTCGTCCACAAGGTGAAAACTTCAGACATGGTTACTCCGCTAAGACAAAAACTGCGCCGGTTGCCTTTGTCTGTTCGAGATGCTGTGACTAAAGAGACAGACAGACTCCTGAAAGAAGGCATAATAGAGAAAATAAACGCTTCACCATGGGTTTCGCCTATTGTGGTAGTTCAGAAAAAGTCAGGAAACATCAGGATGTGTGTGGATCTGCGAGAGCCAAATAAAGCAGTCATTATAGACAGTTACCCACTTCCTCACATTGATGAAATGCTGATCCTGCTTAAAGGTGCAACAGTTTTTTCTACTATTGACTTAGAGTCTGCTTATTTCCAACTGCCCTTACATGAGGAAAGCAGAGATCTGACAGCTTTCATTACTCACGATGGACTGTTCAGATTTTGCAGAGTGCCTTACGGATTAGCATCAGCCCCAGCTGCTTTTCAAAAGATGCTAGCTACAGTGCTGGAAGGCTTACCGCATGTTTCTCATTACCTGGATGACATCATCCTGTGGGGTAAAACTCAGTCTGAACATGATGCTACACTTACCTCTGTCCTATGGCGCTTACAGGATGCTGGACTACGGCTGAACAAAGACAAGTGCCAGTTCAGGAAGTCCAGCTTGCGTTTCCTTGGTCACACAGTTACACCACAAGGAATCCAACCTACTGATGATCACCTGTCTGCCATTCTGGATGCACCTACTCCATCTGAGGCATCCGCGCTTCGCTCATTCTTGGGACTGTTGTCATGGTATAACAAGTTCATTCCCAACTTCGCTACTGTTGTGGAACCCCTGCGAGCTTGTATCCGCCAAGACTCTGAGTTTGTTTGGTCAGGCGAAGCTCAGGCTAGTTTTGAGACTGTTAAAAAACTGCTAGTCGAAAGTCCAGCGCTAGCTCTTTTTGATCCAGATTTGCCTACTGTAGTCTCAACTGATGCATCTGATTATGGACTGGGCGCTGTTCTAACACAGCTTCATGGAGATGCTGAACGCGTTGTTGCTTTTGCATCAAGGACCTTATCTGCTGCTGAACGCAAGTACTCCACAGTCGAAAAGGAGGCCCTGGGCTGTGTTTGGGCTGTTGAGAAGTGGAGGACGTACTTGTGGGGTCGTAAGTTCACCTTACGTACAGACCACCAGGCATTGACGACGCTGCTCACATCAAAAGGGACTGATCGCGCAGGCATGCGTCTGGCTCGATGGGCTGCCCGGTTGCTGTGTTTCAACTATGATGTTGTGTACAGGCCTGGTTCACAAAACCACACTGCTGACTGTTTGTCACGTTTGCCACTTCCTGCTGTGAATGATGAGTGCATGGACACTGAACCAGAGTTTGTTGCAATGCTCTCGACATCCATGACCACAGTTTTGCCAGCTGATTTTGCTTCCGCATCAGCTGCCAGCCCAGAACTGACTGCACTGCGACTGCAGATTACTTCAAGTTGGCCTCATACACCTGTTTCATTACCTGATACTCTACGCCCATACTTCCGCTTACGTGATGAGTTTTCAGTGCAAGATGATTATGTGTTCAGGGGTACTCGCCTTGTTGTTCCAGTTTGCCTACGTCACACACTGCTCATGTTGGCGCATGAAGGCCATCAAGGCATTGTGAGAACTAAACAGAGACTCCGTGACTTGTACTGGTGGCCAGGAATGGATAACCAAGTCACACAACAGATCAAAGGTTGTCAATTGTGTCAGTCATGTGATAAGTCTGCTGCCCCTGCTGCTGCTCCGCTACAACCAGTACCATTCCCTTCTCAGCCATGGGAAAAGTTAGCTATGGATGTAGTGGGACCATTTGAAACTGCTCCTTGGGACTGTAAATATGCTATCACTCTAACTGATTATCACAGTAAATGGCCAGAAGTCGCTTTTACTGCTTCTGCTACCACAGATAATGTGATGAGTTTCCTAACCTCAGTTTTCAGTAGATTTGGAAACCCACTCAGTCTTGTGACAGATAATGGAAGTCAGTTTACGTCCGCTAGTTTTGCTGCCTTCCTGAAGTCCAGAGGAATACAGCACATACGCACATCTGTTTACCACCCAGCTGCAAATGGCGCTATTGAGAGATTTCACCGTGTGCTCAAAAGTTGCATTCAGTCAGCTATCCTCGAGAAGAAACCTTGGAAATCAACTGTTACTGAGTTTCTTCAAGTCTATCGCTCTACCCCTCACTCGACTACTGGGATCTCACCTTCTGAGTTGCTTCTTGGAAGAAAGATGCGTACTCGCCTGCATGTCCTACCACCTGTTGTGTTTGAAAAGGACAGTACAGCTCTGTCTGAGAAAGTCAAAACTCAGCAGCGAAGAATGAAGACTTACACTGATTTCAGACGAGGTGCACGCACTCCTACTTTCAAAAGAGGTGATAGAGTACGTGTTCGCAAACCATTTCATGTGTCAAAAGCACACCAAAGATACTCTGAACCAATGCAGATCCTGAAGAAGATTGGTCCTGGAACTTACCTGTTGGAGGATGGAAAAAGATGGCATGCTTCTCGCTTGACTCTGTCAAACACTCCTAACATGCCTTCAGCTCCAGATCCTTCTATTATAGACTTGTTTCCTGAGGATGTAACCATAGTTCCACAGCCAAATGTTGTTACTGATACCTACAGTGCTCCTGCTCGTGTGAGACGACCTCCACGCTGGTTAGAAGACTATGTGAAATGAATGATAGTTGTGGTTAAAATGTGAAAAAAAAAAAAAAGAAACCTGAAGAAAACTTGTTAAAACGTAACCTATTCTAAGTTGTGGTACATATAATAGATTATTTAAGTTGATTGCAATGTTATTACACTTCTGAAGTTGCTAATTATTTTCTTGATCAAAGTGTTACTCTACATGTACTACTGAAAAACTGATATTATTAGGTTGCTAAAGATTATTTTCTTATCGGAAAAAAGTTATAGCTTGTCCAGTATTATTCTTAAGTAAAAGGGGAATATGTTGCATACTGTGACCAGTAGGGGTCAGTGTAGGATTAAGAGAGAGACTGGAGGAAGATGCACGTGAGAGAGTAGAAAAAGAAGAATGTAAGATGGTGGAATACGATGTTCTGACTCTGACTGTTATATGAGAGTAAAGCGTTCTGAGTTCTACAAAGCCTCTTCATTTATGGATTACAAAACATAACATCGTATCAATAACTTTGCCCAAGATTCGGAAATAAGAACAATAAAAGTTTTCCTCTGGAGCAGGTTCACGAATCCCTTCTCCCTGTGGTTTTGCTCTTTGATGTTTGTTTGTCAGAATGTGCTCCGAGGGAAGGAATTAGGACCTTGCGGTGGATGGCTGCTGACTTCTTAAGTTTTCCACAACATATTAACAGGTTTTTACAATCCTCGAAAATAAGCCAGGTGCTTATTAGCCAAGAAAACCTCCAGAATCGTCAATCAACCATCAACACGTGTGATATAATTGCTCCATGTTCAGGTAAAACCATTTCAAAGGGGGAGCGTTATCCCACAACGTAATGCCCCCAAAACAAAACCAGATGTTTTCATTTTGTTTGACAAGAAAGCTATTAATTCTGTGCTGTTGAACATAAATGTTTCAGATTTTCTCTGGATTAGTGTTTCTCACATAAAGAAGCAGCAGAAGAAAATGTTTGGCTTCAAAATTCAACTTAAAGACACTAAAATTAAGCAAAAGTTTGTGCTTTTCTTCCTGTTTAAGGTTTTTAGGTGATGCTCTGTCAGATCTAAGCTGAGGTGTTCATACTTGAGGAAAACATAAACAACCGCCAGTACATGGACGAGGAGCGTTTGTAATTCCAATAAATAGCTCCCTTACTCATTGTTGAAGAATTAAACGATAACACAACGGTAGATTTGACCAAATACAGACCAAAAGATGCTCTTCATACTTCCTGTTCTCAGTTCACGTGAGATATTGTGACTATCGTGTGATTTTGCAAGCTGCGTTCAACGGCGCGCCGCTTCAGGAGAGACTAGAAGACTCTCCAAAGACTAACTTCTCCTGTGGGACCCAGATGTTTTCTTTAGATGTGTTGCTTTTTGAGATCTTTTAGCTTGAAGTTCTTTATTCTTACAGGTCTCTTAATAAATAAAATCTTTAAAAAATATATAAAATATTATAAATGTGACCCAAAAAAAAGCTAAATCAGAAAAAATTCTGTAAAACTTTTCGACTAATGTGACTAATTATTAGTTGCACGTTTCAAATATATTTATTTACACCATTTTTGATAAAAACCAGCCATCTCACATTTTTTATTTGATCTGATTTCCATCAAAAGGGGCTTTTATAACATCTTTTAACTCATTCTCACTGAAACACATGAAAGCATCGTCTATTAAATTATAAATCTGCTTGAAGTGGCTGAACAGATGAGATTAAAGCTTTAACAACAATTTAGAAAGTGATGTAAAAGAAAATTATTCTACAGTGTGCATTTAATGTCAGGTAAACCTCTTCACAC
>SSNR01000006.1:2188769-2203963 GCA_006937965.1 Callopanchax toddi
CATACGCACATCTGTTTACCACCCAGCTGCAAATGGCGCTATTGAGAGATTTCACCGTGTGCTCAAAAGTTGCATTCAGTCAGCTATCCTCGAGAAGAAACCTTGGAAATCAACTGTTACTGAGTTTCTTCAAGTCTATCGCTCTACCCCTCACTCGACTACTGGGATCTCACCTTCTGAGTTGCTTCTTGGAAGAAAGATGCGTACTCGCCTGCATGTCCTACCACCTGCTGTGTTTGAAAAGGACAGTACAGCTCTGTCTGAGAAAGTCAAAACTCAGCAGCGAAGAATGAAGACTTACACTGATTTCAGACGAGGTGCACGCACTCCTACTTTCAAAAGAGGTGATAGAGTACGTGTTCGCAAACCATTTCATGTGTCAAAAGCACACCAAAGATACTCTGAACCAATGCAGATCCTGAAGAAGATTGGTCCTGGAACTTACCTGTTGGAGGATGGAAAAAGATGGCATGCTTCTCGCTTGACTCTGTCAAACACTCCTAACATGCCTTCAGCTCCAGATCCTTCTATTATAGACTTGTTTCCTGAGGATGTAACCATAGTTCCACAGCCAAATGTTGCTACTGATACCTACAGTGTTCCTGCTCGTGTGAGACGACCTCCACGCTGGTTAGAAGACTATGTGAAATGAATGATAGTTGTGGTTAAAATGTGAAAAAAAAAAAGAAACCTGAAGAAAACTTGTTAAAATGTAACCTATTCTAAGTTGTGGTACATATAATAGATTATTTAAGTTGATTGCAATGTTATTACACTTCTGAAGTTGCTGTCAGGTTTAAAATTATTTATCACGTATGAAACCAAATGTTTATCTTTGAAGTTCTTCTTTCCCAGAGTTTGACATTTAACTGTTTAATTTGCAAGACTCCTCTTCCTGACCCATTTAGACAAGCACAATGTTTCTTTCTCAAGGTTCAGGAGGAAAGGAGTGAGGCATCTGGAGTCTTATCTATTCCTGTGATTTATCTGTATGTTTTTACTTGTGTGCTGGGCAATAAAAATGAGGTCTGGAGAAAAGTGAGATCAGAAAAAGGTCGGAGGTCTGCTGGACGGCTGATCTAACTTTTTCTCTCCGGATCATCTGCGTATTAAACTCAGTTGTGGTTCCTTGACTAAACTCGGGGGTTTTCTTCATGTTGGTAAAAAGTTTAAACCTGACAGTTGCTAATTGTTTTCTTGATCAAAGTGTTACTCTACATGTACTACTGAAAAACTGATATTATTAGGTTGCTAAAGATTATTTTCTTATCGGAAAAAAGTTATAGCTTGTCCAGTATTATTCTTAAAGTGCCTGTGACTCCATATTTAAATCACTTTATATTAAACAGGTGTAATCTTTGATGCCTCTAGATTAGCATTGCACCATTATAACTCAAAATACGCTGTAATTATTTCCTAACGAGCAACTCAGAGATCAAAAGAAAGCGCCGCCTTCCGGTTCTGCTGGGTTTCTCCTTATTTGGCAGCCTGACACTTCTGCTGCAGCAGGGGGCAGTGTCGTCGCATGAAAGAGAAACAAAACTGAAACTAAACACTACACGGTCTATGGGCAATGGCGGCGGCACTGCCTCGCTCCAATTGTCGTGAACGTGCATGTGGGAGGAGAATTTACCATATAAGCAAGTCCGGATCACTATGACCTCATAGCGGGCTGGAGTGAAAAAAACAGTTTGAAACCTGGGTCTGAAATCTGGAAGAGCTTCTCACTGGCTGTACTAGGAGACAGATGGAAGCCGTTTTTTGCTCTTTCTGGCAGGTTTAAGGTGAGAACTCAACGTTGCAACATGATAGATAAGTCAGAAAACATGGAAACTGATGTCATGGGCACTTTAAGTAAAAGGAGAATATGTTGCATACTGTGACCAGTAGGGGTCAGTGTAGGATTAAGAGAGAGACTGGAGGAAGATGCACGTGAGAGAGTAGAAAAAGAAGAATGTAAGATGGTGGAATACGATGTTCTGACTCTGACTGTTATATGAGAGTAAAGCGTTCTGAGTTCTACAAAGCCTCTTCATTTATGGATTACAAAACATAACATCTTCCATCACACATTGTGAAGCTTGAAGCCAGAGTCATGATGTGTCTCAGTTTCTTCCTACCTGCCTCCAGCACCGGAGCTGATTTACAGCACAGCCTCCACCATAGCACAGATGGAAGTGTCAAGCTGTTGAGATTTCTCTGTATACAGGAAGTAATTGCGTTAATAAGAGAGGATGAAGAGGAAAGGAAGACATGAGGGCATATGTGAAAATGCTTCTTTGGCAGCTGTAGAGGGAGTTTTTTTTCTACTAACAACATGTGCAGTGACTAGATTAGCAGATGGAGGCCATCACACATAACTAGATGATATATATATCTGAACGTTATATTCTTTATGTCCGGGAATAAATCTTGAGTTGTGAAACTTTTCCATTGCTGGAACCATAAAGCTTTAAAGGGATTGTTTTTGATGATTTTGACAAGTGTTTTTGTGTAAATTCCACATTAGTCTGTTATTTAGAAGCATTAATGTCCCCAACAGCAGCAACACGTATCAACATCTGTAGATTTCCATATATTTCTGCTGAATTAACCCTTTATTAAGCTGTTTAAAGATGGCAGCAATGCACTTTGACGTTGCTGATTGGGCCCGCTTCCAAAGAGGATTGAGGAAACATTTCATTTCTAATCTTAAACATCGAAGGTTTTGTGCGTCGTCATGTAAACAGCTCGAAGCAGATTGCTGCTGATGTTGTGTCACAGTATGTCAAGCAGGCCCTTTATCACCTAACAGGAATTCTTACTGGTTAATCTTTTTCACAGACCAGTTTAGTCATCAGTGCTGATAAAAGAAGTTCAACCAATGAGATCGCTCCACTGTCCGTTTCGTTGTTCTGTGAAGCTCTGTGGATATCAGACATGAACACTGAGTACATAAAACTTAATGTTTATCTATTTTTTAATTTCTTCTTGTTCCGTCTGAATTCTGCTCCTCCTCTGAAGACACAGGTTTTATGGAGGGATGGGTTAAAGTTTAATGACTGAGCTATATAAGTTCATTAACCTGCTGCGGAGTGGAGCAAACAGCCTGCTGTTGAGAGGGATTACGGTAAGACAGATATTCCTTCATGTCTCGGAAATTTGCATGGATTTTAATTCAAATCAAAGTTTTTATGGAGACAAAATTCTTCATCTATTATTTTATTGTTCAAACCTCACTTGAGCTTTATATTACTGAGGTGATGTTAGAGGTTTAGGACCTATAAAGCAGGTGATGTAAATGTTGCTCATCTAAATTAGATAGAGACTCTGGTCCCAAGCTTTTGACTGACAAAAAAGTTGGTATTAGGTCTTTTTGTTTTCTATCATTTGTTGGTTATGATTTGTGAAGTGCAGCTATGATGGTTATAGTGAAATTTTCACATTCACAACACTAAACTGCAGGTTAGTCAGACAATGTCACACTGATAATAGCACTAACCAAGGGTCATAAATAAGACGTCAGGGTAAATGTTGATTCAGTCAAACTTAGCCTGGAAAACACTCATAAAGATTAAGAATCTCTATTGCAAAAGTCTCCTGGTTAAAACAGGTGCAGAACATGATAAATACAAGTCAAATTCAACAATCACATGATATTTAAAAGTATATGTCTCTCTTAAAATAAATCTAATAAAATCACAAAGTTTCTGCAGCCAGAAGTTTCCTCTCCTTGTTCTCAGATCTTTTAAAATTGTTTAATGAGATTGTCTCCTCAATCTGTAGCCTTCTACAATTGGTTACATACTTCTATGTATATTAAATAGTTTACTATTTGTCTTCCAATCAGTATTTATGCCACAATGACATTCAGTACATCAGAAGTTTAACTTTGGACCCAATTAGTCCTGAGTTGAATACGTTAACAATCACTGTAAAGGCTCTGTGCTGTCAACGCACTTTATATTCAACCTGTTGCTAAGAAAAAACCTTCATACCTGTAGAAAAATAACAATCATAAAACAAATAAGACCTGTATTTAGGCTATGGAGTATATATACAGTATACTGTATGTGTGTGGGTGTATATACACTCCTACATTTATTTTATCTTGGATAAGAAAAAGAGAAATAAACTACTAAAGTAACCTTTGTTCACTTATGAATAACCATCATTGATGTCAAATTGACACAAAGAACACCAGAAGATTCCAAAGGTTCCAAAGAGCATCTGTTAAACATTATGAGAACAAATGTAAACTTGAGTGAATGAAAAATTTTCAAGTTCAGTAAAAGCAGCTGTTTCCTTCAGTCCAATCCAGTTCTTTGATCACTTATCACATTGACTCATTACATGACATAAAGGAAAACATGACGTAATGTTATGACAATTGGAAGAATCACCAGTTTTAAAATGATGTCTTAAGTTGTGACTTATTCCTGTAAAAAAGGAACCTTGCTGGGCAGTTTAGTCTTGTGACAGTTTAATCTAAATTATAGCTCAAATACAGAAAGGCAAGGTCATCTTTAGACTTTATCTTTGGTTTTGTTCATTTTCAGTTTACAGTCATTCATAATCAGTTTGTTTTGTAGTACAAGCCCATAATAATTCATCAAATGAGTGGGATCAGCAGCATCCTCACTCTAATGCAACATACAGCTATCAACATTAGGATAAACGTCATACTCAGAGACAGAATCCAAAACACTGTGCATGTAATAAATAAAACAGGCCCGAGGATTGATCCTTGAGGGACACCATCAGAAACACACGTCTGTTTTTCAATGACATCACTATGTGCTTTATTTTGATAATCAATATGTGCACCATAAATAATTTATCAGCTTTTATTTGTGATTTTGTTTGATCAAACAGCATGTTTCAAGAACAAGTCCTCAAGTTTTGAAATGACAAATTGTTTTCTTTCTTTTGTTGTCAGAAAATTTAAATATTTAGCACTTGCTTTTAAAAAATGGTCTCCAAAACGATAACAGTGGGACTTGTATTGTTGGTTCTGGCCACTGCTGCTACTTTTGTGGGCGTCTTCTTCTCTGTGGGAAAGACTAACTTGAGGTATCTGAAGGCAGCGGTGGCAGCAGATGCTGGACCATGTTCAGAAGTTGGGAGGCAAGTTTGTTTGCACATCACAAGATCACGTTTTATTTATTTCTGAAGCTGAAACCTTTCAGTTTGTGTTGTCTTGTTTTTTTTAACCACAGGGACATTCTTTTAAAAGGAGGGTCTGCAGTTGATGCCTCTATAGCTGCGTTGTTATGTGTTGGATTAATGAATGCTCACAGTATGGGAATAGGAGGAGGACTTTTCATCACCATATTCGATGCAAAAACTGGTACAACTTAACTCCAACATGCATCCCTACATAATTACCTTGCCACAATAACACCAAACTCATACAGTATGTTGGAATTCTTAACAGGGAAAGTTGAGACCATTGATGCCAGAGAGACAGCGCCACGCAATGCTACAAAAGACATGTTTGGAAACAACACAGATTTATCCCAGACAGGTAATGTTTAACCAGTGCTACTGGACATGGATATATGAGTATAAAACCAAACAACTGTTCCACCATTTCCCGGTCTTTAGGAGGGCTGTCCATTGCCATACCAGGAGAGATTCGCGGGTATGAGATGGCTCACAAGCGATATGGCAAACTCCCCTGGAAAGAGCTGTTTCAGCCAAGCATTGAGCTTGCAGAAAAAGGATTTCCACTGGGTAGGGCGCTCGCCAACGCTGTGTCCCAAAAAAGGAACACCATACTAAACGACACAGCCCTATGGTGTGAAGCATCGTTTCTTGATTTCTTCTCTATTGCATATGAATCTCCATCATCTTATATAATCTGTGCATATCTTCTTCCAGTGAAGTGTTTTGTGGGAAGGATGGTGACATCTTGAAAGAAAACGAAACCATTAAATTCACCAAACTGGCAGAAACCTATAAGAGGATAGCTGAGAGGGGCGCTGAGGAGTTTTACGAGGGACAAATGGCTCAGAATCTCGTCAAAGACATCCGGGCAGCAGGTACTGTTTTCATCTTCAACTTATTTAGATTTTATTCATCTTGTCTCTGCATAAGATTGTCTTTGAGTTTTTATTTTACATAATGAACACAGCTCAGACTGTCTGTTTGAAGTCACAAATCACAGTTTTGCTCTTCTTCCACTTTTCTTACCAAGTAGCTGCTGAAAGTGCAGCACCCCTTTTGGTGGCTGAAGGGTATTGCAACTAAATTGAACTGACAATGAAGGCAACAGAAAAGGTTTTAGCTGTAGTTAAAGGTTGTAGATGATGGGAATAGATGTTTTAATACCGCTAATCGACTGTTATCATGACCAAAGTTCCTCAGGACAAAAGAAATGATGTGGACAGTTAAAAGAACTCCCATCATAATACTGGCAGATGCAATTAAAATACTACATTCCAGTACTTATTTTTCTGAGTATTTGAACTTAATTTGATCACCCCCTCCCCTGCTGAAGTAATCTTAACTTTGTGTAGTCATATCAGTGATTATTGTTTAAAAACACCTGATTCAAATGACTCAATTACCTCCTCAACATGTCGAGCTTTAAAGAAGTCTGTTAATCAGCCCTTCATTAGGAACAGGTGTGTTGGAAACACCTAAAACCCGTTGGATAGTGACCCTCAAGGACTGGAGTTGCTGACCACTTTATCTGACAGCAAACAGAGAAATGAACTGACTTTCTGGCTGCTCATAAAGTTGAGCCAGCACACATTTAAAAGTGTAAACAACAATTTCCCACTTTTGTGGCTACGAGTAAAGAGAAATTGCTCTCTTACTTGCAGGGAAACAGTGTTTTGTTATAAACAGAAACAGTCCCTGATTGGTCCCACTTGACAAAGAAGTGTTTTCTATAATCTAGATTGCTCACTTTGATTTGATGAGGGAATTCTGATAGTTTATTGTAAATAAGAGTTCAGTTCTCTTTTCCCTTTGCTTTGCCTTGAAAAAAAGTTGTGCAACATCTTAACTGTTGCACCATTAAAGTCATGTATTTCCTGCAGATTCAATCACATTTTTAATCTCTGAAGCAAAAGACTTATGTAATTTATTTAAGGTGCATTGGCTTCTTTGCAGGATAAGGACAATTTTTAAATTCCTATTTCTGTTCACGTATGTATTCGTCATGTTTGTCAATCCATGTTTAGGCGGTATCATCACAATGGAGGATCTGAAGGATTATAAGCCTGTGTTGGATGAGAAGCCTTTAAAAGTGAATGTGGGGGAGTACACCATGGTTGTTCCCAATGCCCCCGCTAGCGGCCCTGTGCTATCGCTGATTTTAAACATCTTGAATGGTAAGCCTTGATGCTCTGTCCAAAAAAAACCCATCCTGAGTGGGAGTGAATGTTCCTCAGTCTGAGCTGCCTCCCAGTCACTCTCACAGAAAGGAGGCAGCTGTAAGCGACAGATTTGGTTACTGTGCAAGAAATCCACACTTGAAAGGTTCTTTAGGCTTAATGTCACCCAAAATAAATACAGTTAGGTAACATGTATTCATTCAATGATCTGGGGTTGTGTTCCTGAGTTTGGTGTCTCTGTTTTCATTAGTTCTTCCTGATCTTGTCTCTGATTGTTGCCTGTTTTTTTTGTTTCTTATTAACTCACCTGCATTAGTGATCCCTCTCTCCAGTATATTCTCTTTGGTTTTCTAAGTTTTTTAACAGATTCTTGTTGTTTCCTTTGTGTTTGTAGTTTTTTTTTGACTTTGCAGAAGTCATGCATTTGGATCCTCCTCAGATGTTTCATGAAACATGTCTTGACAGAAAGATTTTACTTATTTGTTGAAATTATTTAGATAAAAAGTTGGCAGCTATCCTAAATTCATTACTTTTTAATTAAAAATGCACCATGCACTGATGTAAAAATGTATATATTAGCATTTGCACATACCGCTATGAAATTAAAGGCAGCAATACCCTTTTGTCTTGCTTGGACTGTGATAGCTCATCAGTCTGAGATACTGCTGTCGAGACAACCTTTACACAGAAATTCCCTCCAGTGGCTATAAATCATTTTGAGAATACAATAATGTTAATCAAATCATTTAAATCTTTTCTCTGTTATTGTTGTCCTATAACCCTGTCTCTGTCTACGTCATCCGTCTGATAGCTTACAGTGTGTCGGCGGGTCACACAGACCATAAAATCCAAACCGCTGGTCTGTAAAGACACTGTCTGTCACGCTGCTTCAGCTTCATGTCAGAACACTGACAGCATCTGCTGCACAGGATTAGATGAGAAACTTTCTTCTAAAATAATTAATCATCAAAAACTCATTCCTTTGCTTTGGCTGGACACCCACTCATGTGCTCCCCCCGCCTCACACTAACACTAATATCACAGACTTACCTCTAATTGGACACGGTTGACTTGCTGAAGCTTGACTCACATCTCAGTCATTGGCTGAACGCTCATTCTGCTGATTTCCTGCGACTCCAGCTCCTGGTCGACAGCCGAGACCCATCAGCCCTCAGCTCTCTTCCTTCTGTGGCTCTTGGTTCAGGCTAATACCCTTCATGTGGCCACAGCAGCTTTTTGGACAAAATAAAAACCTGGAAGGCTCAAGTTCAATCTGACTTTATCCTCAAGAGAAAGCCATGGTTTTAGATAAATGCTAATGAAGTTTGCATTCTTTTTTCAGGGTACAACTTCAGTGCAGAGAGTGTGTCCAGCACAGAGAAAAAGACCCTAACTTTCCATCGTATTGTGGAGGCCTTTCGTTTTGCCTACGCAAAAAGAACTTTACTTGGAGATCCAAAGTTTCTTAACATCACAGATGTAAGTTCAAAGACTTCAAGGAAAGCTCAGAAAGGGTTTTAGTTTTGATGAAATCAGTGATTCAGTAGATAAAAAAAAAACTTCATGTCTTTATCAACTGCTTTTGCAGCAAGCAATCCCATCAGGCTAAAACTTGAATGGATGGAAATACTGTGCAAAACTACCACCAAATCACAGGAATGTACTCCTTCAACAACACAGTCTCCTAAAGTAGAGGCTAGCTGGAATACAGCGTGAGACTGATAGTAATTTTTTTGCAAATGGCACCAGGTGACATCATAGTTACAAAAATACATGCTATGGAAGGCTTTGGTCAGAAATGAAATATGCTTGTGAGTACAAAAACATTGAGTTAAACCTTTGATGAAAGACATGAACAGATGTGTACTATATTCCCAAAAGTACTGAAACATCTGCCTTGAAATTAAATGACATACTATATAGTACGCCATATGGTTATCCTTTACAAATATAACACTTCTGGGAAACCTTTCCAAAAGTTTAGGAGTTTGTTTTTGGTAATATTTGACCATTCTTCCAGAAGGGCATTTACGGTATTAGGTCAAGCACTGCTGTTAGATCGGAAAAAGGTGAAATGCTCTCTATGGGCAGGAAATGACTTCCTGCCTTAAGTGGAGGAGTTCAAGTATCTGGTGTCTTGTTCTCGAGTGATGAGGGGATGGACTGATTGATTAGGGCTTCGTCTTCAGTAATGAGGGCGATGCTCCAGTCTGTCGTGATGAAGAGGAAGCTGAATCAAACGTTCCTACACTCACCTATGGTCTTAAGATGTAGATCATGACTGAAGGAAGGAACAAGATCCCAGATACAAGCAGACAAAATTTGCCATAGAAAATAAATTAGAAGATAAATGGATGGATAGATGGTCTATGATTTGGGTTGAGATCAGGACTCTGTCTTTATTGGAACACCTGAATGCACTGATTGTATTGATTTGGTGGGATGTCCCAATACTTTTGACAAAATAATGAAGTTTTTGCCTAAGTGCAAAAAAGCACTAAAAAGGGCAACAGGACTTGTCTTGTTTAAATAGTTTGCACCTAAGGCGTTTCCCATTTTCAGTTGAGTTAAATATTCAAGAGTCATGCAGAATGATCACATGAAAAAGGCTGTTAAAGTTACATGAGTGACTGGCTCACACCTGCTTCCTGCAAAAATCCAACTCAGTGCCAATAATGTAAGAATCTTTGAACTGTTGCACATTGTGTGTTTGTACAAAAATACATGTCTAAAGGAATGCTCAGAAATGTTAGCTGTCTTAGAAACAAAGCCAGTGTAATTTCTGGTTGCCTGAGAAAGTAGCAGACCAAAATATTTGTGTGGAAGTATTTCCTGGAAGCTCCACCATTAGCATGGTAGCTAAAGTACAACATTGTTATAGAAGCAAAAGAACAATATTAGCACAATGGCTAAAAGATCAAATTAACTTGGTAGCTAAATCATGGCAGCTACATTAGCATGGTAGCTAAAGTAGCACCTTCAGTGAGTTTAGTCTTCCTGAAACTTCTGTCCTTACTAAATAAACAGCAGACTAAACCAAAAGCAGGAAATCTGTAAGTTAAAGGTCACCACATTTAAAAACCGGACTTTAACATCTGCTAAGCTAATCCAAGCTATCTATACTGATCTATGATAACTGAAAACTAATTAAACCTTTCTTCCTTAAAGCTCATCCAGAACATGACCAACAGGTTGAATGCTGATAGCCTCAGAGAAAAGATTACTGATGAAACCACACATCACATGAGCTACTATGAGCCAGAGTTTTACCTGCCTGATGATCACGGGACAGCACACCTGTCTGTAGTATCAGAGGATGGAAGCGCAGTGGCTGCCACCAGTACCATCAACCATTAGTAAGACCTGGTTAACTACAAACCATACTCAGCCTTACACCTGATGATATAAGAAGTTGTTGTTTTCTTGCTCTGCAGTTTGGGCTCCAAAGTCTTGTCCAACTCTACAGGAATTCTTCTCAACAATGAGATGGACGACTTCAGTTCTCCGTACATCACAAACGGCTTTGGAGTTCCTCCTTCACCAAACAACTTTATCAAACCAGGTAAGGTCGGGACAGTGCTTTCAGATAGCTAAGGTTGTCCAAATCCTTCAGATCTGATGATCTACAGCAGCCACTCTAAACAGCACTCTATGCCCAATCAATAAAAGAAAAGCGCTTTAGGACTCAATTAGTGAATATTTTGTAGATCTTGTTGTCTTTATGGCTCTGTAAGCTGTGTTTTTGTCATGAAAAGTGCAGTGTAGTTTTATTTGTATAAAGTAAAATTGCTTTGACTCAAACTTGTGGTGAATGACGGAGAAGGATTCACATTTTGTTTAAACTTTAGCTTATTTATCACCACATTTTGTTAACAGGGAAAAGGCCAATGTCCTCTATGTGTCCAACCATCCTTCTTGACAAACAGAACAAAGTAAAAATGGTGGTTGGAGGTTCAGGAGGAACAAAGATCACTACTTCTATAGCTCTGGTAAGTCACGCATGATGCATTTCATGAACTACTTTTTATAAATAAAACTATGATTGTTCTTATATTACAATAATGAGCATGTTTGCTGTTTTGTAGGTGATTCTGAACACACTGTTCTTTGATTATGATCTGAATAAAGCCGTGACAGAACCAAGGGTCCACAACCAGCTGAGTCCAAACTACACCATAGTCGAGCCTGGATTTGATGAAGTGAGTGTCACAAACAGTAAACAACACTGATATATGTAACTAATAACAGGCTGGTGTGCTGAGCACAAAGACAATCTTTCATCCCAAACTGGTAAACACTGAATACGTACCACAGCCACCAGGGACACTGTTGTTCATTATGTTTTGTTACGGCCTCAGGGATCATGTAATGCAACAACAAGAAGTTTTTATCTCTAAAAGCTAAAAACAAGTATAACGTCTTCTATGTATGCTGTTACGTAGAAACCGAAGATCCTTGCTTCTCTGTTGGATCATGTTGAGAGTGGTCATTTGAGTAAATGTATTCAGCTTTACAAAAACATCACGTTACAATTGTTTTTCATTTATATGAGATCAAATGAGTCTTTACTTTTGCTCAGTTAATGCTCTTTACTCCAAATAGACACCTTCACACTTTACTGGGATGTGAAAGTCACTTGAGAATTCATCATTTAAAACTGAGGATCTGAGGGGCTGAGTTCTAGCTACACTGTAAAAAAAAAAACGTAGATTTTACGGTAAATCTCTGGCAGCTGGGGTTGCCGAAAAGGTACCGTAAAATTACGGGCGAAACTGTTTTTTTATTTACGGTCAGAATGTTTTGATACCGTTGATTTTACGGTTAAAAATGAAGCTGAAGGCAATATTTTACTGTAGAATAAAACGTTTTAACTTGAAGAAAAAACAATGTTTTTCCCTAAAATTTACATGAAAACATTGTAGAAAATAAAGTTTGTGCCATAAAACATAACATGTTTTCCCTGTAAAATTAACAATCTAAAACATTTTTTAAAACATTGTTATTGCTGATTTTACGGTTACAAATTGTGATAAAGGCAATATTTTACTGTAGAAGAAAATGATTTAACTTAAAGAAAAAATGTTTTCCCCTAAATTTAACATGAAAGTAACCTATAAAATAAAGTTTGTGCCACAAAACATAACATATGTTCCCTGTAAAATTAACAATCTAAATAATAAAATACAAAATTTTCTGTAAAAATCCCCAGAATTTAATTTTAAAAAATGCTTTGTATTGCAAACATTTTAAAAACTTTCCTGTAAATTTTACAGTGAAACATTTTCAACTAGTAACAGTAAAAGGGTGAAAGTAGATTTTTTTGTTTTATGAAATAACTTAGATTTAAAACATTATTTTACTCTTTAGAAAACACAATATTTACCTCATAATGTATTGACATGACAAAATATCATGAGTTTTTATCAAAGGGTTTACCTCATGAAATATCACCTTTCACTTTCAATTCAGTGTTAATCAACTGCTACTTTATTTCATGCATACAAACATTTAGTATAAGTAAAATACTCAGCTAGCTTTGTAGTTCTATTGCTGTTATCAGATGATACAGATTTCAGACTAAAGTGATTTTAATCATTCTTTTCTGCAAGCTAAGCATGATATTTTTCAAATTCCTAAATGTAACACAAAAATGTCAACCTTAGATTCCCAAGAAAATGTTTTATTTAAAATATTTGAAATTATAAACATCAAATATAAAAAAAATTTACTCAATAAATCACAAATAATTACCTTGTCAAATCACCAGAGAAATTCTTACAAGTTCTCTTTAAATTGTGCAAAACCAGACTAGTAAGATCACAGTGTACATTATATTTTACATTAACTGTAGCAAACATTTCACTGACACCTTTACCAATACTTTGATAACTTGACGTGTTATTGGTGCTGTTATTCCTGCAAAAATGTCAGCACACATTAAGTGTTGCTCTTTCAAAATACCTAAATGCCATTCAAGAGAATGAAATAATTTTTCATAACTGCAAGAAAATCTGAAATTGCAGGAACATATTTACACGAACCTTTTTTATGCACAGAACTGTGCAGTAAACCTGAAAATGTACATCTTCAAACTGCATCAGTTAATAAAAAACTTCAAATGCTATTTTTGGTTCATTTAAAAACTACAAAATGTTTGCCGTGTACAGCAGCACATCTTTAACATCATGAGAATGCAAAAATGTATTAAACTGTAGAAAAATTCTAATCCAAGAAACTCTTGAAACCAGCAGGATTAACACATTTTTCAGACACAAAACAGTGAAGCAAAAGTTGAACATATTCTTTTACAAATTGTGTCTAGTCTTCACATTGTTAAAAAGCTTCCATACATAGTCAAAAATATGTTTGTTTAAACAAAACGCATCTGTAGAGTATGTAGTATACCTTGATGACATTGTCCCAAACAAGAGGGGTAGGACTAGAGTCACTCATGGTCAGCAGTGTCTGTGATGAGAGTGAGGACCCTGGGACTGGCTGAGAACACCTTTTTCTTCTTTTACTCAACCTTGGTGCCTCTCTCTGGATTTGTGGAAAAGAAACACCTTCATGAAAACAGAGCAATAGAGATTTAGGAAATTAACAACCTGAGGTGGATATCAAATAGCTCCATTAATAAATAAAAGCAAAAAATCCTTGATAAAAGAAATGTTACCGTTGGAGGAACTCCAGTGTTGATTGAAGGTCCTCAGGGTAGTGTATGTCAAAGCAGTAGAAACTCCCAAACATCAGGCAGACAGCAGAGGTGAAGGTTGTGACGCAGTCGTTAACAATCTTGTTGTAGATGCTCAACATGAATGTTTCAGCAGCGAAGCAGGAAGAACCTGAGAATAAAAAACAAACAAATTATTTAAAACTTTATTAAATAATGCTTTAATACATATACACACATTCATATACAAATACAGAGATACTTATTACATATACATCATATGTCATCTTACTGGCTAAACATCTCAGGTTATTTAGCCAGTTTATCAGCGTGGGACCAACATAACATGAAACTAAACAAGCCAAGAGTACAAGAACATGGCAGTTAGCAAAAAGCAGCCAAAATTTGCTTAATTTACTTACCACAAACAACAATGAAGGGTGTTGGTGGCACTTCTGAACATCCTCAGCAAGGCTCATCATCTCAACACAGTGGAACAGAAGCTCTTCTTCTTTCTTCATCATTTCAGAGACAACAATCCACACCATTTCTCCTCGTTGTCTTGCACTTGGTCTTTTCTCTTTCCAAGATCTGTACCAACTCCTCGGCGAGCCTCTGCCATGGTATCTCAAATCTCTCTACCCAGTTTGGCATTAATGGTGTACAGATTCCTGAAGGTGATGAAGTAGTGGATGATGCTGGTGAAGAAGAAATTCAGGGTGAAGAGGGAAGGACATCCACTGGAGAGGAATGCACAGATTTTGGTGTTGAAGTGCTTGAGACTGCAAAAGTATAAAAAGGAAATATAAAATGGTTAAAAATTAAATTCTCCTTTTCAGTTGTGTGTACAGTGTGCATCTGAAATCAGTGTACCGGTATATGAAACAGTAATATCACAATATTAACCCCCAGGAGCTAGCAGTACAATTTTCTGTTTTCTCCATCTTTTATGTTTGCCTTTATATTTCAGTTTGTCTGTCAAAACTGCAACCATCACAAGGACTGGCTTCCTGGTGGGGTAAAGGAGGGAAGAATGCAGCTAAGAGCTAGCCCGCGCCGGCGCGTTCGTAGACCTCAGAAGGTTTTAAACACATTTTTATTATGTAAAAGGAAAAGACCAGTTTTCCCTGTCCTTCCACCTTTGAAATCAAAATGTTATCCTGAGACAGGAGAGGAGAGAGACAGGGAAGAAAAATTTG
>SSNR01000006.1:2206517-2248133 GCA_006937965.1 Callopanchax toddi
ATATATATATATATATATATATTTCATTGTTACACTCAAACAGATCACCACCAATGTGTGAATGTGAAGTGAATGAATGGATTCAAAGTAAAGTGCTTTGGCTTTCTTGAAAACTGAAAAAATGTAATCCATATGTGAAATTATTACAGATATCACAATGTAATATTACAGCATACTTTAATTACAGCACAACCAGACTTACATTTAGCAGTTTAAACCTGTATTTTTTTCAATAAAAAAATATAAAAATCACAGTGTTTGCCTGTTAATAGCATTACGGAATTTTGCCGTAAAAAAACCAATGCAAGAGTGTTTTACGGTAGGGTTATGTATTTTTTTCAGAGAAAACATGTACAAATTACTGTTTTAACCAATTAATTTATTTACGGCAACATCCAATCAAATAAACTGTTTTACACTGTTTTACAATTAACGGGTTTTTCCTGTCACAGTTTTACTGTTTATCACCGTTAAATATACGGATATTTTTTACAGTGTATATAGGGGATCACCTGATGGTTAAATCTCAGATTGAGGAGGAGCAGAGTGTCATGATCCCACCCCTGTGTGCCTGTTTGTGCCTTTTTTGTCCGTGGCGAGGAGCAGCTCCACCATCAAAACCCTCTATTTCAAGTCCAAGGTTGGCTCCTCCTCTTCATCCCCCTACTACTCCACTCAAGTTGCCGAGTCCCACTGCTTCACTCCAGTCCCTGAGCCAGAGTCTTTGTGTCCAGAGCTGAGTCCAGAGCCAAGTCCAGAGTTCCAGCCGGGCCCTCAACCATGTCCAGCCAGGTTCTACACCAAGCCTTGCCCAGATGGGTCACTCGCTTGACCCTCCCTTTTTGTTGTGTGTTTATTAGTGTTCTTGTGTGTGGTTGTCTGGCCCGCCTTCCTGTTCCCTCTCTCCCTGCTCTTCTTGTTTCTTATGTCCGTCTGGGATCCGCCCTTGTGTGTGTGTGTGTGTGTGTGTGTGTGTGTGTGTGGGGGGGGGGTTATGTCATGATCCTGCCCCTGTCTTCCCTGTTAAGTTGCCCCAGGTGTTCCTCATGTGTCTGATTGCCTCACCTGTCCCTCGTGTGCTGCTCCTTTGTCTGTGTATTTAAGTCCTGTCTGTTTTGTCACTCATGTCGGATAATCTGTTTTTGTCCATGCAGTCTTGTCTACGTCCAGTTTTGCTTGATAAACCCTTTTTGTGAGCTGAACACAATCTCCTCCTCCTGCTTTTTGGGTCTCTCCTGCTGTGATCGTTACACATTGTGGTTTTTGTCCTAGAGCCATGGAACTGTGGACCAGCTCTTTACGCTTTAAGGCATGTGAGTCTGGTCCAGGTAGCCAGTAATGACTTGGACCTGTTCCTAGTGAGAGTTAGACTCTGCCAGGGCTGCCATTTGACACCAGTTCTGTTCATAACTTTTATGGACATTATTTCTAGGCCCAGCTGTGGGGTGGAGGGTGTTGAGGATCTCATTGCTGCAGGATGATTTGGGGAGGTTTGCAGCAGCTGGGAGGGGAACAGCACCTCTAAATCTGAGGACATGGTTCTCAAACAGAGAAGAGGTCCTCTTGGAAGAGGTTCTCTTCAAGTGGAGGAGATTAAGTGTCTCAATATCTTGTTCACAAGAGAGGAAATGAAGCATTGTTGTGGAGACTAAACCAGTGTATTGTGGTTAAGAGGGAGCAATGGCAGTTGAAAAATCTGCAGGGTGTCTAAACTCAGCCTTAAAAGTAGGATTAGGAGCTCTGACATCTGGGAGGAACTCAGAGTAAAGCTGCTGCTCCTCCACGTTGAGAGGAGACAGCTGAGGTGTCATGTCCTTCCTGGAGGAGATCTCCGGGCTGACATGGAGGGATTATCTGTTCTGGGAAGGCCTTGAGTGGGGAGAGGACAGACCTGTGACCTGAGCCTGGATAGGGGAAACAGTTATATTTTATGTATCCGTGCAACGTTTTCTCAGTTTCACCTGTTTGATTTTTGTTCATCAGGACATTCTGGAAGGTTTGAAGAAGAAGAACCACGATACAGAGCTGCTCACATCGACAGGAGCCGTGGTTCAGGCTGTGATCCGATATGAAAAGGGACTCCTCGCTCAGTCGGACCCACGTAAATGGGCGTACGCAGCTGGGTACTGAGGTCATAAATGCTCCTCTGATTATACACTGACTGTCTGAACTTTGGCACATTCAGTGCGACCTGTGAGATAAGAAATTCAGCAGCAGCCATCAATAATCTGAGACACCAGATGTCTTGAACAGTTACAGTAATGCACATCACAACACACAGGACCTCAGTCTGCTGGAAATACATGTCACATTGTTATTTAGTGTCTTTTTTATATCAAATATGAATACAAAGGTAACATGTAAATGCTGGTTGTTCTTTTCAAGTAATCTTACATTTAAAATCAGCATCATCAAACTCTTTTTGGGTTGTTGGACTTTGAAGGCTAACGTTGTAACAGAGAGCTCAGACTGTCACACCTCAGGGACAAATTGTTCCAGCAAATACGATAATGACACCAAATAATAACTCTGAGTGCAGCGACCTGCAGTGACCTGATCTCATCAGACCTGGCTCTGCCCTCTGTCTCCGCCGGGAGTCATCTTTTCTCTAATGAATGAATATACTTGTGGACACGCTCCTAATACTTAGAATGGTGCTTCAGATAAATGGATTTCATAAGGACACTGATCATTTACTGGTGCATAAATTATTTTGTTTTGTTATAGATGCACTAATTTATTGTGATTTTATTTTGATACAGTTTATATTTGTTCCAAATCTTGTCACCTTCTAAAGAAATGATTGCTTTTCTTGTTTTGGTTTTTTTTATATTCTTGCACATACTGGTAAAAACGGAGGAAAGCTAAAGTAGCTACAAGGTAATCATCAAGCAAATGAGAAAGTCAATTTGTGGCTACAAACACAAGGTTACAGGCAGTTCAAGAGAACTGTTTCCTTTGTAGTCAATTCTGGGTTTAGTGGCATTGCAAATCTTGCTTATGCACAAAAGACTAAAGAAAAACAAAGATGAGATAAACAAAAGCATAACATGCCTTCCAACTGTTTTATCTCAGCTTTAAAAGGACAAAGCTGCTAGATGATCAAGTTCTCGTTGTATTTTCTGCAGAACTGAGGTTCCTGACATCACTTCATATTCATTCAGAGCAGCTGGTTTGTGGTTCAGTCTGTTGTGGTTGTGCAGATGTTCATAAATGCTTTCAGTTTGTGGTCCGGTTTCTAACCCTGGGTGATCAAAGGGTTGATTGGCTCACATAAGGAGTGAGCTTTCCACATTTTTTTAGACTCGGGGTGAAACCAGGACTCGCTGGAGAGATTATGTCCCACAGCCGGCGTGGGAATGCCCCAATATTCAGAGACTATCCAGTAAAATCTGCTGGTTTCTCTTTAAAGGGCGACCTTTCAGTAATCGACTTTTTTACAGTTTGATTGAAACAGCTGTTACTGCTCATGCAGTTTCACACTGGTTCATGTAACATTATTTTATAAACATTGATATATCTCTCAGTTTCATGTGGTATTTTGACAGAATTATCTTTTTAAAATTCCTGCTGAACGCCTCGACGCACCATGAAGTGCTACAACTAGCTGCTCCTGGTGATAACCTGTTATCTCATCGGTCCTGAAGGACGTAAACTCTATTCCTCTGAGCAGCAACTATTCAGGAAGCTATTTAGAAGATTTACAACTTTTACAAGGAAACAAACTTTGAAATAACTGAAAAATTCATATAAGCCATCCTGTACTAAAGTCTGTTTGAGTGAATTCCAGCTGATGACGTAATTCTTAGAATCGTTCCCTAGAGACGGTTCTTTCCCACAAACAAAGCAACCAGACCTTATAAGGTTAAATCCTCAACATTTTCTGAAAGCCTCTGACTGAACTTGCTCAGAATTTATGAAAAGCTCACACTTTTTTCTTTTGACTGAGATCCATATCAGCTTTGCTTTTGGCAGTTATTTTCCTGCAGGGATTACAGGATAAAATCTACATGAATGTTACATTTAATGTGACTAAATCATCAAGTTTATCCAAGAATCATTGAAAAGATATCCTGTTGAAATGCTTTTGATTCTGCTTACAGGTCCACTTCAGAGCTATATGTTTGTGGTGCTTTTATGCAGAATTCAAAATGACCTTGTCACAGTCACACTGGGATCTTCCTCCAAGGCCTAATTAGGCACAGTTCAACATCCACACACTTTAGTCACGATGAACACAGTTATGCAACTCAAATAGGCCAATTTATGAACCCTGAAGCATGAACAAAAATCTGCATCTCTGCATGTAATTTAACTTCTCTCACTGCTTTAGGTTCCTTTTCAGCAGAGTAAAATGGCATATATAAAAACATCAAACAACTATTGTTGAAGTAATTTGCTTCATTTAAGGACTTTGTGACTGAATCAGCAGATCATTTAACTGCCTCTGGCTTTAATTGTCCGACTGATATTTCTGCAGAGTTAAAAAATGACTTTTTATGGTTGCTCTCTGCAGAAATCGTGACACTAAAGCTGTAAAAGCCGCATCTTATCAAGATTAACTCATTTGTCATTCAACAAAGACAGTGATACTTCACACAGACTGAAATTTGCATCTTCTCATAACTCTCACTGAGTGCCTCAGAGGGAAGCGGAGCAGAATCCACTTAAGAAATCATTACTAATTCATAAGTTTCTCTACGGAAAATGAATCTCATTATTGTTTTTTTTTTTAATATCTCAACACTGCTCTGAAATAAGTCAAATTGTAAAACATGAGGTAGATCATTGCTGCTAATACCAGTGTTGCTTAAAGGTTTATGAAACCTTTTGATATATTTTTTTGTAGATTTGCATAAATTTATTAACACTGCATGCTCAGTAGAGAATGATCAGAATATGTGCTGAATGTATTAACTGAAGAGCTGCTGTATAAATCTGTGTGTAAATGGGTGTTTTATAGTAGAGCATGCTTTGAGTGGTCAGTGAGACAAAAGCAGTAAATACAGGTCATTTACACAAATCTTTTGGAAACAAAAAAAGGCATGTAAAGCTTAAAACTGAGCCCATTTTGTATAAAAACAAACAAAATGTTGGACTTTTTAACACCAGATTATCCTAAAAAACTAACATTTCTTGAAAGTGTTTTAAAACTAAACCTTGGACCTTCATTTTGGCCACAAGCAGACCTGAAACATTAGAAAAATGTCCACAAAATTCTTTAAATGTGTATTGAATTGTTACATTTAGATAAAAATGAAGAAATTTCCCAAGAGTTCACATTATTTTATTGATCATTCTGTATGCTAAAAACAAGAAATAACTGTTTAGACTGAAACAATTAGCTGCCAACGTACTTTATGGTACAAATGTTCAAAATCTGTGGTGAAAATCAACGCTTGATATGAACGAGGGTCTTGGACTTACGGTTTTACTGTAAAAATCTAAAAGTCAACAGTGAAAAGTTGTAAACAAGAGAATATATTCAGTATAAAAAGCTCAATGTACAAAAACTTTGTTACATTTTTTGCTAAAACATGGTATCTTTTGTCATTAGTTTGAAAAGTTTTTTAAAGTTCTTCAGAAAACATTAAAATTATAAAAATCACAGTAAGTTTCAGGATGTTGCTTTAAAATGGTGAAAAGGCTCATCTACAGAAAAACAACTCAACAAACTTGATTAGTTGAATAAAATCACTGATATTGCTCAATAGTGAGACACAGCATTATTCACAAGAATACAGTAAAAAAAAAAATACAGTTTTCAAAACTTAGCAAGCTCTTTCGCACCCAGCTACTGAAAACAGAAATACTGCCTTTTATCGTTTATCTGGGTACAAAGAAGCTTGAAGTGAATGTGCTTGTTCACAGTTTTAAAGTACAAAAAAGAATTGTGGCGCTTTCAAAAAACTTGATCCAGGAGAAAAGGTTCATGAATGGAAGAAAAGTCACATTTTTAATATAAAACTTTCTTGAAATACTTTAATGGCACTAAAGTATTAATTATCCACCAGCCTTCTGACTTGCCTTTTACTTTTATTTCATGTTTCTCAACTACCAATATATTTTAAAGGCTTGTTGGTGAGGTGGTGGGAGTAGCAATGGCTCATGGGAGTTTTAGCTGCTACTTTCCAGTCTTCCTGTAGTGGCTAGCTACAATGCTAATGCTAGCTTGTCCTCCTCTATAAAGGTGCTACAGCTAACAATGTTTTTGTTAGCATCTCCGCTGGTGAAACATAAGCTGCCATACTTTGCTGCTGCTAGCGTTGTAATAGCTTGTAGTCACCACAAGGGGGCAAAACGCCCTCATTAAAGGAATATTTGTCTTTTTGAAGTGGCGTTCTAGCAGTTATTCATCTACAGTAAGAACCATGCCTACTGGTGACATCACCCAAAGTGAGTGGAGAAACAGGAAGTCATCCTCTGACAGGAGCAATAGTCAGATTTGCAGACACTACTGGTGAACGGTGACAAACTAACGGCTAATTTTCAGGAATTTAAAACAACTTGTCCACAAAAAGGTCATACAAATGTGTTATATTGCTATATTACAAGTTTGTAAACCTCTACAATTTTGTATGAGACTCTTTGTTTAGTTTGCTTAACCCAACAATGTGTGATGTCTGACTATTCTACTGCAGCAGCAGCTTAAACTACATGCTTTTGACCCAGACTGGACATAATACACCACTAAAAACATGATGGATAAAAGCATCCAGAGCACGAGTCATCACATTTTATAGGCAGGGTTGCAGCTCACGTCGTCCTTAAGACCAAATGTTTGATCGCTTTATCAAACAATGTTTTAAAAAGGGTTTCCTTCCTTATTTTCAATATCCAGCAGGCATTCCCATCTTCCTGTGGTCTGACACAGCTTCTATGCAGCCGTTCTCCTTTTCCAAGGCGTTGACCACATTTAAAAAGTAATCCCATTTTTTAACTTTATGTCCAAGAGCTATGAGGCCATTTATCACTGACTGAAAACACACACACAGAGATAAAAAATAAACACATTTATGGATTGACTAACTTGTACTTTGCAGGATTATGTTAAAATTATTATTATAAAAGAAACAGGTCAGAGAATAAACTTCTAAACAAAGAAATCTAAAAACTATGGGGGCATTTAAATATTAAATATCAATTATTACAGTATTATTACCTTAAATTATACTATCACCCATTATTGCCCCAATAAAAAAATGCAAACATTAGTTTTCTTAGTGTGGACATTAAAAGGTTAATTCTCACTAATGGATGATGATTAAATTACCTCACCTTATCAAACCCTTGTTCAAATTTCAAATCGTTCTTTGAATCAACAAAGACCACAGGAGCAGCAATCGAGTCTTTCAAGCTCATCCCGAGCCAGAGACGATTTATTAGAGACTGCAAAAGAAAAAAAAAAAGGCTGCGTCAGCACAAGAAGGCCCATAAACAAATTGAGTTTAATTACTGAGTTACCAAGGCCACTGCTGTGGTAATCATGCTCCCCCCTGATCCACCAATCACAATGATCCTCCCCGACTTTGAGTCCAGTATAACCGGAGTCATAGAGGAAGGAGGCCGTTCACCTGCATCAGAAAGCAAGAAAATCCAAACCTGAGTCCTGACACCGAGGATGATGTTCATTTTAAAGGTCTCAGGCTGCAGGTCAGTGTTTATATGTCTACCTGCTCTCAGTGTGTCAGCTCTCCCACAAAAATCAGCGAGCTCGTTGTTGAGGATGACGCCTGTTCGTGGAGAATAAACAGCTCCTCCTAATCTACAGAACGACAGCAGACAGAAGGATTAGACGCACAGAAAAACAATAAAATGACTCCTTAAATGTGTTAGTAGGTGTACAAGTCGTCCTTGAAGAAAACTGATGCTCACACTTGGTTTATAGTGCTCGTAGCAGAAACAGCCAGTTCCTCTTCATCCAGGACAGAAACGTGCGTCGTCCCGAAGTGATCGGAAGAAGACGCGATGTTGTTGTAGTAGGAATTATTATGAGTACGGTCTGAACTGATTAACTTCCTGATACCGTCAATAAAAGAAGGGTCGATCAGGTGCTTAGCGTTAGGAGAGCTCTGAAAAAAAATACACGAGTGAATAAATATAAAGCATAAATAAACTTAATTATCTACAAGTCCTAAAAACATAAGTACTGTACTGTTCTGGTAATAACATGAATGTTAAACAATAATTACAGCAGCTTTAAAAACGGGATCACTGATGCTCCTTTTTTGTCCGTTTGCAAATTTCGCCGCCTCGATATAATGATGGTACGTTTGAGTCTTCTGGTCACCAACCAGGGAGCTTGAAGTCAGCGAGAATCCTTCAGAAGACGAGCACAAAAATGATTTAAATTATTCACTCAAAGCATCACATTAGAGTCACGGTGGAATAAATGAAACCTTTCATGATCTGGAGAATGAAGGCGAGCAGCGCCCCTCCAGCAGGCGGTGGAGGAATATGCATCTGAATATTTCCCAGAGAAACCGTCCACGGACTGTCCACCTGCACCTGGAAAGACTTCAGATCTTCCAACTCTAAGGTCCCACCTGAGGTAAAACATTAGAGCATGAAAACCTCTCTTTTGTTTGTTCTACTGAAATACACACCTCCGTTTGTTCATATCTATCTTGCACCAACCTGCGTCTTTTATGTCTTTGATTAAGTCATGTCCTATCCTGCCCGTGTAAAAGGCGTCTGCTCCCTTCTCTGCTACGGTTTCCAGGGTTTCTGCAAGTTTAGGAAACTTCAGGATGTCCCCTCTGCTCAGGATGGTTTGGTTCTTGTGGCAAAAAACGTGACTAGTGAAGAAAACACACAAAAGCACACATCACACAAGTCAGAGCAAAAAGTGACCTTCTGTTGGGTCAGTTCACAAGTTCAAACGAGTCTAAACTTCATCCTGAATGTTAGAGTCAGGGTTTCCTCTAGTCAGTATCTCACTTAGAGGTGTCATTATGATCAGTTCAGTCGGTATCGTCCATCCATCTATCCATCACCACCTATCCAAGTCAGGTTGTGATGGTTAATGAAGGAAACCTATAAGTCCTCCTCATCCTGTGGGATCCCAAGGTGATCCATTAGTATCTCAATCATCAGGAACAAGAATCCTGCACAGATCATGGCCTTCAGAACCACTGTCAACACCAACTTCAAATAACATTCATCCAAAATATTTATGAATTTTTATACTGCTGCTAACACACACACACACACGCGCATGCACGCACGCACGCACACGGCAAAATCTTCTTTCCCAGATTTATTTAAAGTGAACTTTTGTCTCTGTCCTACTGTAGGATGTTATGTAAGCGACACTTCGCTGCTGAGTGATTAGAATAAAATCTTCACAAGCAGCATGCTGAGGTCTGTGGTTTCTGGGTCTAATTACTGTATACTGAGTTGATCGTGGCTTTGTGCCTGGTGTTCTGTGTTCAGTCTGTCTCTGGTTTACTTTTCTCCCACATAGTTCCTGGTGGTCTTGTGATCTGACTCTGTATTTTTTCTTCTTCTTCCAGGATTCTAGCTCATATATGTCATTTTAGAGGTATTATTGAGGATGACGATGCCAGTGCAGCATGTGTGACGTTTTACCACAGAGAGGAGTTCTCGATGTGTTTTTTCACCAGATGGAAGCTCAGGAGATTAGCTAGGTAGGGTGGAATGGGGATCCCCTCTCTGGCCAGTTTGATAGTTGGTCTGAACAACTGGGCCCAGGGCAGCTTTCCATACTGTCTGTGAAGGGCCTCGTAGCCCCGCAGCTCTCCAGGAACACCAATCCACTGGCTGCCTGCAGAGTGGAAGGGAAAACAATGAATGCAAACAATTATGAATGATGAGAGGTGGGTTTTTTTCAGGCTAATAAAATAGATTGCATGCAAAATGTTTGCTACGAAAGCAGCAACAGCGTAGTTATCAGTACACAACAGGTTAGTTGAGTTATCATTTTTTGGATCTTTCAATTATACAAAACGAGTGAAAAAGCAAAAGAAAGTTCTTGAGAAAGACTGCAGAATATTGATCTAGAATACTTTAACTTATAAAAGGAAGTTTGGCTCACTGGAAGCAAAATGTCAAGTAATTAGGAGTGATTAGAAACATTTGCACTGCACAGTTTCTGATTAAGCTTAAAGGTTTAATTGCTTGAATCCATTTATCTTCATCCTATGATTTTTCTGCCTGCAGCCTGGTCAGGATGCTGACTTTGACACACATTGATCTCAATCAGGAAATCTCAAAGTCAGAGTCCAAATCCCCGGGTCTGGACTGGACACAATAGCTCTGGTTCTGCTTTTCCACTGAGCTGCACAGAGAGCCAATCCAACCAGAACCAGCAGCAGATGGAGCAGATTAAAACACCAAATTCATGAAAGCTTCAGGGCAGAACAAGAAATACTGAGGTAGTCCAAACAAGAGCTGGAGTCTATCTGTGGGAAAACCGCTTTAAACTGAAGGACACATGATGGACAGCTCTACCTACCTGTGGACAGGCGGAATGTTTTGGGACAGTCGTCTAACAGGTTGGACTTAAAGGACTGGGGGACGGTCTCCCTGAAGTTGTAGACTGTAACGTTCCCTAGAGAGGAGATGAGAAATGATTAATAACCCAAGTTTAGGTAGAATTTGATCATTTATCAGCTACAAACCCACCTGTTTTACTCTTTACAAGAACTATAGAGCCTCCACCGATTCCCATGCTCTGAGGATTCACCACAGATGTGCACAGAAGAGCTGCAATGGCGCCATCTACTGCTGAGCCCCCCTCCTGGAGCATCTTCCTGAAAGCATACAAGCATATAAACTCTGCAACAATTTGCCCTCCTGCTAATGCACATGTGCACATTATTTCAATGCACTCTCAGACTGCATAGAGTTTATTATCTCACTATACTGTCAAAAAGCATGGACCAGTACTAAAGTATAGTGTTTTTCTCCACTTCCTTTTGATGTTTCACCTTTAAACTTGAATCATGTGATGCATTACCATAGAAATGGCCTCTCATTTTAAACAACACATTAAATTCAGTTTAATCTGTCTGAACAACAGAGGAGTGAACAGCGTGGGCTCCTACTGGGACCCTGAATGGGTCTTTTCACCCAGAAGCTGGCACAGGATCACATGTGCCTGCTGAGCGACAACAGAAGGCAGTGTTGGGAATGTTTTGACTCTTCTGGCCAGTCTGAACCTTTGCAGGGCTCACCAAACCAAGAATGACCCGAGAAAAATGCAATCACTTAAAAACAAGGCAGAGCCGTAAATAAGAGAAAAAGTTGGATTCTCATGGGGGAAAACTTATAGAAGGTGTTGATAATTGATCAAAAGTATCAGAAAGTTTGAATATTTCACATCTAAAGTCTAAGATTATAGCTTTTTTAAGTTAATTTTTGCAGTGTGCACATTTTTGCATGATAAATCAAACACTATTGACTTGCGGTGACATCTTAAAGTGTTTTATTTGATTTTTTTCTGTGTTAAAAGAACAAACGGTGTCAGCACTAAAACAAATCAAAGCTTCAGAGTTGTTTATTGTCTCTTTTTTTGAGTTGGGAAATCTTCCACAAAGACTGGCCTGCATGGGTTTAAAAAAAAACTGAAGACAAAAGCAGGAAGAGCAGCTTACATTCCAATAAAAACACCTATTTCCTTTGAATTGGGAGTTTCTGTAAAGACAGATTCAGTCCCAGAGCTGAACAGTCACTTTAAATGAGACAAATCAGCACATTAGAGCCAAGAATGTTCATGTTCCCATTCTTATTCTGGAACACATAGAAAGAATCAGGGACCTGTTCTGCTTCTGGTCATAATCCATATTGTAGACAGAGCTGACAAATCTCTTAAACTGATTATCTACAGCTCAGTTTCACCTCATAAGAGATGCAGCCTGATGATAATAAAGAAATAAACGCACAACCACATTAAAAAACAATTAATTCCAATTAATTAGGAGGGAAAAAAAGGGTAAACTTGAGTAAAAACTGAACTTTTTTGTTTTTATAACCACACGGAGCTCGTGGGGTGAGAACTTACTTGCCAATCTCGGAGCAGAGTTTGGAGTCTGCAGCTACAGCCGCGTGTTTGAAGCTGCTGCTGGAACACCCGAGCCCCACTAAAGCGGCGACGCAGAGACACACGAGAGCGACAGCGCAAACCACGACGAGCAGGACGCAGCTGCACGTCAGGGACGGCCTGAACTTATTCGCCATGGAGCTTCTAGTGAGGAGGGAAGCTGGAGCTGGAGGAGCGGATGCGTCTCGTGGCGCACAGATATAATCCAACCGGGGGGGTGGGGGGGGTGGGGGTGGGGGGGTGTACCTCTCCTCCTCACACCAAACTGAAAGCTTGGCTCTCTCTCTCTCTCTCTCTCTCTCTCTCTCTCTCTCTCTCTCTCTCTCTCTCTCTCTCTCTCTCTCTCTCTCTCTCTCTCTGTGTGGTGGTTGTTACTGGATGTACTGTGGAATTCTATCTTATACTGGGAAATTTAATTCACGGTTATTCCCAAAGGATTGGGTTGATTGCACAGGGTTCCAGAAATATCGCTTTTCACTCTTTCTTGCGCAAGAATGGAGCTTTCCCCCCCTCCCTCCTCTCCTCTCCTCTCCTCTCCTCTCCTCTCCTCTCCTCTTCTGCTGATGTGTTAGATGTGGACGGTGTGTCACTGACCCACAGATCAGGAGGAGAAGTCTTCCAGATGCTGAAAGCCTCCAAAGAAGGTGAAGTCCTTGAAACAGATTCAAATCCAATAAAAGAGAAATATTCATGGCTTTTAGCAGCAGTTACTCAAACAACCAGAGGCGGAACTAGAGAATTTATTTCAGGGTGGTAAAGGTGATTGAGGTCCCAGCAGGGGGCGGGGTCAAATGACAAACCTGAGAAAATCATAAAAACAAACTCTCTGGTTGTAACTTTTTTATTTGCCCTATTTATTTATTTGTTTGTTTAAATGTTTTTTTTTTATTCCCACAATTATTTTTGTTTTGTTTTCAAATTTATTTGATCCCTCTATGGTGTTACCCTCAGGCAACGAACCACATTTCTGCATCTCACAATGACCCATAAATATATTTTTTGGGGGGAGGGACTTTAAAGTATCACTAGATATCTGTGTCCAATGAAAAGAGAAATTCAAGTGCATGTGACCATTTGTCTGGGAGAGGTGCAGTCCTTTCATGATGCAAGCTGCACGCCCCATTGGTAAGTTGAAAATCACTTTTTATTGTGTTAAAATTTGTTGTTACTGTAAATTAAAAAATATATTTGTGTATTATGTAAAGAAGTATTTTTTTAATATAATTTTAATACTACTATTTTCATGCTAAAAATGTGTTTTTCTGTTTGTTGCCTCATGCAGGGCAACACTATGGGCACCTTTGTTCAGACAATATTGTGGATTTGGGAAAGTTTATAAAATAATGATTATATTCATTTTTTTAATCTTACCATTGGCTAACATACAGAAGATGAATGCCAGATCATTTTGTGAAATATGCATAAGTTAGTTACAGTAATTCCCTCAGGCAGCGAGGACAGTGAGCTCTCAGAGAGTACAGTGGAGACACTGAGTCAAGGACCAGCAGTAACCTGTGTGCATGCAGGTCAGTGGATGAAGTGCACTGTAGGGTATGTGTGGAATAAACAGTCTAAGAATGAGGATGAAGATATTACAGGAGATGATACTCCACAGTTTTTTTTAACCCTTTGCCCTCAGGCAACAAACCCAGATCTGGTTCTTGGGGGTGGGGGGGTCCAATTTTATGATGGATATATTTTTTAAAGACCACCAAGCTCGCAAAAGATGGTGTCAAATATCCCCCCCCCCCCCCAAAAAAAAAAAAAAAAAATTAAAAATCCTGCCATAGAGGGTTATGAAGAATATTATTTGTATGATGAAAATGAAGAAGACAGAATATGAATATGGAGGAAAATCCATTAATTAAACTCCAATAAAAATGTTGTTTCTGTTATAATATTCTACATAAATATGTAATAAACTAATCAAATAAAACTCAAGTCTGCATTTGTTTTTTACGTCTCACTGAAAACACTTAAAAAACAACTATTAAGCATCCTCTTTCCCAGCATGCTGTGGGCTGAAGGTTTAGAAATGTAAGTGCTGTGTGTCAGAATTCTATTTTACAAATAGGTTTGCATCAAACTGAGATTTTTTTTTGGCAATAGGTCTCCATGATTTAAATAATTAATTTACAAAAAACATAAAAATGAAGCAAACAGGAAGGAGAATTGACGTGTTTCTGTAATAAAGCCATTTTTCTGCAGATATGTAACAGTTGACTTGTATCCAGACAGTATATACAACCACATCTCATTACTCAGTGGTTTTACGTTAAACAGGCATTTAAAATGTCGTGTCAGTTTGACATTTTAATTAAAAATAGATCAAATGCTTCTCGTGACTCACTCACTGACTGCTTCGTGTCCTTGTGTGTTTAGAAAACTGTCTTCTGTCACTCTGACTTCATTGAAGGACAACTCATAATTAGTCATGCAAAAACTAATTCTCAATGATGTGCAGCTGAAACAGATGAAACAGAAAAAGACAACGAACAAGACGTGATGAACTCAGGACCTCTCAAGCTTTGGTCTTATTGTTAGAAAGGATGATGCATGATATTTTCACAGATTACAAGTTTCAAGTGAAGATGAGGCCACATTAAATCAAAGAAGCAGACAGGAAGAGGAAGGACTCGGAGGTCTCTGCAGCGTGGGAGTTTGTTTATAATTTGGTCAATACCCAAATGCAAGGAGAATACAAAAACTATTGTTTTTTATTTAGCTTTCAGCTGATTTAACCCAGTCAGTGTGAGATCCTGCTTTGTGGATTTCCTGTCATGCAGACAGGGGCTGGTTTGTTGCAGGAAGGGCAGATTACTGGATTGCTTTCAATTTAAAGATGATTAGTGCAGAGAGAAAAATTCAACTAGTGCAAGAATCAACACTCAGACATCATTTTTAAAGACTGTGAATGGGTTAAACTACAAATCTGTTTGAACTGAAACTTTACTGACACGCAGGCTGCAAACAGCACATCTATAATTGATATGAACATCTGTATTCTGCATTTAGTTCAATGTGTCAGAAGCCAGTTAAAGCTTCAACACAAGGGGGAGATGTTGTGCGTATTTTCAGCTGTAAACCTCTGCCCAACTATTGCCTGTTCAGGTTATTAATGTAGGTTTTTATTGTTGTTTCAATATAAAAAAAATAATAATTCAGGAAGTATTTGGTCAAACAGAATATTCTGATCATTTACTCTGCTTAAAATCTGGTATTTAAAATAAAATCTCACATGGTTTCAGTTTAAATTACCTTACAGGACAACAAGAAAAGTATTTATCCTCACAGACACGTTAATCAAAAGCTTTGCCAGGAAAACTGTTGATCACAGCTCGTCGTCACCAGTTTTTAATCTAAAGAGCCTGACTAACCCCTCAGGAGGTCGACTTATCATCAGCTACTAATTAATCCCCATAAAATACAAGCTGACTGTCAGAATTTGAGTTTCTGTAAGCTCACACAGAAGGTGTAGGAGAATATTGTGCTAGAAGACCACACTGTAGGTCGCTGTGTTGCTATAAATAGGGCATCATTTTATTCTGCCCTCCCTGCGTCATACCAGCCCCTATTCACTCAAATCCAACACCTCTACAGCTCTCAGTCCAGTGAATATTTCCTTTCTCCTTTATTTATTTATTTCTCTGTGTGTGTTTCTGCAGTCTTTTACCTTTTCATGCTTCAGTAGAGCTGCCTTGTCATTCGACTTGTCTTTGTGTGTTGTGGATTACATAATTGTTCAAGAAGCACTTGGAGGCTGGCATCAAAAATAGTTCTTATTCCTTCTTTTATAGTTCCAGAACTATTTTAGTCCGACTGATTCCCCCATAAATGCCCCCAAAAAGGACAGAATGACATCTAAAAGGTAAAGGAGAGAAGGATGAAGGAAAGGAATGTATTCAACGTCTCAAAAGATACACTTCCTCCGAGCGAGAACAATACATCGATTTATTTATTTGGGAAGAAAACGTTCTGAATTGTAAGGCCCTTGATGTAATGCGACTGTAAGCTTTAGGTTTAAATAAATGAGGTAAAAACTGATTTTCTTATCATACACCAACTCTCCATTTACTGTAATGAAATCCCTACTGGAGTGGGTGGAAACGAAGCAGTTTAAGCTCAAAAGGATTTAACAACTCCCTCATAGAGCTGTTAGGAATAAGCACACGGACACATCCTCTCCCTCCTGGATCCACCAATACCAGTCAGTTAAGGGAGGCTTCCTGTAAAAGGATTTTGTTCCTAGCTTGTTTATTTAGGAGCTTAAAATTAAACACAAAGGGATTTTTGACTAATTTGAAAAGTGCATTTAAGTTATAAATACAGTAATTACTATCTTAGTTGTTGAACGATAGGCCTCTGTTTGGTGAAATGGGGTTTATGGCCTTAGAACTGATGTGCTAACAGCTAGCCTGAGCATAGCCAAAAAATGTATTTAAACAGCTTCAATCATCTAAACGTAACAGCATTTAAACATGATTATTTGGATAAAATATAAGAAATTCCTGCCAGATTTTACCCTTGAATTTACCAGAAGTGCTACATTTAGTTAGCCTTGCAAGCTAGACTATAGTCTGGCCACGATCCATTGAAACGACGCAGTCATAGGGGCGGGATCAACGATCAAACTGTCTTCACATGCTATTGGATAAAGTTAGGATCAATCAGAGTCATTTAGCAACAAATGGAACCAGCTGCTAATTTCAACTTTTACCGTATCCTGTCTGCAAAGCGGCCAATAAATCCTTTTTCAAAATAAAAGACTTTAGTGTCTATATGTTCACGTCTTAAAGAAAAGCCCAAATCTAATTCATCATTTCAAATTGGTTCCCAACATGCTGCCATGCTGTTTAATTTCAAAGTCGAAGCTCTGCTGTCATCGGCTAATCCCGCCCACCAAACCGTTGTGATTGGCCCGGTACCAGACTGACCGGACCAATCAGTGGGCTGCAGAGGTTCCAGTGAAGCGCAAGAGCAAACCTGACGGTCTAGTTTAGGCTAACGTTTAGCTGCTGCTGGTGATATTTATGCTAGCAAAGCACCATAAAATTACATGTAAATCAGAATCAGAATCAACTTTATTGCCAGAAAGACAGCGTCCTGTCAGTCAGGAACTTGACTTGGTTACATAGTGAACCCGGGCTGCCATGAGGCGCCTGCCTTGCAGATGACATGTGCATAACAGAGAAACATGTTTTATTAAGAGGGAAAGAAAGGGAAGATAAAAAAAAATGACAGTTCCCAGCTGTCCCAGTAGGGGGCGGCTGCTAACGGTGGAAAAACAAAACCCACCGACAGACACATGGGTAGAAAGAGAGAGAGAACATTCCGGTGGGTCGGATGGGGGGGTTGACCTCCTGCGTCACTCGAGAGTCAGCGCGGCAGCGCCTGCGCACGACATCATCGCGTCAGCCGGTGGTGGTGGGGGGGGAGGGGGGAGTGAAGGAGTCCAGGGCAGAGTTCAGAGGGGGAGCAGCCTCCCATGCAGTTCTTCCAGCATGTTTGGGAATTCCAAGGGCATCTTATCAGTTGTTTTAGCATTCTTCAGGCAGCAGTATTCCAGGCTGATTGTGTCTGTTGCCTTCCAGTCCGTTTCATGAGCTTCATTATTCCAAAGTTTCGAATCATGGTTATGAATTACACACGTACCATCTTTTCCAACGTGCTTTTCATCCCCTTAATGAGTTCGTTCTGCGTGCCATGAGCGCGTAACAGCTCATTCAGTGCAGGGGAGACGGAGTTCATAGCACGTGTCTGAGTTTCCTGAAGGACGGTCAGCTTCCCAATCGCTGCAGCCACTTCTTCTGCTTTTTTCATTTGAATGCGATGACTCAGGTAGATGCTGGTCCCGATTAGCAAAAAACAGGTCATCATAAATCCAAAAATGTACAGATCCTCTGCATCCTCGATTGACAACAGAGAGAGGCATACGATGTCCCACTTTTTCTAAGCGATCAGCACATACCCCGCTGCGTATGTCGATCGAGGGCATTCTGCAGTTCCCATCTCCTTCTTGAAGGTGGTATAAATAGAATCAATTGCGTTGAAAGCACATGAAACCAGATCCATGTCGAGTGTAGTGTTTAAATCCAAGCTTGGAAGAAGTTAGTAGGATTCTGCAGACAGTTCACACTGTCTACTAACAATGTAATGTAAAATTGATGGCAATGTAAAAACTTACACCCACTGTAAACTTTAGGATACTGGAGCTGTTTAGAAATGGCAGCAAAACACTTTGATCTTGGTTGTGTTCTGACTAGCCATTAGCCTATCAGTCCTGATTGATGTAAACTCCTCTGAACAGAGTCGGTTCAGGAAGCTTTTTACAACAAAAAAATAGCAATTATTTAGAACTTTTACACAGAAACAATTCAAATTGTCCTGGAAATTCCTTTAGGAATAAACTGTAACATCAGAGTAAACATGGTGTCCTCAGTAAATATCATGGAAGGACAAGAAGCTGTGGATGTGAGAAAGCTCCATTGCACTACAATTCCTCCAAACTAACAACAAACACCATCAAAAAATGAAAGAAAAATACAGAAAGCTGCCAAAATGTTTCACGCAAGACAATGAGTTGACTTTAAAACATTTTTGTTTAAGTAGTATTGATTCTTAATAATAATCTAACAGGTTAAAGTGTTTTCTTCATGATTCTGACAAGCTGCTAACGTCTCACCCTCTCTGAAGCTACATAAACTATTAAAAGACGAAGAGAAATGCCTCCAAATTTCATGTCTGAACCTGTTAGTGACCCTGAGGTTTCTGCGTGTGTTCCAAGTGCCAAAGCCTTTATTTCATTAACATGACAGAAACTCAACTTTCTGGCAGGGAACAGAGCTCAACCGGACATATCAATGCAAACGATGAATGAGTTTATGTTAAGATGTTTGGATTAGAGAGCTGTTCCTTCATGGGGGGTTTTCATGTGGGAGGTTTAAGTCCCAGCTTCTGTGACAGTTCATCTACCCCAGCATGTTCTGGGTTGTAAAAACAAACTAGAGCAGCGTCTGTGACGTGTGTGTGAACATCTGCAGGGCAAAAAAGTATTAGCTTTGCAGTTTGTCTTCATTAACTTGAGTCATTCCCCCCCCCCCCCCCCCCCCCCCCATCCACTGACTGCACATCAATACTTGCAGGATTGTTTTAATCCAACTCTAAATGTTCAGGACTTTCGTTACACCTAAGGTTTGCAAAAGCAACAAGAAAAACATTCAAATAAATTTAAATAAAGAATGACCTCAAAATGACATTAACAATGAAGCTAACAGTGAAAATGAGAACATAACCCTTTATGACCTACCATAAATCCAGTTTACCAGCATTTATATTTACATATTTACATGCTGCAATGACATTTTTAAAAGTATTACAATTTGCTAAACTCAGTGCTTTACACATCACAATAATGACATGTTGGAATAAGTCTAAATGCATGAAAAAAAAGTGCAATAAATCACAAAACAAACAAAAAAACATTTCCCAAAGTTTCATATCTGCAACTCTTAAAAAAATGTGAATGAATAAAATTACACAAAATTCTTTCAAATTGGAGCAGATTCATTTTCCTGCTAAACAAATTTGTATAAATTAATAAAACAAAAATTACATATTTTGCACAAATGGCAAAAAAGACAACATACATGTCATAATAAACTATCTGTGCCTTCAAACATGAAGCCTCTGCAGCACCAGTGGAGCTGTGATCAGCCTTTCTGTCCACAGTATCATGACATGATTGCATTTCCTTCACCGCTGTCTGTGTGGTTTTGTTGTCCTGATTCTCTGTGGACAGCTGATCAGATGAGCACCTTAATTTATTATAATTAGACAGAAATTGAAGGAGAACCAGAACAGCACCCTCTAGTGTCTGTTTGCAGTAAATGCTTTAAGTCTCTCCCCCTCTATATAAAAAGGAATGGGACATTTTTTGGACTAGAAAATAAAAATACATGTCATGGATGATTTTTAGGTAACTTTTGTTTTTTGCCTCTAAGCAGAGGCATATCTCTGACTGGCAGAAGGCTCAGGGGCAGACCTAGAACTCACTGGAGCGATAAACTCTAGTCTACACACCTTATACGGTGGGTCACTGTTAGAGGGAGTCTTCATTCTGCAGTCTGATCACTAAAATCCACAAAACAACTGAGGAGTTTTAAACATCCTGAGTAATCAGTAACAAGTCAGAACATACGGGCATCAGCCATTGTTACAGTAAGAGCACATACATGCTGGAACTAGAAACTGAAGTGGGTTGAGATGACACAACCCTGTAACACTCAGTGTTTATGATGTGTTAAATTAATATAAGAAGTCAGAAGAAAGTGGAAGGTTCCCTAAAGTCAGAGCATCTGCAGCAGAGTCACGGTTCTGGTGAGTCTGACATCAGTCAGATTGGAGTCTGAAGTCAATGGAGCTTAGTGGCATCCTCTGGTTGCAACAATACATGTCAGCACCTGTAGATGGGGCGTCAGCCATCTTTGTACAGGCTGTTTTGAACGTAGAAACTCGGGGTCACGGAGTTTGACAAAGAGAAAAAATATCTAATCTAGATGACCATAACCCTCATTCACATCACGTATTGCGGCACTTTGCGGCGGTATTACTCAGGATGTTTTTAATGCTGTATGAAGATGAATTTATTCATTCTTTCTAGGAATAAAAACTAAAGGTCTGTATTTTGATTTCCTGTAAATCCAGAAGCCATTCACTCCCTTGACTGCACAGATCATTTTGTTGTTCCTTTGCACGTCGCTTCATGTACCTCAGCCTTCACTAAGTGACAGCCAGTGAGGCTAAAGGGATGCTGATTGTGATCGGCTGAAAACTGGGACTGAATGTAAAAAGCTCACAACCAGCAAACACAATGAGAGCCTGATGAGAACAGTCAAGCCTGAAAACCTGATGGAGAAGGTGAAGGAGGGACTCTGACAGGTCACCTCTCACTGGTGCTGATGGAGTCTGTCCTCCTCCTGCACGTTTAGATGTTTATCAGCTTCCACACCTGATTTACAGGCCTCTGCAGAACTTGACCTGCAGGAAAACAACTAAAACATGCAGGATAGTGGTCTAAGGACTAGGACTGGACACCAGGGTTTAAACCTATCCAGACAGGAATCTGGAGATAGATGCACCTTTGACATTTTGAGATGACCTGTCACAGCAAGGCAAGTCATAAATGTGTAAATGTGTCGTTAAAAAGGCATTTTCAGTTTGAATCAGCTGATCTCTGATTGAGATTTAGGGGAAAATATTCAAAACTGGCCATTTTTGACCGACTGAAGTGACTGAACACAATTTGAGAAAAGATCTAAAAATGATTTAGTGGTTTAACTACAATATGATCTTTGAATGAAAGAATGAAATCAATCCGTTCTTTGACCCTCATGATGAAGCTCATTTTAGTAAACACAGTCTAAATATGTTTCATGTTTTAAGGTGTGAAATAACATAAAAATAAAACAATAAAATCGAAATAGCTCTGGGAGACTTTACTAACTTTCACCAGAGGCTGAACCTCCCTACCAGCAGGGATTAGACTATTTAACAAATAAGCTCCTCAAAATCCCTTTGCTTTTGTTGGAATTTTTTTGGAAACTGTGCTGCAGTAACAAATTAAGTTTCAGCAAAAGATTATTAAAGTATTTATCTAGGATGAGACCTGTGCTGCACTATAAAAACAACCATTACAAAAGAAAAAAGTCACTATAATGATGCAAATGTTCAGTTTTAAACAGCTGTAAATAATAAATGAACTTATTGTGCTGTAGGGAAATAAAATGCACATCTGACTGATATTTAAAGATTGTCCTCTTTCGTTATGTTTGCATATAAAACCACTGATTAAAAGGCTGATTAGACCATTATGTATTGAATGCATATGAACAAACAGTCAACACTAAACAGCATAAAGGGCAACTGTTCTATAAAACAGGAACATATTGGTGAATAAAACAGATTAAATATGGTTGTTTATCGTTTTTGCTCATATTGAATGACTCACTGGTCATTAGACGACAGAACAAAAGTTTGAATGAGGAAACTCCTCCTTCATTGTGTTTGTTCCAAGCCGTGTACGATGAATTATTCACTCAGCTGATTAATGTTTCAGTGATATTAAACTGCAGGAGACAGGGTCAACACACAGCAGCTGTAAGATCCACCCTGAGATAAGCTGGAAATGTACAGAAATCTTTTATGTTTTCTCTCAAATTTATTTCATTACATGATTTTTATTAGACAAATAAGTAATTAATAGGTGTAACTGTTTCCAGTCGAAACATAATCAAGAAATGAATGAATAATCAGCGTATTTGAGATGTGATTTTATGTCAAATGGAGAAAAACGTTTGTTTGGATTTTTAATTTATTTGTGCCAAAGGTTCTAGAGTTAGAAAACAACGTTTTTGCTGGAATATTTAAATAAAAATCACAATAATTCTGCTGTTTGTGAACACAGCTGTGTCTTCTGCAGGGTTTGGTCTGACCTTTGAGTGATGCTGCAAAATCCTTTTATATTTATTTACTGTCACATAATTTATTCATATTTGATTTTTATTTACGTGCTAAATGGGCCGTATTGCACGCTGCAGAAGAAACATTTGGGAAGGATGAAAAACAACAAAAAAATGCAGAACTTTCACTTTTTTAAATAAAAATAAAACCCAATAAGATATTTGATAGCAGTTTTGTTGTTGTTGATGTAGTAGAAGTGCAATAAAAAGCAGCCGTGGAGTTAAAGCAGGCCACTGAAGCCAACATTAGTGCAGCCGAGTGATGCTTCTTTGGCTCTCCCTGCAGCAGAACAGACACAGATGTCAGAGAACAAAAATCCCCCTGAGAAAGGAAAGGAGACCAGAAGCTGCTCACAGTCCTCTCCTCTGCTCTGTGAAGCACAATTCCAAACACTCAGCTGTCTAATTGGCTGCATGTATTAACAGAATCATACTTGCTCTTCGTTTCTGGACGTCTGCTGTGAGAGCGATGACCCAAAGATGGAGGAGAGGACTGACCAGCTGTTTTTTTTAGTTAAAGTCAACAGATTTGTTGTTCTGTTCTTGTGTGACTTATAATTTAGTCTAATGAATAAAATGAGCATGAACAGAGAAAGTGTTTCTAACTTCCCTGTATATTTTTTAGAATGTTAGGAGTTCTATGATTTTATCAGATGGTTAAAAAGGTTGGGAGATTTTTTGAGGATCAAACTTTCTGTTATCAAACTGCTCTGTTTGTGTTCCTTATTTATTAAAGATTGAAGTGTTATTACTGAAGTCTGTTGAAGTTCTTGAAATGTTAGTTAATTCTTTTCAAACTTGTATTAGGTTGAGTTGTTGTGAAGTTATTTTCTTATAAATACTCATCTAAATGCACATTAGAACATTTATGGCAAAGTTTGATTCATATTCTATAACTCAACAATAAGTTTCATATTGAATTTTATTCCAGATCTTCCACTAAGATTTTCTGTTAAAAGTGTAAATCAGATTTATTATTTTATTAAAATTTTACACTCAAATAATAGAAGAAACTCAACTTTTTAGCTTTAAAGTGTGAAATCAGCTCGACAGTGAGAATAAATAACCAGTGACAGCGTCTAACTGGTCCACCTTCCTCCATCTAATTATGAGAGGAGTGATCTGTGGGCTGGTGACGCGCGTCTTAATGAACTTTTGCGCGTGGACTGTCTGCGCGACATCCTGCAGCCACACTGCGCTGGAGCCCCGTGAAGCTGCTGCTCCACCTCCACGGACCGTCCGGTGATGGAGGCGGAGGACTGAGGGGCTCTCCGGTTTTCTGACTCCCGTCCTCCAGAGAAAAGGAACGATGAGCTCTTCTCTACCCAAAAGCGAGTCGACCACCTCTCTGCTGAGATCCTCAGGACTCAGGTCGGATCACGGTCCACGCGGCCACCGCGCTCAGCATCATCATCATCATCATCATCCCACGCAGGACGCAGCCTGGACAGAGGACTGTGAGACCAGCGCGCGGAGACCCCTGTGCCAGCCGAGACACTCCGAGTCCCGACGTTTAACCGATCACCACCGGGCGCAGAGGAGCTTCTCTCACCTGGATGATGAAGATGATGATGCTCCGGAGGAGGAGATGAGACGCAGGACGAGCCGGCATCACAAAGAGCGCAGCAAGTCCTCCAGATCCAAACTCCATCATCACCAAGACCCACCAAGAGGGGAGCATCCCTCTGCAGGAGCAGCGCGCCTCCAGGGAGGATCCTCACCCATCCCTTACCCCAAACACCCGGACGAGGCGGATTTCTTCTTCGAGCCCAGTGAGAGAGCTGTCACCGGGTCGTCCTCCAGCCTCAGCTCTGACACACCTGGTGCACCTGGATCCAGGTCCAAGAGGCTGAGCACGGCATCTGAGCACGACTCCAGCCTCCATCCTATAGTCAAGTCAGTCTTCGGACAGGTAGTTTCTGATTTCAGTTTGACTTTGTGTTTTGGGTTTAATGAACTAAACATTAATGTCGAATATGTTCCAGTAAAACACACCAGCATCAATACAGCAGAAAACTTTAATTAAAGAAAGGCAGCAGGTTTGAAAGTTTTTTTTTTTTTTTTTGCAGAAAAATTAGTCAAACACAAAAAGTCAGAAATGTGTAAAATTCAAATACTTGATTTTAAACTATCTGAGCAAAATGATGCACTTTTTGCTCTTTTTTTTTTTTTTTTTTTTGACTCAACTGCATGAAATTTAGACAATTCAAATGAAATGTCTGCATCTGGAGACAAACCTTTTGCTATCTTTACTTCATCAGAAACACTGGGGATATTTTTAACCTCTGGGCTAAGTTGCATTGTGACATTTAGGTGAGGAAGATATAAAAAGGTCCAAACTTCACTAACACGATCTGCTCTGAGGTCTGTTTCTGCTCTGATGCAGAGTGAAAGTGTTGCTCTTCTGCAGGTGAGGCTGCATCCAGACCTGTGATCAGACCTGTGGTCACCCCAGCGAAGCAGATTAAATATGAATGTGCGTTTTCAGTTCAAATCTGTCTCCATGTACAGATCTGGTGTCAGTTACTTTCATCCCAATATGAATAGCTTTCATTGTGACTGTCACCTGAGCAACAGGCATGGGGGGGATTGATTTACCTGCTGCATGGAAAATGTTTCAAACAATAAAACATATTTGCTTTCAGACGGTGGGAGAAGGTCCTGCAGGTTTTTTTTCCCCTCACCCCACCTCTCTCTATCTTGTATTTATTCTCATTTTACTAAAATTCTCCCTTTTTTCTTCTGCTTTGATGATAAAAAGCTCAAGAGGAGACAATTACCTCCTCGTGCTCTGATGTGTTCCAGAAATAACTCGTCTCAATCCAGGCCAAAAGCCTCAATCAGTCTCCAGTGGTTCCAGTGAGGATAAATCCTCTCAGATGTGCTCTAAAGTCTCCAAAACTGCTGCTGATGAGTGTGAAAAGAGGGGGGTCATTTGGCATTTCTGTCACATCAATAAATAATCATTTTAAAGTTTAATATTTTGCAGGAGTTCTTTGCATTTGGAGGAAAAGTAACACATATCCTGCTCCAACTTGTGCCTGAATCATCACATTTAAACGAGCGTGCTGTTTTGTTTTGTGATGACATCACTGTGAAGGAATCGATGAGTGGACACGAGCTTGCATCAGTGTGTGATGCATGAGTGGGAATAAAGGAGGAACCAGAAATACTTCTTGAAAAGGCAGCGTTGCACAAAAACGCAGGGTGAGATGTCAAACTCTGCAAACTCTTTCATTTCTTTCTTACGTAACATCAGGATCTCGATACAATCCCAACAGGGCTCGCTTGCTGCGAGTAGAAACTAAAAATAGCTCCATCAAGACCTGATTATGAGAGACTAGAGCACAGCAGTGTCTTTCTCTTCCTCTCATCTTGGCCAGAAAACTCCTCAGAAAAGATGCTAAGTGACAGAGATGATTAGATTAACTGGTGAATCAAAGAGTTGCTTTTCAGCGGGTGTAAACATGCTGCTTCAAGCTAGTATCCACATCTGCAGATTTATGAATCATGATGACAAAAATGTGCAGAATATGGGACAGCCAGGGTACGTTTGGTTCTATTATGTCCTTTTCTTTTTAAAAGAAACCAAAGGCAATAAAATAAAGGAGATATTTTGATAAATCATGATCAATTTGACATTTTTAGCTAAGCTCGTGTAAGATCTGGAGTATAGGTTGATCCTGAAGGTCTGAATTTTCTTTAGAAATTTTAAATTTAAAAGCAAAGATATGAGAGTTATCCAGCAGAGGGTGCAAGTATGTAGCAATACGTTTGACCTATTAAGTGTGTCCTATAATGAACTCAGGCTTTGGGAATAAATGTGATAAATCAGGAGGAGAAGTCAAACACTCTTCAACTCTGAGCTGGTTTTAAGTGGGAGATGTATTCCCTCACTTCCCCAGTTTTTACCTTTTTCCCTCTTTCAAAATCTCTCCTCCTCCTTCCCCCTTTTTTCCCCAGTGGGTCACGCTGACCTTGGTGACGTCTGAGAGGGACGGGAGGGGAGAAAAGGGGAGAAAAGACAGAAAAAAGTAGAAAATGATTTGGAAATGTGAGAAAAAAGAGAGATTATGAAAATCATCTTCACCCCCTCCAGCGTACATATGCGCTCAGTTTATCTGGATATTTTTAGACACAGAGGGGTATTTTTAAATCTGCTTTGCCAAAGATGGAGGTAGAAATGTTACCCTTTGGCTAAATCCTCTCTTTTTTAAAATCAGGATTAGAGCTAATGCACAGAAATTCTTGATGGAGCTAAATGTCGATGAAGGTCTGGAACTAAAATAGAAACCAGAAAAAACAGTGTAAAGACCATGACTTCCTGAATGAAATTTGATTTATTGCAAATATATGAATATTGCTGCTGCGTTTTCCAACGGTGTCCTCTGATGATGAAACCGAGGAAACCTCAGGGTCACAGCGTCTATCAGGATGTGAACTACATTCAAATGATTCTTTACTGTTTCAATAATAACCTCATCCTGACTTTAGAGGAGGATGCTGTCTCCGTGCAGCGTCCTGCAGAAAAAGTAATCGTGTTTCTGAGTGAGTGAGTAAATGTAAGAAAAGGACACAGGCAGGAAGAGGGGAAGAGATGGAAATGATGCCCGTGCACGCTGTGGTGTGACATTATAAGAGCTGACGGCTCCTGTATCTGACGTCTGATGTGTTCTGAAGTTCACAATGAGCCTCCGGTGAGAGGCTGGATGAATCATCCGCAGAGCGACAAAGAGGAGCCACGCCGATACTGAATGGGAGCTCGACGTGAAACAACTTTGGCGTGAATGTGTTTATTAGAACAGCAGAGAAGAGACAAGGTCGAACAGGAGAGGAGAGGATGAGGACGTCCATTAGAGCTGCAGCGACTGACGTTACCTCAGGAGTGGAGGCTGCTGTCAGATACTTTTTAAAAAAAACGAGGGGCTTTCAGTGCACGTTTGTTGTTTTAGGCAGATATGAAGGATGTTCGACCTTTAATATGCAGAATAATCCGAATGCAAGCTTTGATTCAGGAGGCTGTGTGTGAGTTCTAATCATGATGTTGACTCAGGTCAATAAATCACTATCATGTTAGACACAACCCCTTCCTGTCTCTCCAGGTGAGACAGCACACCCTGAATGTTCATCGTGTTTCATGTTATATGATATAAAATTGCACATCACTACATTTGCACGTCACATACTTAAATTTTAAATCACATACAAGCCGTTTTCTGTCAGATTATCACAAAAGAAACATCAAGAATAATAAAGATGAGTAAAAATGTCTGTAGAGGCCAGTGGATCTGACAGATCTTTTTTAACTCAAAGGTCAGTTGATGTTTATTTTTTAAGGAAAATTATAGTGCATGTAAAAAACATGGAAATGCATCAGCTTGTGAAATGCAAACACATTGGACTTTCCGGGGATAAGGAAAGTCTGATCTCTGCTTTTTGCAGAGGATGTTCTGTTAGATTGTTCTGGTTCCGCGTGCACTGGGTGGTTCACAGCTGAGTGTGCATGGAGCAGAACAGGCTCTCAAATGGACAAAGGTGGATGGCTTCTTCTAGGATGGAGGTCTTTGCATTAAGCAGAGATGTTTTGCTTTTGAATGATGGAACAAGAGATGCTTCATCTTTATGGGTGCCGGGCTCAGCCTTAGAGACAAGTCCTGTCATTCTGGAGGAGCTTGAAGTAAAGCTAATGTTTTTTCCCATCATGGGGAGTCAGCCAAGGTGGTCCAGGTGTCTGATTATGCTGCCTTCTGGTTTTTTCCATCTGGAAATCCAGAACTCTTTGCAAACATCATATCTGACCTGGGAATGCTCAAGATTTCCCAGGAGGAGCTGGAGAGAGTCTTGGTATCTCTTCTCAACCTGCACCACAACCGGCAGCAGGTTGTCCTTTAAAACTTGGCTGTGCAGGTTTTTCTATACTCTGGTTTCACCTCAGTCTAAAAAACATGCATGTATAGTTCAACTGATGATTGTAAACTCAAATCTTCTTGTTGGTTCAGAGTTAGAAAATCAACTCCCAACCCCCACCCATTACCCTCATGACCGTGCACAGAATAAATGAAGTATAAAAACTCAACGATTGACCCAGTAGTCTCACTATTTATCTACTGGCCCTTATGAAATGTTTCTGCACTGATGAAACCCTTAGAGAGCAAAGAACTTTTATATTTTGCTTTACAAAAAACATGAAATAATTCTTGTTCTGACTTTTTTAATAATGTGCAACAGGGAAATTGGCGTTTCAGTGAGTTTATGCATCCCGAAGAGCATTTCAATCGTGCTGACAGTGAATCTGGGAGCAGAGCAGGATTCCTCTGAGTGTCACCTCTCATTAGAGTCCTCGCTGATGACTGCAGGTTGAAGCATTCAGGAGTTACAGCCTTTTAATGATCTAATGACTTCAGAAAATGCCTGGACATAAAAACATGTGCAGATTGGTCGTTTTTGGTGCTATAATTATCACATTTGAAATGTTTTACAGCTTCGTTTAATTCTCCAGGACCTCCATGTCCTCGTGCAGCAATGTGAATAAATTTGACTGAGGTTCAGCATGTTTTAGTTGTACCCCAAAGGGTTCCAGAACTCATTGAATTCGGGAAAGCATTTTTCAGCTGTTTTAGGCATTTTAGGGGGGTGTTATAAGGGGTCCTAAATATGTCACATTTTCATGTACCAAATGCATATATGTGATATAGTATAATATTCAATATTTGTGTGGATCAAGTGGTTGCACAGTTTCTCTTTTTAAGAGTTTTTTTTTAGAAATCTATGTTTTACTGTCCTCCACCAAGAACATCAGTGTGTGTGTGTGTGTGTGTGTGTGTGTGTGTGTGTGTGTGTGTGTGCAGGCTGTAGGCGAGCATTTCTTAGCCTGTCTGTGTGCGTTTGCATTTGCACGTGCCGTTTTGCATCCTCCATAATTCGGCATTCGTGTGTCATTTCTGCAACGTTTTTTGGCTTTGATCTGAATCCGAGCCCTTCGAGCTTTTCATGACTTTGTTGCCTCTGTGTGCCGACGGGGGGGTTGAGTGGGGAAGAGAGAATGTGGGTATTTTTAGCTCCACAGCCCCACATCCCAGTGTGTTTAATCAAGTGTATTTTTGTGTTTGTGTGTGTGTGTGTGTAACATGTTTGGATTAGTGTCTGCAGCGTCTTGCTCAGGGGAAGGTAATGTGCTCGTCCGAATGAGCTTCTTCTGTCACTGGATGGTTTAAAACTGTGGAGTTAGCGGGAGTTGTGGGGGGTGTGTGGGAAAAAGAGCAAGAATCTGACGGACACACAAAGAGAGATAGAGAGGGTAGAGGGGAGGGAGGGTTGAAGGGTAGACTCTGTAGGAGAGAGGATGGAATGAATAAGCAATCCTGCTTTTCTACTTCAGGCACTTGCATCTCGCACGGATAGCATGCATGCTCCCTCTCCTTTGCTAGTCTTTATGTTCTCCTAACCTGTCCTTTGTTATCCTTTACACACTCCCCTCCTTTGTCTCCCTGTCCTCCTACCGTCCAGCCTCTATCAGTCCTCCCTGTCCTGCACAATCCTTCATCCTTTCCCTCCCATCCTCTCCTCTTTCTCCTATCATCCCTCTTCCCAAATGTCCTTTTATATCAGTCAATGACCCACAGAACCCTCTTTCCCTTTTTAATCACTCCTGTTCCAATGCATGCCTTGAAATTCATGCAAACATACGTGCGTACACGTGCACTCACATACAGGTACAGGAGCATGGTCAGAGAGAAAACATAAAACAAGAGGAGATCTCGTTGCAGTTTTTGGGGGTTTTTTACAATGGGGAACTCAGTAAAGTCGCTAAAAAAGAAGGTAAGCTGAGCTCTGAGGTTTTTCACCCTGTGGTTGTCCTCCCTGACCCTCAGTGCATGTTTGTGCCCCAACTGGACCAGTGGCTATGATATTTGATTGGATCCATCCTGACTGATCCCTCTGTTCTGTTTGACACTTCACTGCCAGGCTGAGCTGAACTGTTTTATAGCTGCGTTTTTAAGATATACGTAAAGCTTGTGTTTGCCAACATAGTGGCTCATATTAGTGATAGTCAACACAGGAATTAACTTAAAAATCCATTCTGCATCAACCTGCTGGTTCTCATGGTTTTACGCTGAGATTAGCTCCAGCATCGAGTCATTTGGTGACTCAAAAAATCAACTTTATAAATCCTTTTTCAACATTTGCTGCTGTTATTACATCCGTCTACGCTTGAGTTGACTCTCAGCGGTTCATGTCTTCATCTGAGCAGCTGCACATCCTTCAGGACAAGCAACTGTTGATGCCATCTGTTCAAAATGGGCTGGAGTGCTGCAGAAGTTCTTCAGTTGTTCTAGTTGCTTTAGATTTCTCGTTTCTAGTGTGTGTGTTTTATTGTTATATAACTAGCACGAGGCTTCGTAGTACTTCTCTGGCATGATGCAGCCACAGACAGCCCTGCTCCATGCATCACTTGCTCAGATTACCCAGTGGGCATCCGTTCCTGTGGTGAGGGCTGTAGGAATGAACAAATTGGCTTTAGGGCAGGCAGTTGGAGCGTGAAGGTCATTTGTAGAACGTATAAAATAGTGTTTACCTGCATAAAACACAAGTATGCATAGAAATAGTTGTTAAATTGACCATGGAATGGTTCTAAAGACAAATTATGTCAGAAATATTTGATTTTTGGTCATTTGTTGAGATGTTGAGTCGACTTCATCAGTATCTGGATGACATTTTAGTAGAAATTGGTGAAAAAAATAATGTTTATGTTTTAGCAAGCAATAAGAAGTAACTTCCTTACAATCAGTTAATCTCTGATTAAATCAAATCCGGACAAAGAGTCGGTTTGCTGCCTGTGAGATGATGGTTGGACAGGACTTGACTTTATTTATAGGCTCTGATTGTTTTAATTAACCTGCTGGTCTCTCAGTAATCAGGACGACCACTGTGAGGACAACATTTGCCCCCTGGTTGATTGGCTAATTGGTAATTATAATTTCACAGCTGGTTGAATCTTTGCTTTATCGTCTGGATGCAACCATTGTTTTATGATGGGCTGAGAATACAACACCAATCTAAAAATCCAGCTACAGATTTATTTGGGATTTTTTTTTCCATCAAAGTAGATATGCATCCACTTCTAACAGATTTGTAATCATGTATCAGGCTAACTTTAGGTTATTGGGCATGCACAAATTTAGTCCAAAAACCCAACATTTAAATCAGAGCATCAAAGCTACTTTTCCTCAGTATCAATACTGTAGATGAATATTTAGAATCTGCAACATCAAAGCCCTGAACACAGGATGGTTTATGTGCACTGCCAGCAGTTTGAGTTGTCTAACTTTTGTTAGCTAAGTGAGCTCAGGTGATCTGTAATTACCAGATTGGATTCAGTCCTGGAACAACAACACGTTTTTGTTCCAAGACAAACATTTCAACTATCCAATCACATTGCAGTAAGGTCAGATCTCTGCAACTCCAGAAAAAGTGCAACACAGTGTAACGTGAGTTGTATTCAAAGGTTGAGAGGAGTTCGCAGAAAGACTCATGAGATGGTCAAAAACTCATGACCATGCTAGTAATGGGAAATTCCACACTACTGTCCTTTAATAAACACTCTTCACCAACCTTACAAGGCCTGGTTGAATGGCTGCCGTCTAATCATACATGAAGTAAGCAGAGTTAATATAACGTCACACGTATGAGTTGAAGAAAGTGAAATATTGAGTCGATCTCAGTTCGTGAATCCAGTAGCCTACTGACCAAACCAGTGGTAGCAGGGCGCACACTTGTGACATCATCTAACATGAACTTAGATTGTCTTAAAGAGACGCTACACAATTACAGTGCTTACAACAGTTTATAATTTTAGCTCTGTTTCATTCTGCAGCAGTTTACTGGCAGCAACAGCTAAAAGCATTTGAACATTAAAGTTTGCCTTTTGTTATTAGTTGACCTAATGTTAGCCGCTGTTACCATTAGCATGCAAGTGCAACATTATGAGCATTAGCCTAATGCTAACATGCAAGAGCTTGTTGTTAGTGTATTGGGATGTAATCCACGATGGTCAGGTTGAAACAGAAAGATTACAATAATAGCCTTAATGTGAAATATAATTACCTGGTTGATGAACTCTTCTGACAAGAATCCTAGCAGATAAATCAGCTCTGAGCTCAGGTTCACTTTACAGAGAAAAACACTGAGGATTTTGTCCCCAAAAAGCAAAAATTTGTATGTCATAAAATTTGAAATAACAACTAAAATTTGTAATTAGCATTGAACTCTGCAGGTGTGGTGTGAAACGGTAGGTGTCAAATAGCATTAGTATTAGCAAATGACCCACCAGTTGAGAATCACTGCTTTAGACTATCTGAACAGTCAAACTGTCATCTAGCAGTTTGTGTTGTATTGTCACATTAACGTCTAAAAAAGATAACAAGTGTGCTCAGGAGCATTAAAATAAGGTTCATAAGGCAAATTTCAAACTGTCCAGGATAAACTTCCAGATGAGCACTCATCTTAAACATTAGCATTAATGCTAATCACTGCCATGTGCTTGTGGTAACAGCCCAGTCTGCATTAGGTCTAAATATTAATAAGAATTTTTTTTCTCATGCAATATTTTAGAAAGACGTTTTATTTTAAAATAATATCAGACATGAACACTTTGCCTGCAACTTGATGCAGAAAGATAGCCTGGCAAGCCAGACTATATGAGCAGAACTGAGGTCTACTAGGCTAGCAGAATGATACAATAGAGCTATTATCATGCTTTTTCACAATTTAGTTCTGGAGTTGCAGAGATATGACATCACTGCTGTGTTGGCTTTGAGTCAAAGGACTGAATCCATATCATCATGCAGAACTGAACAGAGCAGAATGCAGGCTGATGACATTAGTTGTTGAGTCATGACATCTCACACACTGTTTTGTCTGACTGGGCTCCTTCACTCACCATGACTAACCTGAATCCACACCTTTAAGACTGACAGACATGTGTCTATCCATCTCTAATGAGTCAACCCCCTCCCTCTTCCACTCCCAACTCCATGGGCTCCTTGTTGCCTCTAAACTGAGTCACCCCTGTCTTTGCCTTTGCTCCTGCATCTGGCCATGGATGCTGCTCCAGGACAAGAAGAAGAACTACAAAGCAGTGCAGTCCTGTGAGGAGGGGGGATCTGGGGGGGCCTATCTTGAGCCACTTGTAGCCCTGGCCCAGAACGGAGCCAACATGCACAACGTACTGGGGCCTGCATGCATCTTTCTACGCAAGGGCTTCGCTGAGAGCCGGCAGGCTGTACGTAAGTCCAGAACATATAATGTGCATGCACAAAAAAACCCCCAGCAACAATTATGAACAAACATTTAGTGAAACACTGAAATTTTAAAAGGAGTGGTGTGAAACATGGTGGACCTCTCTAGTAGAACATGATGGGGGATGCTTTAAGAGTCTCCGTGTTTAAATGAATGACCCTGTGTGACCCTTAGTGACCCTGAACTATTCCCCACACCTGATGATTGCTGATGGACAGAACTGGGATTTAATCTTAAGCCTTGTGTCTCATATGTGTTTCCTCCTGGTTGAACACATTTCTACAACACTTCCTGTTCCTAACTCACATTGTTCCATTCGTCAGATGTTGACAGTCTGCCAGGACTCGGCATGTTTTCCCCTCTTTGCGACGTCTCGTATGAGGTTTTCTCGTTGAGTTGGAAGCAGACCAGACGACTGTTGGCTCATGTCTGAAACTGCCTGTTTTTAATATTCTTTTTCACAGTGTCATGTTGTGTCAGGAGCGATGGGGGAACATTGGCATGAGTTTTAGCATGTCAGCAGTGTTTGGATCCTAACCTTTTGTTTTGTTTTCACACAGGACCGAGAACTGAGGCCAGAGGAAATGGATGGTAGGTTGTGTTGGATTTAGCTAAATAAATAAGACAGTTTTAGGATCTTTTAAAGTAATCCTTGTGCTCTTTTCTCTTTTAGAGCTGCGTGAGGCGTTTAAAGAGTTTGACAAAGACAAAGATGGGTTTATTGGCTGTAAGGATCTAGGGAACTGCATGAGGACGATGGGCTACATGCCGACAGAGATGGAGTTAATAGAACTGAGCCAGCAGATCAACATGAATTGTAACTAAAACTGTTACTTTTTGACTTTGTCTTTAAGTTTTTGTCAGTTTTTTTGCATTGAGGTTAAGAATTCTTTTAAATCTCTCAAACAGTGGGAGGACATGTTGACTTTGAGGATTTCGTTGAACTTATGGGGCCCAAACTTCTGGCGGAAACAGCAGACATGATAGGAGTCAAGGAACTGAGGGACGCCTTCAAAGAGGTGATGGATACAGTAATTAATTCATCTTAATGAGGATGAATTGGACAAACAAAAAGTTGTCTGGTTTACTGATGTTTCCAGTTTTCTCATTTTCAGTTTGACACTAACGGCGATGGCCAGATCAGCACGGCCGAACTCCGAGAAGCGATGAAGAAGCTTCTTGGCCAGCAGGTATATGAAGCTATCTGGAGAGTGTTCCTTGCTCTCAGCAGAGCTCCATCCATCACTGTCTGTCTGATTTCTATCTTTTTGTCCTGAGAGTAAAAGTAGTCTGATTTTGTGCCACAGAGGTTCACACGTTGTGACTTTTCTAGGTTGGACACAGAGATCTGGAGGAAATCCTTCGAGACATCGACCTCAACGGAGATGGACACGTAGACTTCGAAGGTACTGCAGTGTGTGTGTGTGTGTGTGTACACCTTGCTTTCAAACACACACCTATTTAAATCCCACTATTTTTATCTCATATCCCATACCATGTGGATGAGGGAAGGACATGGATGAATGTGTGTCAGATTATCTCACTGCTGAGAGATGATGTCACCTCAGAGATAAAAAGATGCATGCAGGTTGCAAGGATTGAAAATATTAGGATGTGCTACTTTTTTAAAGTCATCTATGATAATTTCCAGCAACATAATTTGTTGTTTTGTTGTGCAGAGGAAATTTTGTTGCAGAAAAGAGACCCTGATTATCAGAGGAGGCAGTGAACCAGAAGGAACTATCAATTTAAAGCAGCGGAGTTCAGTAATTAAACTAATTCAACCACAGTAAAACTGGGCAGGGCCATTAAAGTTTATGCATGCAACATTCATAATTTGTCAGATTTTTGGCTGATAAAACTCATTTAAGAGTCTGCAGTAATTCATCTATAAAGTAGGTGACTTAATGATTGCATGACTTCAGGTACACTTGAGTTTTTATTATTATTTTTGTCATGAACTGGGGTAGTGCAGGACCCAAACGCAGGAGGACAGAGGCAGGAACAGGTGAAATAAACACAATGAAGCTTTATTGCTGGCTGGACTCAGGAGACACATGAGGCTGGGGATACAACACAAGGAACCAACAGGGAGTGACTGAACTAAACAGCATATATAGAGAGGGAGCTAATCAAGGAGACGAGATACACCTGGAGGGGATTAATGCAGGACACAGGAGGAGGAACACAGGCACGAACTGGACACAAGGGGGCAAAACATGACAATTTTTGCTTAGAAGGGTTTTTATGTGATTCAGAAAAGGGAGCCAATAACAAGCATTCAAATTCTCTTCATGCAAAATCTCCTACTGATTGGAATCAATGGACAGAAAGTAGATACATTCAGTTTCATCCCATCATACTCGTTAGGCAAAACAAAGAAGAAAAAAGTATTTAGAAAAATTAGTATTTTATACGCTTTTCCAAAACTTTTATTTTAGATTTTAGATTCAAAAATGATTGAGAAATAAAGGTTATTTGATCCATTTATTTATATTGTTTTCAATTTAGGTCAATTAAAATGACAGAGATGCTATATTACTATGTACATCCTCACAGGTTACAGCAATGAGATCATAAGTTTCTGCACACCAGATATCTGAATCCATTACAATGAGTTATTATCTGCACAGCGTCCAATACACAGACTGCTGAATGTAAATGTCAGGTGTCCATATTTTATTGGAAATGTTTAACAATCAGTTTTTTCACTCTAAACATGAATAATGTTTTACATAATATCATTTGATTGACTTAAATTCTTTATTAAATTTGAATTAGCAACATCTGTCATGATTTGTCCAACAGGTTATGGCCAGATGTTTGTCAATTACTAAAAACAAAAAATAAATAGGTTTGGCATTTATAAATTAGAGGATACAGCTGAGTAAATTCACAGGTCGAACAGGAATTTGACATTTTGGTCAAAGTTTTAAAATAAATGCAACACCTGACCACTAGGTGGAGTGTGTTGTATTTTGTCAGAACATTGTAAATTACTGTGTATAAACAGTTTAACTTAATAATGGTTTTGGTTTTTATTTTTGATCATTTTTTATATCATTGTGGAGCCAAACCTGCTCTTCAGTGCAAAGTTCATATATTTTAATCGTACTAGCAGCACAGTCTCATTTATGTGATATTTTTTATTCAAGCTAACTGATCCGGTAAACTGGCTTTTGTGAACAATTTATCCTTTTTTTGAATTCACAGAATTTGTGAGGATGATGTCTCGATGAGTCCCTGCAAACCGCCCAGACAGACCTTCCTGGATTTGGAGGAAAAAAGGAGTCTAGCAGAGAAAACAGATGGAATCTGAACGTTGTGAACTGTGAATGAATCAGACAGAGAAAACATATCAACTTGCCCTGAAACTGCCTCTCTGAAGCACAACGGCTGACGACAGCCAGAAGCAACACTGTTAAAAACAATCTGCTGCTGTTCTCTAGAGCATAAACAAAACTGATGGCTGCACTCGTGACTTTGAAAAGTGCATCATATTTCTTTAGTAATTAAAACATTTCTATGTGTTTGTTAATGTCATGGTTAACAGGTGAGGTTTGCAGAAAATCTTTTATTGTAATTGACTGTAGCCAATAGGATTATATATTTTAAAGAGCAGACAAGGTTTTAAAAAGCACAAAAAGAGCAATATTTAACTATTTGGTAATGTGTGTGTGTGTTTTGTGGATGTTGTGTGTTCAGTCACAGGAAACCTTTAAGGAATCCTGTTAATCTGTGAGTAATGTAGCACTGACTCGCCTCCTCTAACTTTAAAACCATTATGCCTCCTTTTCATGTAATTTTCATTGTGCATAAAACTATCAGACTCCTTCAACTGCAAACATTCTGAAAAGAACTTTACTACTGTGGTATGCCTTTTAATTACGTGTACATTTTACTCACTTTGGCTATTCCTCTGCATGAGTACCCAGAATACATCAAATATATTTGAAGCTCTTTACAGACTTTTTGATCTGCAGTGTTATAATAATTTGTACAAAGAGGACTCTGACAGTGCTTTGATTTTTAAAACATGGCTTTATTAGATTTTGTGCTTATTGAGTTAAAATATCTCTCAAGACTTTTAAAAAAGTTTTCTTGCAACACTTTTTCTTTCAATAAAATAATTGAATAATTTTATCCTGTAACTTCCTCAAGCATCATTTAAGTTTCTAATCGTGTTCTTTTCATAATCAACACGTGTAAGGAAGTAATATAAGCTTCTTATTAAAAAGCCAAAGAAAGTTTACAAAATGTGGGTCTAATTCAGTTTGATGAGAATCTAGAACAGACATCTATTAATGCTGGGAGATTCTTCAAAAAGGGAAGTCTTACTTTGTGGTTTTGTGTCTTAACTATGTGAAACTATGCATGCCAGAAAACTACTGCAATTTGAAGCTGAATATTTGAAAATAAAAATATTTATTTCAACTTTACAGCGATGATTGTGTTTGTGCATCGGGTTTGAATATTTGAATACATTTTTTTAAATCAAATCTAACAAGCATGCTAATAAAAAAATATGCTAGAATCTGGAATTGTGCATCAAACGCTGAATATAATTTAAATATCATTAACAAATAAATGCCTGTGATAAATACATTGTTTGCTTTATTCCATTTGTAAAAAATAAACTGGAAACAGACAAACCTATGATATTTATCTAAAAATAAACTAACATCACCGTCCAGTAACGGCAGCCCTCATTGGCCACCGGTTGTTATGGTGACACTAGCAACAGGTGGCGACTCCTCTGATGTGACATGCTGAGCTCTGGTAGGAGGACGTCCAGATGGAGGATAAGAAATGACCTCGTCTCTTTGGGCAGCGCTTTATATCTGAACGAGGACAGGAGATGACGGTTAGTAATCACTTTTTCACCATTACTTTTAGCTCTAGAAGAATAATACGCATAACTATTTATGTTAGCAATAAAACCCATAACTGAATTAAACTTCTGAGATATTAAGCCTAAACAATATTTGTATTATTTATTTTCTTTTTTTATTGAGACCTTAGAGCAAAATGATCTTAGTCATTATACATGTGAAGGTTTTTTGTGTGTGTGTGTTATAAGGGGATTACACTAACTTATTTCTAAATGTGGTTGGAAATTCCAGTCCCTTCTCAGGTCAATGTTCCCCAAAGATTCATGAAATGCATGAAATTCTGCATGATTTTAAATAATTTACAATGTGTTGTTAAGTTAGACAAAATGGACCAGAACACCTAATGCGTTATCTTCAACAGGTAATCAGTTTCTATAATCCTGCATAAACCTGACACCTGTCCATTCGGTGTTTTAAAAATCTCTCTGGAAGTTGCCTTGATGTTGCAAAATCGTTCAAATAAAGATATTCTTTGTATTTTGTTACAGTCCTTTAGCAACTAAATGTTTTAAAATATAGTTTTGAATTGGTTCTTTAGTTGTAAAAACACCATGAATTTCCTGTTTGATTTAAATGTTATTTTATGCCTTTACATGATTCCAACATATAGCTAATAAAAATGTTTGTTCAATTTAGAAAAAATAAGGTTTGTCTCAATTGAAACAGATTTAAAAATATACTAAAAGGAGATAAATGGTTTAAAATGTTTTTCTTTGTGAAATAACGAGGTCTTTGTTGTCATTTTGTGTTCCATTACCATCTTGTTGGTAGATTCTGACCAGCATCAGTTAGGAGAACATCCCATAAGAGCTGCAGTAGAAACACAGTGATCCAGCTTTATAAATATTACCAGTTAGAACAGTTTTTTCTGCTTCCACCACACAATATTCACTTTTTCTCTTATATATCCAGTGCAGGAGCTGGAGAGCTGCAGCCTCTTCGTCGTTGAATACATGGCCTGGTTTAGGTTTGCTGCTGACAGCCTGCTGTGCTGGTGTCTTTACTGGACTCTTCTGTTAGGCTATGCAATGGTTCCAGCTCTACTCGGAGTCTCCTTCGGTATCAGTGGCTTCTACATGAGGACACTTCTTCATTTATTTGAGGTGAGCTCAGTGTTGTCTGATATTATAAAAGGGAACTGAAGTCATTTAGGTTTTAGGTCTCCAACTGGAATAGTTTTTACAGATTATTTATTCTGCACATTTTGTAACAATATATCCCTTCTAAACTGCTTCTTTAACATAAAACCACCCTTTTACATTTACATTCAGATAGTTCTTTTTCTAACTTTGTTCGGTGTTTCACTATGGGAATCGCCTCGGCGTGACCAACTACGGAAGCTCCAATGACATCACGTCTGTCTGTGACAGACAGGTTGAGCCGTGCTCGGGCTCCACCCACCCGACCTTACCACGGCCAACCGACCCCTCCTACTCATTCTTGCTTTCTTCCCGTGAGAAGACTACACTGGAGCTCCCTCAGTGCCTTCAGGCTAGCTGGTTTAGCTGCTCAACTGTTCTCAGGTGCACCGTTACGGACAGCGCCGCCGAACGCGGCTTACCGACGCTGGTCTGGATAGTGCTGAGTGAGTACTCGTGCAGAGTATATTTGCTACACTTTATAGCGGAAGCAGTGACCGCGTCAAGGCGAACTGTTCCATCTGCTTCTCTGTCGTTGTTGTCAGAGCGGTGGTCGTGAGTGTAGCGCAAGCTAACGCGTTAAGGCGAGCTTACCTTGTTGTTTGGTTAGCATTAGTTTGCTAGCGAGCTGTGTTAGCTGCAGCTACCGTGTCAAGACGAGCTGACCTGTACGTGGCTTCCAGGCTAACGATAGTAAGGCGACCGTGTCAAGACGCGCTTTTCTGCCCTTAGCGCTATGGCTTCAAAGTCCGCTCCCGTAGAGGGGTCGGAACCGAAGGCTAAGGAGGTTGTATCCCGCCCGTGCCCAGCATCATGCGGGGCTTCGGTTTCGGGCAGGGACCCCCATCCTATGCGCATAGCGTGCATGGGCTCTAAACACGCCCAAGCTTCGCTGGCTGACCCGCAGGCGTGCCCGCACTGCTCCTCGATGCCGGAAAAGATCCTGGAAAGGAGGCTGAGAGTGGCAGTGGCGAGTAGCCGGGACCCGGGTCTCCCCACAGCCGCGCCTGTGGCTGCAGGCGACAGCCGTCAGCCGCGGGCCACCACGAGCTGGGCGGACATGATGGAGCAGGAGTCCCCGCTCCCGCCGCTGTTTGAGGGACTTCTCGATAGCGAGGAGCTCGAAACTGGCGGCGTCGAGGCTGAAGGGGACGCGAACTCCGACCTCCTTGATCTGGAGGACATGGAGGAAGAGGAGGAGGACTCCACTTTTCCGGCTCAACACTCCAGGCCGCCCAGTGGAGCTGACACGGCTCCCCAGGGGGACACTGACCTGTATCAGGTCTGTTGGCGCGCAGCCACAAAGCTGGGTATCCAGTGGCCTGCAGCCCAAGGGGCAGAAAGAGTGGAACGTGACCTGTATGATGGTAAGAGGCTTCCACCAGCCTCTGCACCAGCCAAACAACTCCTGCCAGCTGTTCCAGCTTGCATGAGGGAGATGAGCCGTCATTGGTCGAGCCCGTTTAAGAGCAAACTCCCCACCAAAGGATGCTCTAAACTTGAGGTTCAGGGAATGGGTGAGCTGGGGCTGACCGAACCCCCAGCTGTGGAGCCTTCAGTGGCTTACCACCTTCACCCCAACCGCAGGTCTGTGTCAGCATCGTCAAGCATCTCTCTTCCATCCAAATTAGACCGCCTCACGGCATCTATTTATCAGAGAATGTACAAGTATGCTGGTCAGTCTGTGTGTTCTCTTAATGCAGTTA
>SSNR01000006.1:2248774-2279333 GCA_006937965.1 Callopanchax toddi
CCTCCTTCAAGAAAGAGGAGGCTGTCGGACGGGGAAACAAGTCTTTGTGTTCGGGATTTGGTCTCTCCTGCAGTTCCCAGTTCAGCAGGAGTTCGATTCACCCCTCTTTCCCAGGTTCAGAGAGGAGGGAGGAGTGTAGTGCAGAGAATATTGTGTTCCCAGGCACCTCTGTTTTGTTGCACACTCCAAAACACTTTGGAAATAAACTCTTGTTTGAGTCCAAATGTGTCCCGTTTTATTTCAGGGAAAAATCTCGAAATAAAGAGTTCAGTTCTGCAACCAGGCACACAGCCAAGGGCGAACTGCTCTCCACCAGCAAAAAAGGTGAAAACAGAAACTTGGGTCAAACCACCTTTCTGTCCGACAGGGGGAGCTCGAGCTCTTTCGTCCGGATCGGCCGAGTCGTCGGGGGTCACGAAGGTGACGTCACCCAAACACGAGGCCCTGTCGGCTCGGGTCGAACAGTGGCGCGCATGCACAGTCCCCTCGTGGGTCCTGGCGACCATTTCTCGGGGTTACAGGCTCCAGTTTGCCACGAAGCCGCCCCGTTTCAATGGGATTATAACCTCCGGAACCGGAGTGGATTCAGCGCACGTCCTGGAGGACGAAATCGCTTCACTGTTGGACAAACAAGCCATCAGAAAGGTACCGGGCGTCGAGGCCCACCAGGGGTTTTACTCTCGTTACTTCCTCATTCCGAAGAAAGACGGGAAAACGCTCCGCCCTATACTCGACCTGCGTGTGTTGAACAAACACTTACGCAAGTACACGTTCAGAATGTTGACTCACAAAACACTCTGTCGCTCCATCCGTCCCGGGGATTGGTTCGTAACAATCGACCTCGCGGACGCGTATTTTCACATCGCTGTTTATCCACCACACAGGAGGTTTCTCAGGTTTGCTTATCAGAGCACAACCTACGAGTTTCAAACCATCCCGTTCGGTCTGTCGTTAGCACCGAGGGTGTTCAGCAAATGTGTGGAAGCAGCGCTGTCCCCACTCAGGGCTCGGGGCATCAGGATTTTCTCGTATATAGACGATTATCTGATATGTTCTCACTCTCGAGAGCAGTCTATCGGCGACTCCCAGGCGGTGCTACGTCACTTGACCGACCTGGGTTTCCAGATAAACTGGACCAAGAGCCGCTTGATCCCCATGCAGTGCACCGAGTATTTGGGTCTCAAGCTGGACTCCCTCTCGTATCATGTCATGTTGTCACAGGGGAGGATCACGTCCTTCACACAGTGTCTCGGACGTTTTCGGCGAGGAGATCTCGTCTCGTTCAGATTTTGCCTGCGCCTTCTCGGCCTCATGGCCTCGGTTATTGCTGTAGTACAGCTGGGACTGCTGATGATGAGGGATTTTCAGCGGTGGGTGAAGGCGTTGCGACTTTGCTCCCGCCGTCATCTCAGCCGAAGGGTGAGAGTAACTCCCAGCTGTGTAGCGGCTCTACAGCCGTGGATGGACCCAGCGATCTTTACGACCGGGGTTCCGCTGGGAGCAGTGACGAACAGGGTCACCATGACAACAGACGCATCCCTCACGGGCTGGGGTGCGACGTTGATGGGCAGAGTCATGAACGGCGTTTGGTCACGCAGTGTGAAGCAAGTTCACATAAATGTGCTGGAACTGCTGGCAGTATTCCTCGCTTTAAAACACTTTCTGCCTTTTGTAAGGGACCGCCATGTCTTAGTGAAGACAGACAACACCACGGTTGTGGCATACATCAACCGGCAGGGTGGGACTCGATCCCTTCAGCTACACAAGCTGGCCTCGAGACTGATCTGGTGGTGCAGCACCAGGCTCCTCTCAGTTCGAGCAACTCACGTAGCGGGGTGTATGAACAGAGGAGCAGATCTGTTATCCAGAGGGAATCCATTGTATGGGGAGTGGAAGCTCCACCCCCAGGTGGTTCGCCAGGTATGGCAGAGATTCGGTCAGGCCGCCGTAGATCTCTTCGCCTCATGGGAAAACTCCCATTGCCCCCTGTTTTTCTCCCTGTCAGATGCAGACGCGCCTCTAGGGGTAGATGCGCTGGCTCACCCGTGGCCGAACGTGCTGCTGTATGCATTTCCTCCTCTCAGTTTGATTCCCTCAATTCTATCACGAGTGAGGGAGCAGGGCCTGACCTTGATACTGGTGGCCCCATGGTGGCCATCCAAGCCCTGGGTGGCAGACCTCATGCAGATGGTGTGGGACAAACCCTGGCCCCTACCTATTCGCAGGGACCTTCTGTCACAGGCAAGGGGGGAGATTTATCATCCCCACCCAGACCACATGGCACTCTGGGCCTGGCCCGTGAGAGGTGGAATCTAGATGCAGCCGGACTGCCTCCGGAGGTCATTGATACAATTCAGAATGCAAGGGCCCCCTCTACTCGCTCTCTTTACAGTGGTAAATGGCGAGTTTTTGAGAAGTGGTGTGAGGAGAGACAGATTGTCTCTTTTCAGTNTTCTGTTGTGGATATTCTCTGTTTTTTACAGAGCTTGATGGAGAAGGGCAGGTCTTTCTCCACTATCAAAGTTTATCTGGCGGCTATTTCAGCCTGCCATGTGGGGTTTGGTGACAAACCTGTGGGTCAGCACCTTTTGGTGTGTCGCTTTATGAGGGGCGCACGCCGCAAACTGCCGGTCTCTAGACCGCTGGTGCCGTTGTGGGACCTCTCGCTTGTGCTAGAGGCTCTCTGTCATCATCCTTTTGAACCGTTGGAGGGGGCTAGTATGAAAGTACTCTCTTTGAAGGTGGTTCTGCTTTTGGCAGGTGGTTCTGCTTTTGGCTTTGGCCACGGCTAAGAGAGTGAGTGATCTACAGGCTTTGTCGATCAGTCCTTCTTGTTTACAGTGGGCCCCGGGCTTCACTAAGGTGTGTTTAAGGCCCAATCCGGCGTTTGTGCCTAAGGTGATGGATTCATCATATAGGTGTTCTTCAGTGGAGCTGTTGGCATTCCACCCCCCTTCTTTTTCCTCAGCAGAGGAACAGGAGCTTAACTGTCTATGCCCTGTTCGGGCTTTAAAGACTTATGTGGACAGGACGTCTGGTTTCAGGAAGTCTGACCAGCTGTTTGTTTCTTGGGCCACCGCCCATAAGGGCAAACCTGTGTCCCGTCAAAGGCTAGCTCACTGGATTGTGGAGGCTATCAGTCTTTCTTATAGATGTAAGGGTGCTCAACCCCCTGTCGGGTTGAAGGCTCATTCTACTAGGAGCATGGCTACATCTTGGGCCTTACTCCGTGGGGTATCGGTCCAGGATATTTGTGCAGCGGCTAGCTGGGCAACACCGCTTACGTTTGCACGATTTTACAGGCTGGACGTGTCCCGGCCATCATTGGCACACTCCGTGCTTGAGGCAGGTTCTACGGAGCCCGCATAATGCGTGGCTGGAGGCTGTTGTGGTTTGCAGTCTCAGGGTTAACCATGCAATCTGGGAGCGGGCCATATCTCCCATAGTGAAACACCGAACGAAGTTAGAAAAAGAACGTTGGGTTACTTAACGTAATCCCTGGTTCTTTGATAACAGAGTGAGGTGTTTCACTATGGGAATCGCCTCGGCGTGACCAACTACAGAAGCTCCAATGACATCACGTCTGTCTGTGACAGACAGGTTGAGCCGTGCTCGGGCTCCACCCACCCGACCTTACCACGGCCAACCGACCCCTCCTACTCATTCTGGGCAGATTTCTTACCGTGCCCATGCAAGGAGGGAATTGTTGGTGAAACATCTCACTCTGTTATCAAAGAACCAGGGATTACGTTAAGTAACCCAACGTTATTATTAGAGTTCTGTCTGGGACCCCCCCCCCTTCCCTTCCCCCATTCTTATCCATCTGACGTAGAGAGATCTTAGCCCCCTGTGATCAAGTTTATCTTCTTACAGAACAAAATTCTGCACAAACCCAGTCCATGCAGACCTCCCCACTCCCACTTGGGGATGATTCTGAACAAATTTATTATTTTTAGAAGACTGCAAACCATTTTCACATTTGATTTTGGGCTGTAGGACCAATTTATGCAGCCAGTGGTCCCATTCCTAAATCTTCTAAACAAAATTTTCTGCTTTCAACATTTATGTGAGTCTGCTTGCAGATTTTCCAAAGTGCCTTGACCACGAACTCATAAAATCAGCGATATATGAACATGACATCATCCTGTAACGTTCACGAGTTATCTGAAATAGTGAGTGCCTCCTTTCAGGATTGTGCATAAATCTGCTGGATTTCCAGCAAGATGCTTTGGCGTTAGAGACAGGCTAACTCATCTTGCAGGGCTAGTAAGCTCTCAGTATTGCTAATCTTCTTCCCTACATGAATATTCAGTAGAGTTAAGAATATTCCGCATGATCTACATGTCTGAAAGAAAGGTGTTTTCATTTGAAGTTCAGATAAAAGCTCTGTAAGCGTCTTTTTCTTTTACATCTGTTGCAGAAGCTCACTCCCTCTGATTTGTGACCTATTTTAGGTTGAACTCATCAAATAAAGCGTTTGAAGCAGAAATTGGACCACAATAGTGTTTCTCAGCTGCAACACACATGCTTTCCCAACCTTTTTCTGCAGCAGAGCAGTATCATCAAGGGGAATGCATTGCCTAATTTTACTCCTTTGATCATCAGCCTGTGATGCACATTTTCTCTTTAAAACTCCAATCTTCGCTCTGTTTTAGAAGCCCATGGAGGGTTTTATCACTAATATGATTGCCAGTAAAAATGAAAAGAGCAGATTTGACTTCTTCATATGACAGCTGCCTGTTTTTGTCTTTATTTAGTGGGCAACCTTACAAATGGAGTTAAGGGCAAAAAAGAAGAATCAGCAACTTTTCAAACATTATACTAATGGTATAATTCTACTCATAAATACATACAAAATCTATTGATTTTATCACTGAAAACTTTAATTATTTTTTCCTCTTTAAAGGGATTTTAGACAAAAGGCCTCAGCTGTCTTTGAAGCAGGAAATCCAGAAGCTCCGGCGCTGTCAGAGCTCAGAGTTTGACATGGCTGACGTCCTCTTCTTCTCCCACAAAGCCATGGAGAGCATTGTAGATGATGAAGTTACCAAACGATTCTCCACCCAGAGGTTAGAGAGCTGGAATTTACTGACCAGAAACAACAACAACAACAACTTCTGTCACATAAGCCTGAGACTTAAAGTCCTGTGGGGTGTGGGACTTGTCCTCCGCTATGGCGTCCTGCTGCCTCTCAGGTTAGCAAAGCACACAGAGAAAGGTCCCCGTCATAGTCTTATATTAACCTGTTATTGTTTTCTGCAGAGTAACTCTTGCAGTCACAGGCATTTGTCTTTTCTTGGTTCTGAGCACCTTGGTGGGGGTTTTACCTAACACAAGGTGAGGTTCTCGTTATGCTTCAATGAAAGAGACATTTCTGAGACAGATCAGTGTGTCTCCTGTGTGTCCCCAGGCTAAGATCCTGCCTTAGTGACAAAGTACACGCGATGGGTTACTGCATCTGTGTTAGATCTCTCACAGCAATTATCACCTATCACAACAGGTATGAGCTCATTCATGTTCAGCAACAGTGGCAGCTTCCTGGCATATAGTACAAATATTTTATAAAACGTGCAATAACAATGTTGCTTGTAGGGACTTGGAAGTAAAATTTTAGAATTCAGAATCAATATGTAACAATTGTTACATCCATGTGTATAATCCATAAGTGCTGTAAAATTAGATCAAAAGAGACAAAATACCCTAAACAAGGCAAACATAGGATCAGATTTTATACATTTTTTATGTGCAGAGAGAGCAAACCAAAGAATGATGGGATCTGTGTGGCCAATCACACGACACCGATTGATGGGATCATCCTGGCCAATGATGGCTGTTACTCTTTGGTAGGAAATGTGTGACTTTTTTAAGAGTGAAAGTTAAAAGAACAGAAAATCTTGACAGATGATGTCATAGAATATGTGTGAGGATCTAAATTCAAAGTGAACTGGTGTTTCAGGTTGGGCAGGTGCATGGAGGCTTGCTGGGAATGATCCAAAGAGCCATGGTCAAATCTTCTCCTCACATATGGTTTGAAAGAGCAGAAGTCAAAGACCGACACCTAGTGGCCAAAAGGTGTCAATGCATGTTTGCAGTGTGTGTAGATTACTGGTTCCCTTTGATTCAATATGTTGACTATTTTGGAGTCAGTGTTTGATTGCTGATGTTATAAAAGCATATTTTAATATTTCTTTAAATTAATTGGTGCATCTTTTACTGGTTTGCAGGCTGAGCGATCACGTTGCTGATAAATCCAAACACCCTGTCCTCATCTTCCCTGAAGGTCTGAATTAGTGAGAATATTTAGGAACTGATCCTTTATTGTTTACAAAATATTTTAAAATCACCACCACTCTAATATTATCCTATTCAGTTCAATTATGAGTTAAAAATGAATATCTTTAATTTCTTGAAGAATATTATGATAATTTCCTTATTTATTATATCAACTGTTATATATTTTTTTATTCTTACATCCTCCTTTATTTCTTATTCTTTCTGTCAAATAAACTGTAAAGTTGACTGTATTTCACTTTATTTCTTGTTCCTGTTTGTTTTCATAAAAGTACTCATAGAGAATATTTACCACAGTTATATGGAAAGCAAAACAAAACATGTACTGTGCTAATATTCTCACATTATTTCATGTGCAGGCACCTGTGTTAACAACACATCAGTGATGATGTTTAGGAAGGGGAGCTTTGAGCTCGGCTGCACCGTCTACCCTGTTGCCATTAAGGTGGGACTTGTTGTTTATTTTCTATTTTGTGTTTTTTACAGATCCAGTCAGTAAGACTTCCTTCTTTCTTCTAGTATGATCCTCGTTTTGGAGATGCTTTCTGGGACAGCAGGAGGTTTGGTTTGGTGGGTCACCTTCTGAGGATGATGAGCAGCTGGGCCGTCGTCTGCAGCGTCTGGTACTTACCACCTATGAACAGAAAGGTGAAAGCCCAAACTACAGCTTCACAAATGAACAGTTGGGATGTTGTATAAGCTCCTGATGCAGAATAAAACAAGTGAGTGTCTTGTAAATTATCAATAAGGTGGTATAAATCTAAAACCAGGATTTGGCAGCACTGCTTTAAAGCTTGAAATAAATAATAATTAAAATACAGTTTAAATATAGTTATTTGCGAATATAAAAACTAAATAATCATCATTTATTAGGCCTGTAGATCCTCCAGCAGAGGGCCAAAGATTCAGTCAAGCAAGTTATGGAATGAAAATTCTAAACCTGACAAACACACACCACTACACACACACACACCACTACACACACCACCTCAGCTGCTGGAATGAAAGCAGTTTAACCCAAATTTGCAATAACAGACAACATGGTGTGATTACGTACGGTTTCTGAAAGCTTCATTAAAATCCATCCGGTCGTTCCTGAGATATTTTGGAGATGAACACACACTCCTACACAAATAGCCATAAGCAAAAACAGTATTACCAACCTCTGAAGAGCAGAAGATACAGTAACAATAAAGAAACATCCCTATATTATAGGATACTGGCCCAAAGTTGACCAGTGGTTTCCAGTTTGCCAAATTGCAAAAGAAGTGTTCTTAAACAAGATCAGAGTACTTTGATCAAATTATAGAGAATAAAGTTAACCTATTTGGTTAAATGTTTCAATTATTGACATTAGATGTGTGTTTGAATACGCTTTAACTTTTAGATGAGAACTGTTTTTCTTTCTTTCGTTCAGGAAGGAGAGGATGCCGTGCAGTTTGCCAACAGAGTGAAAGCAGCCATAGCTGCTAAAGGAGGATTAGTGGATCTCATATGGTGAATCACTGGTTTGTTTCAGTATCATCAAGTGTATTCACCAGTTACAGCAAACTGTGTTCTAATGGAGCAAATAGTGATATCAAACATGGAACCTGAGTCACAAAATACTTTATTAGATTTGATCTGATGGCATTTGGAGCTACATATGTCATGGTGGCAGACAGTATTGATAGCTCTCATCAGGGTGTGTGTTCCCACTGACTCAGAGGAACACAGTGTTTAAATGATTTTTATACACTGTGTTTTCTCAGGGACGGCAGACTGAAACGAGCCAAAGTGAAAGAAGCTTTTAAAGAAGAGCTGCAGAAACTTTACAGCAGACTTATTGTTGGTGAGCTGAAGTGAGACGTGGAAATCCAGAAGACGACAGAGTCCAGAGAGATTCAGCAAAAAGGACAGAGAGGACAGAGTGGACTGTGATTACACTCACATCTAGGGCAGTGACTTTTTTTTATCTAACTGAAGAAAAAGGTTATTGTTTAGGAAACGTATTCCCTATTTACCTCCCCTTCCCCATCGGACATTCCCTCCTCCTGCTCCATCTCTTCACCACACATAAGACTTTGGATGCAGGTGCGCTATGAGTGTGATATTCCATCTCTGCAGTCCTGTGGCAACCTGTGGCCCAGTTTTATTGCACATTTTCCTCTTACTTCGTTTTCAAATGCTCAGGTGTTTTCAGACACATTAACTTGGGCTGTGGATCACACTGAACATACCCTGAATTAGTCATCACTCTGTACATTCATGTAATTGTTGTATATTCACATGTTGTTTATTGCTGTGGTATCTTTGCCCTGTTTTTTTGTTTACTTGTTTGTTTGTTCTCTCTCTCTCTTTTTACAGGTCTAGAAGCAGATCCTTTACTCTTTTCTTTCTCTGCTACCCCCCCCCCCATCTCTCTGTATCCTCCCTTCATTTCTGTCTCCATGTCCATAGGGATTCAAATGAAACCAAAAAACAGTTCTAATAAAGATTTTGTCTAAGATTTATTTAGATGCCTTTATTTAACCAGGAAAGTCCCATTAAGATCCAGAATCTCTTTTACAAGGGCGACCTGGAACCTGTACCCTTTAGGGATGCTGTGATCTGTGGGGGAAACTGGAGCACCTGGAGAAAACCCACACATGCATGGGGAGAACATGCATCTCCACGCAGAAAAACCACAACCGGGACTTGAACCTGCGACCTTCTAGCTATAAAGCGACAGTGCTAACAACTGCACCATCATGCAGCCCAGAATACATTACAGGTGGAGCATTATAGCAGCAGCTGTAACGCCTCACCTGTAATAGTGAATCTGTAAGGCTTGTTTTTGGCATTCAGACTGATTGCTATACTGCCGGACAGGACAAGAGGAAATCATAAATAAATAAAATAAAATAAAAATAGATAAATAATCACTTTAATAGAGTCTATAACTTCACTGAATAAAACTAGAGAAATAGCTTTTCCTGCAGTATGCTGTGTGAATGCTGGAGTTCCTGAGCAGTGCTTAACTATTGAAAATACTTGAGAAAAGTTACAATTTCAGCAAAACTATTTTACAGATAATTAAGTTGTTAGTAGTGAAAATGAAAAACAATAAAGCATTTCTTTAAAAGTCAGAAATAATATATTTAAAATGTTAATATGGTAGTAAAAACTTGAACAAGAATTAGTGATGTTCTGTGACTCATGTGAAGAAGAACTGTTTTTATTTAGGTGAAAAACATCCACTTATAAAGACACCATGTTCCTCCATTCATTTGAGATAAATATGAGAAATAAAGCTTAGTGTTTATGGCAGTAATGTCCTGAAAGATCTGAACATTTTGAAGTTTGGTCAAATTGAACAAAATATGCAAAATAGACAAAAGACAAAAAAATACATAAGGAGGGGAAAAAAGGATTGCTTCAGCGTGAGTAAGCATTCACACAATCAGATAAACAGCTGAAGAATGTGAAGAATGTTTCCTTTTTTCTAACGCCAAAAAACATTCCAAATGATAATTCTGTTCCATATAGAAATCTAGGAGAGGATCCTAAAGTTTCTCTTTGTTTTCACAGGTTTCTGTCATGCAGATTTTTAAAGAACAATTTCACTACAAGTTGAACTTTTAACCCTGCAGACATTACCTCACAGACACTGTGCTGGTGCCAGAACTTAGACGTCAGCTAATTGGCTCAAGGTTCTATATTGGTCTTCAACCTCTACTGGACTTACCAGTAATACCAGTGTCAGTCAGATCCTTTAACAGATAAATGTGTTATTTTATTTCCTCAAAGTGCAGGAGTCACTCTTCAAACAAATAAAAAATTCAGGAAGTTGTGACGCGTTATATTAACCTGCAGCATGTCATCTGACTGATTAAAACAGCAGGTCAACTGAATCTGAATGCAGCAGACACACGAGCCTGATGAAGCTTTGTGTAAAGTCCTCATCAGGGAGTCTGAGCAGGTCTCCTCCCAAAATATTTAGAGCAGCAGGCTCAGGTTTTAGACCTGAAGACTGCTCTTTTGTTAAGGTATTATGTTGCAGTTACTGTAAAAACTCTCTGATTTGATTCAAAATAAAATCCAAAATAAAGCAACGGATTGTATCCTCCTGAGACCTGAGCATTTTCTGTTTTTTTTTTTTTTTTTTTTTTGGGTGTGAAATTTGAATTTCCCTCAGTTATTTCAGATCAGCAGGACCTCACAAACAAGCATTGACTTTTAATATTTAGTAGTTCAAAATTGAAAATACAAAATGTTTTTTTTTCTTAAATACATAAACACTATAAATTAAAATTCAGCCTCGCTTAACAGGTCAATGTGTAAGAACTGAAGTCAGTGTTCTCTTTAAGGAGGGATGAGGTTTAATGTTCTGCTAATTCTAATTATTTATAAAAGGCAAAATAAACTGATTTATTTCTCAGGCGTTAACAAGACTCAGGTGTTTTATTGAGTTTTAAGGTGCGAGTGAACACCACCATCCAATCAGCTGTTAGCCTGCATGAAAGGGGGCGTGGCCACACCCAAGCCCCCTCAGAGAGTGGACACGCCCAATCAGCTGGTTCCTCACAAGAACAAACTTTTCCGGGCTGCCGTCCAGTTAGACGGTGATCCCGGTGGTACCGGGTCCTGGTTCTGGGTCCACAGGTGTCGGCATGTCGGATCAGTGGAGTCCCACGAGCGTCCAGGTAACGGTCCTCCAGGCCAGAGGGCTCAGGGTGAAGGGGAAAAGCGGCACCAATGACGCCTACGCGGTCATGCAAGTGGGGAAGGAGAAGTTTCAGACGGCGGTGGTGGAGAAAAGCGTGGCTCCGGTGTGGAAGGAGGAGGCCACGTTCGACTTGCCGCCGGTGCTGCAGGGAGGAGGAGGAGGACCGGAGCGCTGCACGCTGCAGGTCCAAGTCCTGCACCGGGCCCTGGTGGGTCCAGACAAGCTGCTGGGTCAGGCTGTCATCAACCTGCTGCAGCTCTCTGAGGACAAAACCCGCACCAAGACGGAGTGAGTTCACAGGAATAAAACACAATTAATAATCAATCAGTCAGCAGCGAATCAGACTAATAACAGAACATAAAAAACCTATAAACTTCAGGCTGAAGCTGATAAACTTTCTAAAACTGATGAAGTTAACCTGATGCAGTCAGCTGTGTCTCATCCATCTGTTCCTGCTCTGATTTCCCTGAAGTGAGACTATAAAGAGAGTGTTCTTCTAAGTGGGAGAATGATGATGGAATGAAGTGATGTTGATCTGAGCCACAAAGGAACAGCTTTCAGTTTGAGGTTCTGCCAGTCCTGGACTGGTGCACCTTGATCCCCCTCAGAACAAAACTCTCTAATCCCTCTTAAATTCTCAAGCAGTTTGTGCTCAAATTATGCAGCGTTTGTGAAATTATTCAGTGTTGTTATGCAAGAGCAACCTTGTCTGCAGTTTAGAGTTTCTTAGGAAGTGAGTAACGCTCCTTGCTGATGCTTGAGCAATGTGAGCTTCACGCACACAGCCATGCGTCGCTGCACAGGCCAGTTTCACCAGGTTTCACTTAGAATTGTGGCCCACTTGTACTGGTGCTGCTTGAGGGATTGGTTTCCTTGGCAGCAGCCCTCAAGGATGCCAAGTAGCATTACTTACTTAAGCAAGTGAATGCAGTAGGTGAAAAGACAGATTTTCATGTGTTTTCCTTTTAAACCTTACATTTTTTTTAACCATCACAATAGATGAAATAATTCCTTCACTCCCTGGCCTGAGGTAATCATTTTATCTGATTATAAAAAGGCTCAGGTGATGAGAGAATGCAGCTCTGCAGGTTTTACAGGCTGGAATCTCACTGATCCATTAAAAGGAGATTTTTATACTTTGTTTTCTGAGGTCTTTGAGAATCTGTGGCCAAATAACTGCATGAAGACTGCAAAACTGCTTTTTCTTGCCTTAAACAACATAGTTCTATAGGGAATTTAAAATGGAAGCGTTACTTTATACCTATAGCTCATTTGTTGTGCACTGGCTTTGAGAATAATAGTGCTTGATGATAGAAAACCCCATTTTGGTGTTCTTTAAAAAAAAAACAACAACCCATAAATGAATAAAATGCAGGACTGATCCACCCATCAGATGTTTTCATGGTATAATTTCACTCGGTGTGACTAGTTTTTCCCCACAGCAGCTTGCAACACAGGCCTATTTGTTTACTCACTTCTACTTTTCTTGCTTTTCTCGGCTTATTCTGTTCAAAATCGTGGAGAAATGCAGGCAAAGTGAGGCTCTTTGTCCATCGTTTTGGTAAACATTTTAAGAAAATTATAACTCTGAACAGGTTGTTTTTAAAGTGTGGGGGGGGGGGGAATACAAATTAAAATGTCATTTTAGAGCATAACCTCAGTCCTAATTAAAAGAAATGGACACTAACTTGTCATATTTGCTCTTTAAGAAAAAAAAAAAAAAGATGTCAAATAGTGCAAATTTGTGTTACATTTATGTTTTTATTTTTAACCTTAACCAGCCCTTTAAAATCTATTTTATTTTGAAGAAACGTTAGAATTAGTGGAGCTTTGAGTTTGGTTATTTCTTTGAGCTGGTTGAATCCACGTGGCCTGACGTTTCAGCCCAGCTTTGACCTCACATTCCTCACTGTTTTTATCAGCAAAAAACAAACATTGATGGCAGCAGCGAAGTCACATAAGGTTGGGCCTTTTTTCAAAGTCGGATCACACAGCCTTGACCAACAGAAGAGCTTTGCTTCACCAGAATAGATTTAGTTTTTTAGTTGTAATTATTAGTGAGAAGTTTGATTTATTTAAAGGTTGGATGTCTGAGAAGCTTCTAAAGTGAAATCCTTGTGCGTGAGATAATAGTTTATCAGGGGTAACGTTCTCCTTCTTCTTGCATGCTAATGTAAAATGTTTGTTTTTATCACTTATGATCATTAAGTTTTTGCTCTTAACTGCAAATTGTTCTTTAACCCATTTTTATTTGTTCTAGTCTAGATTTTCTGTAACTTTGTTCTAAACAAACCCTCTTTGAGATGTCCAGAACTTTTGTACTTTTTATAGTTCTGGTTTAAGTACATCAGAACTTTTACATCCGTTATGTTCCTGAAGTCATGTGATCAGGTTCTGCAGTTTTACTCTGGATATTTGGCACTGCTGTCCTCAGTATTTCCCGCACAAACACACACAGACTTAGTTTTAGACCTTGGACATTATCGGTGTCGAGTTGTTTGACTTCTTCAGCTGTTCCTTCACTCGTTCACAGCTGTGCTCTGTGATAAGAAGGGCTGGAGTCACTCTGGTATTATCATTAGCTCAGGAAGGATGTGTTTGGAGAAAGTGATGAATATCTATAAAATGTCGAGTCATTATTATCCTCCTCTCTGTTGTGTGTGTGTGTGAACAGCACACGTCCCCCTCAGAGGGGTGAGATCCGTAGGAGAGCGTCGTACGTTGTTCAGTAAAGGTCACTTTAATGCAGTGTTCTGTGTTCCACCCGTTAACACCCAAACACTTTGGCAACTTCCCCTCTGATTTAACTAAAGGAACTTGTTCTTCTCATTTTCACTTGTTCATGATGTCTGTTTTTTGTGGTTCATACAGTGAAAAGTATTTGCTCCCAACAGATTTCTGTTTTTGCTGACTCGTCACACTTGAATATTTCAAATCGGCAAACAAATGTCGGTATCGGTCAAATCCTGAAATAAAGTTATTTTATACCAGATGTAACGAGATGCACACCTTTTAAAATGTCCCCGTCTCATCAGTTGACGGAACATTTTTAGGCACAAAGTCTTGGATCATAAAGACATTTTTTGCATCATTCTTTGATCTGCTGATCTGAAACGGTAAATGTGACGAGTCGGCAAAAGTGGAAGACATTTGTATGGGGTAAAACTAAAATGATCACTGTATATGATTTGCTTTAAAAACATGTTAAAGATGACTATAGTTCAGAAAATGAAGAATTCAGATATTTTTAAAAACAAACTGCTTTTTGGTGACGGGCAGGTTTCTGGTTTTGTTTGAAGGATTTTCTTTTTCCCAGTCTTCATTTAAATAAAGTTAAAATCTTTGGTAATTTTTGTTCCATAGATTTGGGGTCTTTCTTGATTAATTCTCTTCGAGATCTGACCCATTTTTAAATTTGTACTTCATGGTTCAGGTATTATTGAGCTGATGTGGAGGCCACATCTTCCCTTTGGACTCTAAAGTCATTTTTTCTTTTTTCAAAATTTACTAAATCAACTTTTTTTTTTCCTTTTTTTACCAGTAAATTGATTCCTGATGTTTGGCAACAAAATTCCATAACTTGGACAATCAAACCAATTAGGTTATTGAATTTTAATTTGGCACTTCTGTCTATTAATTCTACAGACATGATCTTCTCTGTGGGTCTTTATTGGACTCATCCAGAAAAGCTTATTTTTCTCCCTTCTTTGCAATTTTAAGATTTTTCAAAATTTTTCAAAAAGTAAAACGGCTAGTTTAAATTATAAGTACCTCAAAAGGACATCATCAATAAGTTTGTTCAGTAGACTATAAGTGAGTGTTTATGTAGTTCATGTAGGTCTCTGCAGCATGTTTGAGCCACCTTCTTGTAGCAAGGTGTGCTTTGAATTCTGGGATGTGGTAGAAACCATAGAGACCACAAACGTCACTATCTGTCTACCACATATGAACTGGGGAGCTCATGTGGACGAACATTGAGGAGCGTAGCCTCATTGATAATTGAACAGGAGTAAATTCTCCATGTTGTGGACTGTAGCTGCTTCCTGTTTTTACTTCCAGACACCAGGAAGCAGCCTGAGTGTTCACTGTGGTTTTTAGTGACACATTTAGCTTCACTTGTAGTTTCCTGTGTGTGAAAACAAACCCACAGGAGAAAGTTTACTAAGTCCTCATATTGCAGTATTTTTCAAAAAGCCTACATGTTTGAAAGCATAACTAAACTGAAAGTCTGTCATGGTTTCATGTTTTGGTTGTTCCACCCCATGATTATCAGTGGTCTCCATCTGGCCACACCTTTTGAAAGCTTTCTGAAGACGCCCCTGAGCGGGGAGGAAATGCTTCACATTGTCGCATGTTGCTGTCTGACTGCATGCTTAAAAATATGTTTTCTTATAGAAATAAAAGCCTGGAAAACAACGTAGACAATACGTGAGCTGGATGCAAAGTTCATGCTTTATTTACAGTTGGCCTTTCCTGTTGAGAGAAGTTAATTATTTAGGTATTTAGTTTACAGACTGAAACTCTAAAGCGGGATCAGAAAGATTTATTCTTCCATGAAGGTGACATCAGTCCAGTGAGCCTGTTGAATCTCTCTGAAGGTCGTCTAATCACCTTTTCCTGATGTCAGCTGAGATTATTATTTTTTTTTGTTTGTTTGTTTTAGGGTTAAGTAGCTTGTTAAAGGAGCCCATGGCTGTTTATTAACTTCAGGACTAAGTCTGTCAATCTTTAAAAATCTCACTCCACTCCAAGTTTTGTTGAAAGTTTTCTCCTCAGTATTTCTGTGCAAGGCTAATTTTCTTATGCTGCTCCAAATTTGTACAAAATAGAATAAAATGCAACAGATATGAAATTGTTGAACTAAATTGTGTAATTTTTATGCCTTTCTTATTGCCTAATCTTGCATTTAGATGGCTCGTTTTGGATGAGGAGGATCAAAATTATACATGAAACGGTTTTAAAAGATGCAAAATATTTTATTGCATCTTGCAGCACATAAGAAATATGGCACTGAACTTTTTCCACATTTGCATGACAAATGTTTTGAATAGCTTTTAGTTGAAGGACATTAATCAGGCAAATCTTTCTTGAAGATGCCCCGTGAGGTAATATTTATAATGCTGAGGTCTGGAAATTGCAAATCGCATCTCGTTACTCAGGAGTAAGTGGGAGGCAGGGGAGCTTTGACAGCAGTGAACCATGCTACAGATTCCAGGAAGAGGTGGTTTTCCTCCTTCGGTTTGTTTGTGCCACACATCTGAAGCATTCCTGAGGAAGGAGGGGGGAGGAGGGTGAATCTCAACAAAATAACTTGTGTAAGACGATGAGGAGAGAGAGCTCTGCATTCTGTTTAATGGAGGCTTGTAAACAGAGGGAACAAATCTCATACAAATCTCATACAAAGCATAAGAAAATGATGTGAAACAGAGGGACACAAACAAGAGCCTCCAGCTGGAACTAGATAAATTTTTTTTTTTTTTGTCCTGCACATTTGCAGACACAATGTCCGTTCCTCATTTCCTCTGGAATCCAGTTGTTTTCTCACTGATGAGCTGTCCTCAGTTTTTGTCCGATCAGCATATTTTATGCTGACTGAACCTTTTTTTTTCTTTGTGAAATGGTCATTCTGGGACACGGTGAACTCTAGTGGCAGAACGTTAATGCTGTCTTTCTTCAGTGGACATTTTAATTTCTTTAATTTAGACCTGTTGCTTTGATGTTTTGGATTTTCCTGTTTTTAAATGTTTGTTCCAGCTACATGTGAACCTGCTGAGATTTCACGCCGTCTTGTGTTTAGAAGGTAACGTTCACTAGACATTGGTTCCCTGTGAGAAGCACAGGATAATCTCCTTGGATTAAAAACAAAACTCCCTTTCAGTCGGGTTAACTGTCTGGAACAGGACGGACATGAAGCCTCACAATGAACATCTTCAATCTGGGAGAAAACTGGAAAGCCAAAAACCTCAAGAGCACATTTATTTATTTGATATTAATGTTAAGCATAAAAGGAAAAGGAGATTAAATGATGAACTAAGTTGATTTCTAAATTCTCCACTTTAAGAGACAACTGACTAGATAAGATTTAATCCTCAGATATTCTGAAAACAATCAAAGCTTTGAGTAAATTTCCTTTTGCATCAAGATGAATCACTTTAGACTGTTTTATTTGCCCCCCCCCCCCCTTGTGCTACAGGGGGAATAATTGTAGCCACATGTTCGAATTTCTGACAGATTTAACATTTTTATTTGTCTTTGCATAAAACATTTATTTAGAAATTTAGTATCCAATTAGATCAAATAAAATATGAGGGGAGAAGTTCTTTTTAGTATAAATTTGAGTTGATTTGGCTTAAAATATTTGAAAATGTTCATTTCTCTTGACATGAGACTTCAAAAACTTGGAAAATGTGTTTCTATTTCAATAAAATTGATTTTAAAATCGGCTCTCAATTTGGACAAAGATTTAAAGTTTAGCTTCTCATAAATTAGTTTTACACCCCTGTGCATTTTGTTTATTGAAAGTTCTGTTTGGTCTAAGACATTTACTTTAGTTTTATCTTTTAAAGTTTTAAATTGGGGAAAATTAAACGGGTAATTTTAAATATTTTCCACATCAACTGGTTATTAATTCTCGTCATGTGTCCATTTCTTTACAGCATCAGGAAACTGATTTCATGCTGTTATGGATAAATTAGATTTCTTCATCTACATATTTCCAGTTTAGATTTAATGTCTCTTTTTTTTTCTTTAACAGGTGGTTTAAATTACTGGACAAAACGGGCAAATCGGACAAAGAGCGAGGAGAGGTTCTCCTGGACGTCCAGTTCCTGAGAAACAACATGACCGCCAGCATGTTTGACCTCTCTGCTGCAGGAAAATCCCGTTCTCGTCTGGGCAAGTTCAAGGACAAAGTCCGCGGCAAGAAAAAGGAATCTGAGTCTCCTGTGGTGCCGTCTTTAACTCAGGTTCTGACTGACAGCGAGGAGGAGGAGGGAGGAAATGAAGATGCTGAAGGAAAGGAAGGCAAGAAGGGAAAATCAAAGAAGCACAAGATGAAGTCTTTGTTTGCTCCGAAGTCCAACCTGCAGAAGAACATGTCTCAGTCGATGTCTGTTCTGCCTGTGAAAAACTCCTCACTGAGTGGGAGCCAATCTGGGCTGAATGTGGACTCCTCTGAAGGTCAGAACTTCTTCTTTTTTAATTTATTAAAATGTTATTCTCGTCATTGCATGAATGCTAACTTGCTCACCTGCTTTCAGGTAAAAAGAAATTCAAGTTCTCGATACATAAACGCTCCGGGAGCTCAGACAACAAAGATTCATCCTCCGGACGTAAAAAACAGGCTCCTGCAGAGCAGAGCAACCTGTGCATCAACGGTAGTCACGTATACTGTGAAGAACCTCCGCCTCAAACGTCCCGCCTCGGGTCCAACTTCAGCCTGACCAGCTCAGGTCACGGATCCATGGAGGACGCTCCTGACAACTCTCCTCCATCTGTGGACTCACTGAAAGCAGTGAAGGAGTACTCACCCTGCATGGAAGAGGAAGAAGAAGAAGAGGAGGAGGAGGAGGAAGAGGAAGAAGAGGAGAAATATCAAGATGTGAAGGAAATTGTGGATGAAGAAGAGGACGGGATTCAGATTAAGGAAGAAAGTAAAGTAGAGGAGACTCTGAGGAGATGGCAGGAGCTGAGACAAAAAGACGATAGAATAAAAGTTTTAAAAGAAGAGGACGGGAATAGAAGAGAGGACAAAGAAATGTTGAGGAAGCAAGAAGAGCTGGAGACCTTAAGATGGAAGGAAGAGAGGAAAGCTGAAGAGGAAAGGGCTAAAAGGGAGGAAGAGAGAATTCAAGAAGAGAAATTGGCACGAGAGGAAAAGGAAAGAGCAGCTGAAGAAGAGCAGGCTAAAAGGGAAGAGGAAGAAAGGATCCATAAGGAAATGAAACGAAAGGAAGAGGAGAGAAGGAAAGAGGAAGAAGAGCAGAAGCGATTAGCTGAAGAGCAACAGAGACTTGAGGAAGAAAGGATTCAGAAAGAAATGGAAATGAAGCAAGAGGAAGATGAGAGGAGGATCAAGGAAGAGCAGAAGAGATTAGCAGAAGAGCAACGGAGACTTGAGGAAGAAAGAATTAGGAGGGAGGAGGAGAAGGCTCTAGAGAGGAAGAGACAGGAAGAAGAGTACAAATTAGCAAAGGAAGAAGAGAAGCTAAGGGAAGAAGAGGAGAGAAGGCGAAGAGAGGAGCTTATGAAAAAACAAAAGGAAGAAGAGAGACTTGAGAAAGAAGAGATGAAAAAACTTGAAGAGGAGAGAGCTAGGAAAGAAAGGGAAGAACATGAGAGATTGATAGAAGACATGAGAAGAAAGGAAGAGACAATTAGATTGGAAGAAGAAAGGGTTAGGATGGAGGAAGAAAAAAGGCAAAAGGAGCAGGAGAGGAGGAAGATGGAGGAAGTGGAGATGAGAAGACGAGAAGAGCTGGAGAGATCAAGGAGGGAGGAAGAAAGGAGGGAGGAAGAAGAGAGGGCAAAGAGAGAGGAAGTAAGGAGGGAGGAAGAAGAGAGGGCAAAGAGAGAGGAAGTAAGGAGGGAGGAAGAAGAGAGGGCAAGGAGGGAGGAAGTGGAGATGAGAAGACGAGAAGAGCTGGAGAGGGCAAGGAGGGAGGAAGTAAGGAGGGAGGAAGAAGAGAGGGCAAGGAGGGAGGAAGAAGAGAGGGCAAGGAGGGAGGAAGAAGAGAGGGCAAAGAGAGAGGAAGTAAGGAGGGAGGAAGAAGAGAGGGCAAGGAGGGAGGAAGTAAGGAGGGAGGAAGAAGAGAGGGCAAGGAGGGAGGAAGAAGAGAGGGCAAGGAGGGAGGAAGAAGAGAGGGCAAGGAGGGAGGAAGAAGAGAGGGCAAGGAGGGAGGAAGTAAGGAGGGAGGAAGAAGAGAGGGCAAGGAGGGAGGAAGTAAGGAGGGAGGAAGAAGAGAGGGCAAGGAGGGAGGAAGTAAGGAGGGAGGAAGAAGAGAGGGCAAGGAGGGAGGAAGTGGAGATGAGAAGACGAGAAGAGCTGGAGAGGGCAAGGAGGGAGGAAGAAGAGAGGGCAAGGAGGGAGGAAGAAGAGAGGGCAAAGAGAGAGGAAGTAGAGAGGGCAAGGAGGGAGGAAGAAGAGAGGGCAAGGAGGGAGGAAGAAGAGAGGGCAAGGAGGGAGGAAGTAAGGAGGGAGGAAGAAGAGAGGGCAAGGAGGGAGGAAGTAAGGAGGGAGGAAGAAGAGAGGGCAAGGAGGGAGGAAGAAGAGAGGGCAAGGAGGGAGGAAGTAAGGAGGGAGGAAGAAGAGAGGGCAAGGAGGGAGGAAGTAAGGAGGGAGGAAGAAGAGAGGGCAAAGAGGGAGGAAGTAAGGAGGGAGGAAGAAGAGAGGGCAAAGAGAGAGGAAGTAAGGAGGGAGGAAGAAGAGAGGGCAAGGAGGGAGGAAGTAAGAGAGGGCAAGGAGGGAGGAAGAAGAGAGGGCAAGGAGGGAGGAAGAAGAGAGGGCAAGGAGGGAGGAAGTAAGGAGGGAGGAAGAAGAGAGGGCAAGGCGGGAGGAAGGAAAGAGGAAGGAAGAAGAGGAAAGACTTAAGAGAGAGGAGGAGAAGGCTAGGAAGGAAAAGGAAGACATTGAGAGAAGGGCGCAGGAGATGAGGAAGATGGAGGAGAGGATTAGGAGGGAGGAGAGGGCTGAAAAGGAAAGGAAGGAAGAGGAAGAAAGGAAGTTGGAGGAGAACAAAAGAAATGAGCAAAGAGCTACAGAGAAAATGTCCAAAATAATAAAAGCTGCAGAAATCACCTCCACCAACCCGTTTGATGAAGACTTTTCTCCTCCTGAGGAAATTCCCAAATCTTCTCCTGAACTTCACAACCTCACACAAACTGATGAACCCCTTCAGCAAAGGTCAGCTCAGGTCATACCTGGGTCATTCATAATGTGACGCATGTTTTAGTTAAATGGAAAAAATATACATCTGTTTTGTAAAGCATAGAAACAACTCTACACAAAGTGTGTATATATATTACTATAAAACTTATGGATGCATTATTCAAGATGAAAATATCCATTTTTGTTAAGGTTCTAAAACGATAGTTCTGCAAAACATTTATATATCAGCATCCCTTTTCGGTAAAATGTTTCCTCAATTTCTTTAAAATCTTACAAGTTAAAGTCTTGCATCAGGGTTGCGGCAGCATAAAATGTCAACCACCTCCAGAATAACTCATGAACGTTTGTAGTAAACATGGCTTAAAAACTCACGGCTAATGGTTCAGGATGCAACATTCAGATGGATTTAAAGGCAGCATGGTCTTTAAAAGATTTTCACTTGAGCTTTAATTCATATAATGCTTGTCTTTAAGAAAAATCAAAATGTTTGTATCTTCGTTTCAGTTTGTAACTGCTCTGCTCAGCACTCCTCTCCTAAAGGCTGCAGGAAACTGACACCAGCATGAAAATTGCATGGCTTTGTGCTGTGTGTTAATGCAACCTGGACTGGACTCATTGTGCAGTCTTGCCATGTTCTATCATGTCTCAGGCATAAAAGTAAAAATGATCCTTTGCAGAGATCTCTGGGTTGTTTTGTAAATTCATAATACATTTTTATGCAGTGTGTTTCTAAGCAGAGCAAATAAACAAATCTTTGGCTCTTAGAATTAAGCATACGATTTTAATTCTAACATTCCTGCCAGCTACTTTTTAATCATTTAATCACAGAGAACCCCTTGTTGTAGCTGAATTTTTATTTTTTTATTTTTTAACTTCACAATGGAAAGTTCTTTAATTGAAGGCTAAAGTTTGCCCACACTTCATGTAGTTTGTGTCTCGTTTCCAGATGTCAGCTGGCTGTGTCATCGGTGAGAAGTGGTGCCATTTCTGCTGATGAAAAGGACCTGATTAACACCCAGAGGGAAAAGAGACTGGCTCCTCAGCCTCCGGGAAGGAATCTGCCTGAGAGACGGAGACAGAGCGAGGAGGAGGATGAGTGTACACGACATCTGTCACAAATTAACAAGCAAAGTAAAGAAAAAGATGTCAAAACTGTCGGCGTTCCTCCTCAGCGCTCTGTGCAAATGATCGCTCCGCTGAATAGGTCTCCCAAAGACTCAAAGAACACCCAGAGCGAGGCGCAGAACAATTCCACCAAACAGGGTAAACGTCCTGCTCCATCCAGACCTCCTCCTGTGGAGGATGAGCCGCCGCCGTCTGGATCTACTTTGTCTGTTGACAAAACATCTCATAGAGGAGTACCGGAGACGCAACAGGTCAGAACTGCTCACAGTTTAAACCCGTTTGAAGATGATGAAGATGAAGAGGACACAGCAGTTTGCTGGCCTCCTGGTGCGTCCCAAACTGATGTTTCTCAAGCAAAACTCAAATCCTCTAAAGTGGTTCGAGCTCCTCCTGCTCCAAATGAAGCTCCATCGAGCATTTTGATCCATCAGAATGTTACAGATGAGACGTGTGACCCGCTGCCAGAGGTCAAACGTCCTAATAAAGAGTCCGAGAAGAGCAAGGTGGTGGCGGGTGTGAAGGAGGAGGGGCCTCCTGTGAATCCACGCAGGTAAGATGGTTGGAATAAATATTTTTTGATGCTTCCTGTAGGGGAAACTAGTCGGATGTTGCTCCGGTGTGAATTTTTATTTTTTTGGCTCATTCTTCCACACAAATCTTGAAGGTTCCTTCTATGAACTTTGACCTTTAGTTCTCTCCATAGATTTCCTGTAGGATTCAGCTGGTTTGTTCTAGCAGCTTTGTTTTCTTTCTCTGTAACCAGTTGAGGGTTTCCTTATCTGTGTTTGGATCCTTCTCCTGTTGAAACGTCCACCTTCATTTCATCTCCATCATCCTGGTAGATGGCAGCAGATTTTTATCCAGTACATCTCTACGTTTTTCATCCTTCTTTTGATATGAAGCGTTTAGGAGATGAATGCTCAACAGCCCCACATCATGATACTCAAAAGTTTTCACTTTTGGGGTTTTTGGGGGTGTTATGCAGTGACCTTTGACCTCCAAACATATGTCATGCAAAATGTTCAGTTTGGGTCTCATCCCTTCTCCCAGTGCTTCACAGGGTTGTCTAAATGTTGGTAGCACCTTGACAAATATATTTACTTAGAAAAGTGGTGACGTGTTAAATACTTTGTTACCCGCTCTAAGTGAGGTTTTGTTATCTTTGGTAGGTTTTTGTGTTTTGCAGCATTTTACGATAAAGTTCTGTTAAGATCATTTCCACTGCTGTTATTTTCCTCCCATCCTCTTAGTGGCTACAACTTATGTCTTTGCAGACTTCAAACTGTAAAACCTCTTAATCCTCTGGAGCAGCAGCACCCTGCCTCAGTGGTTCAGCAGGAAAATAACAAATCCACTGGATCAGACTACAGTGGAGATCAGCACAACACTAAGGTATTTTTATTTATTCTGAATGTCTCCGCTACCTCGACTGAACCTCGTGTGTTGACATCTTTGTTTTTTCTCCTTCAGGTGGAGGCTGTGATCACAGGTCCGTACTCTCAGCTGACTCGGGAGGAACTGATCTCTTTGGTGCTGAAACAGGAGAAGCAGCTCACGGAGAAAGATAAAAAGATATCTGAGCTGGAGCGGTACATCGATAACCTGCTAGTGCGGGTCATCGAGGAGCAGCCGAGTATCCTCATGTCCTTGGGCACTCTGAAGTAGGCTGCCTGAGTGGGTTTGCTTGACTCCTGCTGTTACGATCAAATAGTCTGATTTAATTCACTACAGTTCCACATGAAAACTTGACTTTTAGGGACTCTTTGAGCTCGTTAGGAGGATGGAGCCTGTGGTGGGGGTTGGAGGTGGATGCATCTAGCTGAAATCAGAGTAAAGATGAAAATAAAAGTTGCCAATTGAGCCACTTTTGGTTTAATAATAAAAATGAAGTAACTACTCCTGAACAATCTGTATATATGTGTTATTGGCTTTAATGTGCAGCATAAATCCAGTTTATAGCATCAGACGATCTATTTTTCCTCAATCTAAGAGCTTTACTGTCAAACTGCACTGAGAATTGTTTTGTTTTCCTGATTGTCAAACTGTTGGATGATTCTGACTCTAAAAAGCACTTTAATCAGTTTTCAATAACTACATAAACATATTTTTACTGTACTGATGTTACTGATTTTACTGCATTGTTTGTTAAATAAAATGAAAAATAAAAACAGCTTAGTTTGGACATTTTTTTTTTCTAATTTATTTGAAGCTTTGATTTTATTGCAGGCATATCTTAATTGTTCTAAAGATAATTATGTAGAGGAAATGCTACAAGAACAGAATATTTTATTTTAATCAAAGCTAAACTCAAACCATGAAGCTCTTTTTATGCAGGTTTTCTAGAAAGTACTGTCAAATATCCAAATGTGGAAATGGAACTTTTCACAACAAGAAATGTTGATTAAAAGTTGATTTTTAACTTTAGTTTGAATCGGCATACGAGTTATTTTTATAAAACAAAGTTTGAAGAGAAGTAGGTAGAGAGAAAACTTAAATATTCTCACATATCCTGTATTTAACTCATACAGAATATATACATTTTCACAAGGGAAGACATGCCTCAAGTTTAAAAAAAAATTCTAGAAACCAGATTCAGAAGGATAAACTCTTCAGATTTAGAATTATAAATACCTGTATAAAAATAGAATATTTTCAAAATACATTTAAAAAGTTGCACTAAAAGGTATTTTTAAAACCCTAAACTGTTAAAGAACAGATCTCATTCATTTGAAAACTTTACCTTTTTTCCACTTATGTACTTAGATGTACAAATGAGATCACTTAACAGCAAAACACACAAGACAAAATATAAAAATTATCTAAATGCCTAATGTTGCCTAAATTGTTTCTATGAGTAAGGAAGACGTAGCAATCTAGGATGAATCTAAACATCTAAGTTTAGAACAGTCTTCCCACAAACTTAACTCAACTTTAATTCAATGTATGTGAGTTTCTTGTATTTGGAATTGAAATTTATTGATTGTGACTTGTGCTGCTGGCCTCTTGGCCAGGTAGCCTTTGTAAAAGAAATTTCCATCTTTATGGGATTTTAGTTAAATAAATGTTAAATTTAAATAAATAAACACAGCAGGTGTAGACTGCTGATTTATTTATCAAAGTACATCTTAGATTCATTAAGAGGTTTATTTTCTGTGTTGAGACTTAAAAAATAGTTCAAGATATTTTATTTCTCTTATTATACTTTACTTATTTCAAGTATTTTTCCATCTCTATGTTTTTTTAAACTATTCTTTATTTTATATCTTTAGAATCTGCTATATTTGATTTATTTTTGTGCCCTGCACCTTGTCAGTTTTTTGGGAGGAGGTTACGTCACAAAGCGGAACTGTAAAGAGCCTGTTGTTTCTACCCGGACAACTTATATTTGCCCACTTAAAACGGTTTGTTGTTTTCCAGGCTGAGCTACAGCGTCCTGTTTGAGGGCCATTTGATGTAATATTTTAGTAAAATGAATCGAGTGGGTTTGAGCTGTCCGGGCTGCGGCTCCTCCAACATTGTGGACGATGACTTGTACTGCCAGGCCCAGCTGGTGTGTGTGGACTGCGGCTCCGTGGTGTCGGAGGGGGTCCTGGCCGACGACCTATTCGGGGGTACAGGTAGGAACAACGGAGACCTATCGTTAGTCCGCCTAGCTGGTTGTCAAAGTAGACATGTTTAGTTTTTATTGCTCCGTTTGAACTGCTTCCTCAAAATGACTTTAAACTAGCATGAAAAAGAGAATCAAAAATGCTTAAAAAATGATTAGCTCTAAAGAGATTTAGTAGAAAAATAAAATACTGACGAATCCTTCAGTCAACATTTGTTTAGATTACAATATCCAGATGTTTAGAATTACATTTCGATATATGAAATTAAATATCAGTGTTTACAGTTTGTTCTAAATACACATTGTTTAATTGTAGAAGTCTACATGTAAATTTGGCAGTTTAAACTCTTTGATGCACCTTTAAATATTGGCATAAAAGTCCCTTCGCACATGTATATGCTCATGAAAAAACATGGAGAAAATAATGTATATATAAAGAGGACCAAATGTAGCATTTTGTATGTGCACATGTTTGTGCTTAGGGATGTTAGCACTAGTATTTTAGATGACATTGTTTAAAAGAAGCCCCCCCCCCCCCCCCCCCCAAAAAAAAAACAAACAAACAAACAAACAACACTGAGAACACTCAAAAATGCACAACCTCAATTAAATCAATATGCATTGAAAGAGATAAACCAAATATTACATTATAATTTACTGGAGTAAATAAATATTAATATTTAGATTTTAACTTTTAGCTGAAACTTTATGTGTTAGGGTTTTATTTAAAATGTTAATGTTCAGATTTAGATTTGGTTCTAAATATTTAATATTAACATTTTCATTTGATTTATATTTATACATTTGAATAGCAGGTCAACTATTTGTCAGAACATTTTAGTCCTAATATATTATTGATTTAACTGAGAGAGAAAAACTAAATCCCAAATTCTTAATAAAGAGATGTTAAATAACAATAAATCATATTATTTTGCATCATTATTACTGTAATATTAACATTTTTACATTATTTTTACCTTACATTATATTGTAAATTAAACTTTATTGCCCCTAAAGAATAAAAACATGCAAAAAATGTAGCTTTTCGTCTTTGTGTGGACATTAACAGGTTAAACATTTCCACATAAGTTATAAATGAGAAGAAAAGATGGCGTTTTAGTGATTTAGACATGAATTTAGCAGATGATTTTTTAATGCTGTACTTTATTGACATCATTTGAAAGTGAATTTCTAACTACCGGTAGTTAATTTATTGAAGAAATGAGCAGCTTCTCCTATAATAAACATAATCATGTATTGTAGTTACAAAAATATCTTCTTAACAGACTTGGAAGTCTTCATTTTAATTCACATTCCAGTGGTTTTTATGTAAATATATTAAAATATTTTCCTCTCTTGTGCCTAACACACTGTGACTTGTTTGTTCGTAAAATGTGTCTGCTTGATGAAAACGCCCGCTTTGACATGCCTTCAGGCACAAAAGACTAAACCTGCAGAATTTATGTTAAACTGCTGCATCTGCACGAGTTGAATCCATAAAAACGTGTTTAAAAAAACAGCACCATGAAGAGTCTAATGTTTTCTCTGTACGCTGTCAGGCTTGTTTTTTATTATAAAGCTGAACAGACATAAGCAGTCAGAGGAGGAAACAGGCCATAGGCTTGTTTGAGCTCGTATCTTTAGCTTTCATGCTCATTGATGAAAGATGGTGAAATGATCATTTAATAATTTAGTTTTATTGTCTTTTTGTACAGACGTCAGCTACAAGAGAAGCACTGCTGTATCAAAGAAGCCATGTTGGAACCTGATAAAAGGTGAGATCTTTCCCCCAGAATAAGATTTTTTTAAATAAAAAACTGTCATGGTAAATTTTTAGCTCTCTATGTCCAGTTTCTTCCATATTTTAGGAATATGCTACTTGCTGTGCCAAGATATGCAGATTTTAAAGCTAGTAGCTTTTGGGGAATCACCTAATTGGTGCAAAAATACAAATTTACATTTGTCAATGTTTAATTTTGTTATGCTTTCTGTTAGAAACTGCAGCAAACAACAGAAAATGGTTATAAAAGCATTTATTATTCAAAAAGACCTTCAGAGAACTGCTGAGATGAATGCATGAAGTTTGTCTGAAAAGTTTTACACCAAACAAAAATCCTCCACCATTGTTGTGTACACTTCAAGGTCTGGAGCGTGTGAAGGAAATATCTCGGATTCTCAGGGCGCCCTATGAAATTGAAAATCTGGCGCAGACGTATTTCAAGCAGACCTACGAGCACGAGAACTTCATCCGAGTCACCCTCCAGAAGAAGGAGGTTCTGGCTGGCTGCTGCGTGCTTGTTAGCTGCAGACAGATGAACTGGCCGATCACCGTGGGAACCATCAGCTGCCTGCTGAATGCTGACCAGATGCTGGTGGGAGGAGTTTATAAAGAGATGGTCCAGATCCTTAAAATCGAGACTTTGGCCGTCGATATCTCTGATGTCATCGAGGGTCATTGTCAAGAGTAAGTGATTCAAATGTTTAAAATTGATGATGAATTATGTTAACGTTGCCATATATTCTATGTCTATTTTGTTACAACAGTGTGTTGCACTAAAGTCTTGGTAATTGGTGGGTCTGGCCTGGCTTCTAGTGTCAGCTGCTGATGAGAATGCTTGATGTTTTATTCTCTTTGGCCTGAGGAGCTGTTTTTATCTGCTTTGATCAACATCTCAGCTCAGTCTCATTGAAGTTATTTGAGGATGATTATGTTTTATCTTTGAGCTTCTTCTAAAAACCATAAATCCATCAGGGCTCTAAATCATTCACAGAGAAGATTTGACAGAAGCCAAACTGAATCTGAATCTGTTCTGTTTGACAGATACAAAATAAGCTCGCTCGAAGTTCCTGAGGAATTTGCAGAGAATTCCAAGGCTTTGACCAAACGAGCCACGGCGCTGGTGGAGCTGGCAGCAGATTCCTGGATTGTGACCGGTCGGAAGCCCTTACCGATCATAATGGCAGCCATATATTTGGCCTGGCAGTCCCTGAATCCAAACAAACATCGCCTCAAATTCACCCTGGACAAATTCTGTCAGTTAGCCAAAGTGCAAAAGCTCAAACCTGCAATGACTAGAATAAAAGAGCTGAAGGATGTGCTGTGTAAGCTTGGAAGGGAAATTCCCTGGGTCGGGGAAACGGTGACGGCAAATAATGTGGTTAAGCAGGTGGGGGACATCCTGGAGTACAGGTACACCCTGCTGAGGAGAGCTCTGAGAACCCACGAGAACTCTCTGCAGGGCCAGAGCAGCTCTGTGAACCCAGGAGAAACGTCTTCCTCTCAAACCTCAGAGCACGTGGATCAGACCGCCAATCCATCCTCTGTGGATTGTTTGAGTATGAAAACAGAAAAGCAAGCAGTGGATGGAGACGGCCATCCTCAGAGCCAAGAACCAGAACCGAACTGGGGGAAAAGAGTTCTGTTTGCTCCTCCGTGTGTGATTCATGCAAAGAGGAGGAAAGTGGAGCAGCCTGTACTGGATGTGACGGGCGATGAGGAAATCTCAGACAGTGAAATCGATTCCTATATCCGCTCTCCACAAGAAGCACGAGACTTCGCCCAGATGCAGAAAACTGTGTTTTCATCTAAGAAGGTATAATAAGAGCTTAAGCTTTACATCCTGGTTAAATACCTGCAGCTCACTTGCCTTTGGATGCATTAGTTTTCCTGATTTGTTTGTTGGTGGCTGACTCTTGATTTTAAATGCATTCCCCTCCCAAATATAAATGAACATGCAAGTTTCTTGACTCTTTTTAGTTAAACGTGCATTAAAACATTGAGGTTCTAACTCATGTCTTAGGTTCCAGGTGGTCTTTTAGTTGTTTGACAGCTTTTAAGTCAAACTGTTGTCAGAATATATATTTTTATTGAGTTCATGAAGAATATATACAGTCAAAGTTCAGCAATTTTCTATCTTTTTATTCTAAGGAAATGCAAAGCCTGTTTTTCTGTTTATAATCTGCTCAGGTAGTGTTTATTCACACTGAATTACAGCTTATTTCTGAGAGTTGAATTTGCTGCCACCAGTGTTCAGTTTTTTATGTCCTCAACAAGCTTAAAGTTGCTTTTTAATTTTAAAAATGCAGCCGGATTTGTTTTTTCATATAAAACATTTCTTGTCATCTGAGGAAGTTCATCAATAAAAATTTCATTTTTTAAAAGTATTTCAAGAAATCTAGTTGTCTTTTTCTAAACTTACTTTGATAGAACTTTAATGTGTTTTTTAACAGAGTATTTTATTTATTTATTTATATCTGACTTTTTTTCTGTTAAGAAGTCAAAACGACTTCTGTCATTTTTTTGTCTTTGTTTTTTTTAAATTAAATTACCTTTACAGCATGATATATTAAAAATAATAATTCAGCTATTTAATAAATATATTGTAACTTCATGTATAATTATATTTGTAAAATTGGCTCTTGCTACCTGTAGTACTTGGATCGTCCACCAGGGGGTTGAAGACATAAGTAGGATCAATAGCCTCCTGGGATGAGCTTTCTTTTTAGGGTGTGAAATTTTTATTTCCTCAAGCTGTTTCATATTAGTAGGACGTCATGGACATAAAAACATTGAACATTTTGTTGTTCAAACTTAGAAATCAAAATATTTTCTTCAAATAAATCATAAATAAAAGTTTAGTCCAGTCTCCCTAAGTAATAAGGACATGTCTTAAGTTGAACAGAATAAAATATAGTGCAGGAAGCCATAGAGAACATACATTTCCAGGAGGAACGTACTAATCCTGTTAAAAAGGTAGAGCGGAAAACTCTAGTGCATATGTTTTGGTGTTATAGGGTTAAGTTAGGGTTTAAAAGTCAAATCCTGTAACTATTTAAATAAGAGTTTAGTTGTAAAATATGTAATATTACTACACAGTCACAGTCTTTATTATGATATTTCACTTTGTTCCTGGAAAAACTGGTTTTTATCCTGGACCATTATTTATTATTTAGTCAAAAATGC